>VWZN01017195.1:144513-204804 GCA_013396955.1 Regulus satrapa
GCTGGGGTAGGCACAGCCGGGCTCCCCGGGATGAGCCTTCCTTTCCCTCCGGCAGGCCGCCCCATCATCCTGGGTGCGTTCCCCGCTGCCTCTCCGCTCTGCCGCCGCTCTCTGCCCGCCAAATGCCCGGGGCTGGCTCGCAGGGGAAGCTCCCGATCCGCCTTCCAGCTCTGTCTCTGCCTGCTTATCCTAGTGTAACTGCTGGGGTTTTTTTCCCCGACAAGTTTTTCCGCCTGCAGTTTCGTACAGCTGCTTTTCTGCAGAACTGTTGCACAGCCTGTACGTGCTGCCTGTCCGGTGTTCGGGGCGGGCCTTTTAAATGTCTTTGGCATAAAATTCCCCTCAGAGCCTGTGGAACGATACCTTCTCTCTTTAGTCGGCATCGGTTTGACTCGCTCGCTTTGCCTTCTCCCACAGCTGTATCTCTCCCAGCTCCGCGTTGTCTGCAGTTTTAACAACTGTCCTGGACATACATAGCAGTTTTCCATAAAGAAAGTCATAAACAGGACCAGATTAGGCCGGACCTTTGGGGACACCAAGCCCAAGTATTCGTGTTCATGAAGCTCTGCCATTGAGTTGGAGTTGTCAGCCCTGTTGGCCTATGTTAAAAGCCAAACATAGTTTTTTCTTTCTGTTTTAAAGCACTTTTTGGGTGAACCAGTCTTCTTAAAAAATACCGTGAAATCTAAACGTGCATGTGATAATTAAGACATGGAAGTAGTGAGTATTTTACAGTTTTCTCATCGGTTTTGCTTTTTTCTTATTGGATTTGTTTCCTTTTTGTTTACTGGACAAAATATTCTTACTCTCTGTTTTTCAGTGGGATATTCTGCAGTTGCACTTAATCATGTCATTGATTTTAAAGAAAAGAAACAGGTAATTTTTCTTGGGGTTTTTTGTTCTTTCTGTGTTTTCTTGAGTAAACCGATGCCTTATTGCATGTTTCCAGATAGCTTTAGCTGCAGAATGCACATCTGGGCACAAGTACAGATCTCTCTGTTTGTAACAAAACTCCCATTCTATATTTCAGTAGAACTGCACTGGGATTAATTTTTAATATGGTTCCTGTACTGTCCCACAAAAATAGTTCTCTTGGCATGGTAAATTTCTTCTTAAGATTGAAACACATTGTTTGTTTGCATGTAAACCTAACCCATGATATTTTTAATAACTTTTTTCTGTTCTCTTTCAAGGAAATCATCAAGCCAGTATCTCCTTCAGAGTTGTTTCCATCTCTACCTATTGTACAAGTATGTCTAGTTACATTCTATATATATATATATATATACATATATTGTTATTCTGAGTTCCCTTTTTTAACCTTTGTGTGTTTGTGATTTTGTGTATGAGGTGTTAATCAAAAAAGAGAAATTTGCTCATTATTTCATGGTTAAAACACCAAGCAGTGGAAGAACAATACACTTACATCAGGGTAGGCTCTATTCATTATTTTAGAAATTATTAAAGAAATTGCTATGTGTGTATTTTGAATCTGCTTGTATTTGAATAATTGCAACACAGTTCTTGAAATTGAAGTTTTGGAAATAACTTCATGGTTTTGTTGGAGCAAAATTTGGATATAAAGAAATACAAAACTGTGGTTTGGGTCACTGACATTGATTAATTCAAGAACTGCTTTTCCTTGTAGTTGTGGCCTGCCTGGGGAATCATAGCGGTAGGAAAGCATACTCAATTTTTCTGCATTGTTGTTTTTCTTCTATTTTTTTTCTTTTTATTCATCCTTCTGCAGAGAAACACGGTAAGTCATTCTTTGTAAGGACAGGTCTAATATCAAAGAGATAGTGTAAATTAGGGAAGTGTAACTAAAGGCTTTGGAAAATTAGTATAGCAAGACTATAAGCGTGCCACCATTTTCTTTTTATAACAGATTGGGTGGAAATTACCACAGTTTTTTTGCTTTGGGTTTTTAAAATTTGTTTGTATTATTCTTTTTTCTGTAGGGGACATCTAAAAGAATTAAAATCTTGACCCGGCTAACAGTTGTTGTTTCTGATCCTTCCCACTGTAATCTCTTGGTAAGAATACTCAGCAGTCCATTTTGCAGTTTTTATTTAATTTTCTCAATGAACAAATGAAACTTTGGAAATTCTTTGGGGACAACCTCCTGTAATTCACAGGGCACTCAGCAGTGATTTCTCGGATTGCATCTTTAACAAATAACGTGATCATGAGGAGATGCAGACTTACAAGACTGGATATGGCTTGTGTTGATCATTTGTCAATATTGAACGACAGTTCTGTTCCTTGGTTTCTGGACTTCTGTGCATAAACCAGGAGACCATGAGCAAGCCTTGTATCTTGTCATGTTTTCATGCTACAAGATTAAAGCAAAAAGTGTGTTTTAGTAGATGGGTGGGACAAGCCTCAAACTGAGAATGAATTTCTTCACTGTAGAAACCTGCTGTGTAACTGGATGATTACTGGCTTTATTTTCATACTTGACAGTGAAAAAGGACTTTTCTTCTCATTGATTTGGTTGTAATCATTGTGCATAGCTTTGTCATCTGTCAGAATTCAAGGTAGTAATTCTATGCTTCTTTTATAGAGATCAACATCAGCAAATATAAGGTTATATGACATCATAGCAGTATTTCCAAAAACTGAGAAACTGTTCCATGTAAGTACAATCATCAGTGTTACTCATTCAGTAACCTTTAGGGCCTTGTGCTAATTTAAGTACATGCTTTGTTTTGATTTTATTTCCCATTTTATAAAGTTGTCATGGAGTTAATCAAACATTACAGGCTGCCTGGTCAGTTGATAGGCTGAGGGATTTGGGAGGATTTGCAGGAGGCTGCAGGACCCGAAGTGACAGGCTAAGGTCTGAAACATCTACCTCATCTACCTGATGAATGGACTTGTATGCCCCTGCACTGTGGTTGCCTTTGTGTGCCTTGTCTTATAGTGAAGAGTGAAAACATCATTTTTTTCCCCCCAATATATGTGTACTATCATCACATAGAAAACTTCTGTCTTCAGCTTTAACTTCTCAAACTCTTGACAACTTCCCTAAAATGTCATCTTCTGTTAGAACTAATTATTCCTGATCTCTAAAATGCTAGGGAGGATTTTAAAGTGGAACTAACGTGGTTCTTTGAGTTACCTGATAGCTGTTCACCTCCATTTCCTTCATATTTTTATTTAAATTGTTCTCAAATACTTGGTAACAGCTGATGTCGATGTTCTGATAGGGTGGAGCGCCTTGAAGCAAGTTATGCTTTTGTCAGAAATTTTCTTACAAAACCCAAAATTGTGATGTCTGACCTGTTGTAAGCTTGTAAATAATAACATAAAGTCTGAATTGGGTGAGTAGGTGGAAGTGTTCCATCTCTGTTAGCCTTACCAGGCAGCAGGCAGCCATGCAGTTTAAAGCAGTGTGGAGGAGGGACAGGGATGGCAAAAAGAAAAAAAAAGTGAGTTTCTTTGAAGAATTTACTTTCAAAGGGAGCTTCTCAGTTTAGAACTGAGTCTGGTGGTTGTTTTTTTAAAGTAAGGTAAAGCCACTTTCTAGTACTGCTGAGCACCTGTTTTGCCACATTAAAATTGTATTATTCTGTTTTGGTTTTCTACATTATTTCCTCTCCTACTTCAAGACTTGTCCAAGTGAAGTACAAAGCAAGAAGCTGTTGAAGAACATGAACTTTAAAGAATTTTTCAGCAGAATTCAAGTGTTAATTATAAGAGTTACAGCTAAATTTAACTGATTTCTGGATTTTATTTCTCTTGGAAGATTTTAGGACTCTTGGAGGTGTGACAGAGGCAAATGATTTAAAATACTTTTTTAGAGCCATTCTCCACCTCTTTCTTTGGATCTCTGGAAATGGTATAAAATCTCACTTCACAAGTGACCTCAGTCAGTTTATCATGTGTCTAAACAAGCACAAGGTAATCAGCAGGGGTGTATTGTGGGGCTTTTTTGGGAAAAGGATGTTCTCTCACCTAAGGATTATTATTCTTTATTTTCAGCCATGTCATGACTCCTGCTGCAGCTGGGCATCCAGCTGTGCCAGTGTTTAACAGTCACTCATTTCTGCAGGTCCCTGTCTGCTTTGCTGCCGAGGCTGCTTGCTTGCTTAGCTGCATGGCACTTTGCTTTGAGGAGCCTGCTTTTGGCTGAGCAGTAAGCAGAGTTTTTGCCAAGTCATTTTTCAGGCAGATCCACTTTCCCAGTGTGATTTAGCACCCAGCCACGCGGAGAGTTGTGCCAGCGCAGAGCGGGTGGCTGTGCTCTGGCAGGCCAGTGCAGACAGTGCCTGGCTAAGCTGACACTCTGGCAGGTGGTGGACAGGGTGTGAGGAAAGAAGCAGGATTGTCAGTGAGATTATCTTCATTGCTTCCATGCTGGCAGCACTTTGAGCTGGGGATGGAGCCCAAGCGTGTTCATTGCAAACTGGATGAGTTGAACGACTTCATCCTTACATTTTCACATTCAGGGCAGGTTAGTATGGTTGTCTTTTGCTTAGAGATTTTAGAATGTCTTGCTCTGTGGAGAGCTGGTTCAGTTTCACAGAAGTATCACACAGGGGATCTGGTGAAAGGGACATTGCACAGGGCGTTTCAGCACATATGGTTTGGCTCTTACAACTGATGGATATTTTATTATTACAAATAAAGCCTTTGAGAGTGGTCTTACATGACAAATTCACTTCCTATTGGCTTTTAGTAACTCAAAAGCATCACCTCAAGAGCATCATCTTTCTCACTTGTATTTTCTCCATAGAACGAGATTTTTCCTGTTTTTGTGAAAGAGTTACATGACCACTGGAGATGTACTCCAGTTTTAGCATGGCCTGAAACTAGTCCGTGCCCTTTTGTCACAAGCCAGGGAAGCTCATTTGTGACTGAGTGTGGCAGTGATATGTACTGAAAGATGTGCTCAAATTCTTCAATAATTCCTCAAATAATTTATGTCCTTAAGGGGATGAGGAAGCCATGTTTGCCAGTTGTAGAACAGGCTCCTTGTTTAAGTCTCCCAAAGAGATTGTTTTGGTCTGCAGTAGGAATGCTCACTCCATGTAGATACTAGGGTCTGTACTTGCCACTTTTCAGAAGTTGTGCTTTCTAGGATTTCTGACTGTTTTAATGCTATTAGCTCTGTCTGCTGTTCATAAGCACTTCGCACATCACTAGTATCTGAAAAAACTTAACATATGTAAGTCTGAAGATGTAGTGCAAAGTCAAATGTCACTGCTTCTTCCTAAAACGTTTGCTAAAGCTTGCTTCAGAGCATCCAGACAGTGGCAGATGTATTTATTAATGGCTGGCTGGAGTTTCCCAGCAGATGGGGCTCTTGCCCACAGTGCTGCCAGGCAGCTGCTGGGCTGTGCAACTTGCTGCATGTCATTTTCTGGATGAAGTTGTTGCATTTCAGATCTTTTCAGCAGTCAGGGTAACCTTAACTTGCCTGCATACCTTACTTGTCTGGGAGCCAAAGCTAAGCTACACATTGGAGTTCTTGGAGAAATCTGATCTCCAGTTTTTCATACAGTGCAGGAATTCCTCATGGGGAAATATGACTTGCAGTTTGTTTTTGCTTGGTGGTATTTTCTGAAATGCTCATGTCACTGGAATCCTGTAGATATCTTGGCTTTTGATTTACTCCCTCTCCCACTGTGCTTAATTTGCAAAATAGTAAGGAGTTTTCCACTGTTTCTGGAGCTGATTAGGAAGGCTTGATTTCTCATCACATAAGACAGCTTGCATGTGTCTGGTGTCTATTCTTGCTTTCCTTCATTTTTAGCATTATCTCTTCCTGAATTTTTAATGACCTCACTGACATATATTCTAGGGCATGATTCAGAGCTGTTTGTTCTGTGTATGTTCCCATAAATCACCTCTGTTTAGCAGTTTGTACCCCATGTAAGAAAAGGAGGGAAGCTGACTGTAGCACGGCTGAACTTCCTCATGCAAGTTTAATTCTATGCCATAGATTCCATAGGCAGCCTGTGCCCTGCCTAATGGAGGATAAAGGTAGGGCATGAAGGAAAAGTTTAATCTGAATGTCCTGACAGAGACATTTCAACTTCAAAAACCTTGTGGTTTGCCTGCATGTGTACTGTGGCTATCTTGTCTAGGAGAGAGTGCTATCAGTAGCTCAGAAACATTCCTAAAGCTGGGCCTGTGCTCTCATCTCCATCCAAATTCCACATGAACAAGCTGGTAGAAGACCAGTTTGCCAAGCAGCAGTGTGCCTTGTGTTAGAGCAGCCCTTACCCTGGGGCTCCTCACAGCCCCCACTGCTTTTGTGCTGGTGGGAGGAGGGATGAATGGTTGGCACCTGGCCCAGGTGTATTTAGAGCAGTTGCTGGCAGGTTTCTGACTGCAGAGAGTTACCCTATACACAGAAAATTCCTTTTCAACTTGTTTGTTACAACACTACTTACAGACATTAGTCTGGCCCTGTGTAATCATCCTTACAGAGTAGGTATATGTAATTCCTACCTTGGGTGCATGAGATTAATGTAAATTAAGGACTCCCTTTGAGGTGCCTTTAGTTTTTCCTGTATCTCAGTGTATCCTGTATCCTTCTCTCCATCTCTTAATACAGCCTGTAGATTGTGGTGTGAATTCAAAGCTAAACTCTTAAACTGTAGCCTTCAGTGCTGTCTCCAGACTCTGCAAGAGGCCTGGCTGTCAGGAGGAGCTGCACATTCTCCACCCAGCCAAGAAAGGGAGGATCAGAGGATTGGTCTCCAGTATTGGGCATGCAGCACTACCAGTCACAGTCAAATTCTGCTTTTTATTTTTTCTTCATTCTTTTCTCTATTGCTTCTGGTAAAAGCAATTCATCCTGAAAACAAACAGGTACTGCACTGTAAGCAGATCATGATGGCACAAGGGGCAGTTCCTGTGTTCTTCCCTTTGTAAACTGGGGCCAGCCTTTATTATCAGTGAGTTCTTTTGTCAAAAGCCAACATTGCTTTTGCATGTCCTCTGTCAGATACAAACAAAATATTGCTTTGGGGTTGACCATTATTTTATTGGAAAATTAGTTCTGTAAGAAAGAGAAGCCTTGGGTTTTAAATCTCAAATGCTGCTGTTCTGTTGGCATACCTGCAAGGCATAGTATCTCTTAATTTTAGAACTGAATTCACCCTGAAGAGAAATTTCTGGAGAGACATTAAGAAATGAAGGAGAATATTAGTGCACCTTTAGTTGGTTATGCATTTTTTGGCATATCTAATAATCTGTTCCTATTTCTATGCTGTAGATTGCTTGCACAACACTAGATGTGGATCTGGTCTGCATAAATGTAACAGAAAAGCTGCCATTCTACTTCCGAAGGCCCCCTGTGAATATGGTAAATTTACATCTAAATTGTTTACTTGCTGTTAGAATGACATTAAATACAGAATTTGAGTCGAATTCCCTACTGCTTTCCTCCCACCATTCCTATCCAAGTGGTTCTTTTATTTTCTTGCATAATGTATACTGTTGTTTCAAATGTCCTTCACTTCAGGGCCTCCACTGCAGCATTTAATACACAGTGATGTATGTTCTTTCTTTCTCTCCTCCTGTTCCCCACTTAAAAAGGCAGAAGTGGTGTTCCCAAGGAGTGGAAACAGAGCCTTAAGGCCAATGCACTGCTAAGCAGGGAGATATGGTGTGATTGCTGACTAAGCTCCTTCCCAAACCAGAAATTGTACAGCTGTGTCAAAATAGATTAACAGCCCTTTGATTTAAAAGACAGGAAATGTGAATGGCAGTGTTAATTTGGGAGAAGGATGTTGTGCTAGTTACTTGAAAGAAAACTGTATTGAGTCCATACTTGGACAAAAGAATGTCTTGGTAAATGAACCAAATGTAGCATTGCTAAATATGCTGTGGGACCCAAGATGGCTGTCAATGTGGATCACATATAGTTCTGCCTGCTGTTGGTAGTTTGCCAGAAAACTTAATCTGAACATGCTCTTAGGGGAGCTTGTTTTCTCCTCTGAATATATGTAAAGGTCCATTCCACATGAGCATTCTTGGCTAATGTAGAACTCAGTGTTTACAAATTCTAATTTGGAATTGGCTAGTACTACCTTTTCAGAAAAGTTCCTACTTCCTTTTCAGAAAGTTTGACCTAGAATAAAAATTCAAAATTAACTAGAATTAATTCTGAGACAGAATAAAAATCATACATTGGAGTTTATGATAAATGGAGGATTTCAGCATTCCACTTGGAATAACAATTTTGTGTGAAACAGTGTATGAAAGTACCCTAGCTGCCTAAAACTACAGCAGCTGGCCCAGGTAAGGACTCGTGTAGCTCTTAGAGCCATGTGTTGGGAGACATTTTCCTTGCAAGCTACTTCTCGTCTTCCACACTCCCAGCTTCAAGCTCCAGCTGTCTGTTGGACTGGTCTATGCATCCTGGGGCAGTCAGTGTTGCTTGTTACAATGCCAAACAGATTGGCAGGCAGCTGAAGTGGTAGGAATGAGGTTAGAGACCACCTTGACTGGAAATTAGTGGATTGCCGTCCCCTGTTTGGTTTTGATAAATTCAGGCTTCTTTTGTTTGCAGCTATCAGGCCAGTTCTGTGTAAAACATTTGAAGCATACATAGCTGCTGTTGTGCTTGCATGCAGAGGTTGTGCATGGGTGGGAACTGGATTAATTCCAGCTGTATTCAGTTACTGGACTCTCTTACAGTATTACCATTGCAGCATATTTTAATAATATTTATGTAAATGTAGAGTTTCATTTCAGGCAGATGTAGGACTGCCATGGAACAAAGAACTCTTGGCTTTACATTGTGTCTTTATCACTAGTACACTGTGTGCAAGTTGCTTAACCTTTCTGTGTTTGCAAAAACAAAAATACTAGGCTTTTGGTGAGGCACTTTGACAGATAGCAAAGGATGTCAAAGCAGCTGAAAACATAATCAGTATTACTATTTGAAACTTCTTCTGTGTCTTGCTGTTATTTAACATTGTCACAAACACCAGCATATGCTGTGAGACAGAAGAAGAAGGGTCCTTGTTGCTGCTTTTGTGCAAGGAGAAATTCTTCATCTGCATGGGTACTGAGGGAGGTTGTGATCTCTCTTGCAGTAGGGTGTGGGACTAGAGGACTAGGGTCCTCAAAGTGTCAAAACAGCAGATAACCAGCAGTGGTTATCTGTCTCCTCAACTGTGATAGTGTGTGTATATTAGTGATAGCCAATTACAATAAATAAGTGATTGGTATTTGTTTGTTAAACCTCATTTAACAGTTGTCCAAGATTTATGCACATATATCTGGTGTACGGTGAAACCTTTCTCACTCTCCTTTCCCACTATGCTGTGCTCTTACTGGCATGATTCTGCCTTAATTTCTTCCTATGTGACACAGTTAAACTGAGAATAAGCAACATCAGTAATAGACAGCAGTTGTTGGATTGTTTGGGCTTCTCTCCTTTTGATTTTTGATCACTCTTTCATGTGAAGGCAATAGATCGAGGCATTTACTTTGAACTTCTTTACACGCCTGCCATCAAAGACTCTACAATGAGAAGATACACAATTTCAAATGCCATCAGCCTGATGCAGATCTGCAAAGGAAAGGTAAGCTCTCAAAGTGAAAACAAGGTAATTAAATCAGTTCAAATTCTTCTGGAATTGTGCAGACTGAGCCATTTTAAATGAGTTTGATGCTAGGACATCTGAAGCTGTGACTAAATCTTGACCTACTAACACAAGGACATAATCATTGTAGCTCCAGATACTTCCAGTCTTGCACCACTGCATACTTTCTTTTAAGTTGTCAGGCTGTCAGATTCTTTATCCTGAACAACCCATGTGTTGCTATGGTATGCAATTCCCAAAACAAAGGTGAGAAGGGATGGAGGGAGATTAAAGTGCCAGAAATCTAAGGTTTGCACCTGAACTGAAATTAATGTATTTATTTAAAATCCTCTATTTCATATTTCTCATTGACCAAAAGCTGTTTTGACTGTCTGCTTTGAATATGGGGGCTAGAATACAATAAGAAAAAAAGTAGAAACCTTGTTTTTGTTAAAAGGTTAGTAAATTCTCTGTGTCCAGAATAGACCCAACAGCTAGCTGGCTGTCAACCAAGGTTTTGCTGCAGTCAGATGAACTCCATTCTTCCATGCTACTGAAACCCAAGGAAGAAGTAGCTTTAAGATGCCTGTAACCCATAGCTTTCATAACTTACCTCCTCCCAGGCTACCAGGTTAAGCTGGCTGTTATGCTGTGTCCTTTCAGGCCATGGTTTTTAATAGGTGGTCGTATCATAATGCCTATCAAAGTTAACAGAAACTGTAGCTCCCCCTTCTGTATTGTAAATGGCCTCTGCCACATGTAGCTAGCCCAGAGAAGCTGGATTTGGAAAAGCTGAAATGGGATGTAGAGCTTGGAAGGTAAATTAAAAGTAGATTCATCATTACCCCAGTTTTCCTCAAGCATGGCAGCTTCCATAGAACAGCTGGGTGGGTCAGACCGATTTGTTTCCTTGGTGCTACAGAAGAAGTATTTGCACAGCCTCTCCTGAGAAGCCCAGCTCTGGCAGTTAATGACATGAGGTACTGACTTGGACATGACTTCTATACACACCAGACCCCTTTCCTTTGGAATTCCCTTTTTAGTATTGCTCCTCTTTCCTCTCTGCAGTTCAGGATGTAGCTTTCAAATGGTTGTTGATGAGCTGGAGAGCACCAGCTGAGTTGATGTCATGGACAGGGCAAGCAAGCTGTTCAGGCGCCCAGTCTGTGCACGGTGCCTTTTCATTCTGCTTCTGTCAGTCCAGTGTTTCTTCTGCCTGGAAGGTAAATCAGCTGGAGCTGCACATGACAGGTTGTTGTTGGGCACTGGAAGAGGATTGCTAGCTTATCTTTGTTCTTTGCCTCCAGACTCAGTAGGTTGTGGCCCAGCAGAGATGGTTATTAGCCCTTACTGAGAGTTTGCCTCCATCAGTGAGGTAAGGGCCCCTGTTTAAATGAGACATGGGATGGCTGGTCCATAGGCTGCTTCCTTTGGCACCTGCCATGCAACTCTCATGTAGTTGCTGAGCCTGTAGTAGTTTTTGGATCTTTGTATTCCTCTATTATAGCAGGGCAGAAAAATTTACTTTCATTCTCAGAGCTGGCTTTCAGCAGTGTCTTTAAAACATTAAAATGTGCAGGCAGTGAAAGAGAACCTCCTCTGCCTTGCCAGACAGAAGGTGTGTATAGACAGAGTTCCTCACCTCCCATCACCTCCCGTGAGGTAACTGAGTTGGAGGCTGCTTTGAGCTGTGTACTGAACAGCTGCTGTCTGCTTTACCTGGGGAGATAGAGTTTTGCCTTTTAGATTTTCCTTTAGCTCTTGCCTTGGATTTGCCTTTGCCTGCCTCTCCTTCACTTGCCAGCAGTGCTTTTCTTGTCGGCTCCTGTCTCCTTCCTCCATCCTACCCATCCCCTAATGAAAGCCTTTGAACGAGGCAGAGCGTATCTCCAGTGCACAGCAGTGATCCCCAGTCCCATGCTGGTTTCAGGTGTCTCATACAGCTGCTCTGGGAGCTTCTCTGAGCCTGGGTGGACCCGCATTCGTTGCTACAGTTTGGAGCAGGAGACTTGAATTTTCCCAGCAAGCACTTGCAGTCAGCACCACTTAGGCTCAAAAGTACCATTGGGATCCATGGTGTAGTCGTTTTAAAGGTGAACTGTTCAGAAAAAATCCAGAAATTCAGAAAAAAAGGCAGTATCAGGATATGTGCTGTTAAAGTCACTTTGATGTATATATTGCTTCTGGCTTTCCTTATGGTGAGGCAGAGTCATCTGTCCCATCCTCTCCTCCTCAGCACACGAGGAAACCTTGGGCACAGTGTGAACATACAGTCATTGTTACATAGGTCTTTCAGCTGTTGAGTTGCAGCTGCACACGGGGCATTTTCTTCCAGTGCCTGCCCTGCTCTTTGTGCTGGAGAGGTGGCAAGGGAAGCAAAGCAGTGTGGGGAAGGGATCTAAAGCCCCACCTTGAAACCAGAGCTGGTGTGATGTGTTGGTGGTACTGAGGTCGGAGAGTGAGAGTCTATCTCTGCCTCAGCACAATTCTAATTCTCACCTGCTCAAGCAGGAATTCCCAAAGCCTTTTATTCAGTATAATAAAAGATGCAAAGAGATTTTGCTGCTGCAGAGTTACCAGCTGAGTTAAACAGGCTCCCCCTAGGTGAGCATCCTTGGAGCTTAGCATCAGAAGAGCTCTGGCAGCCGAGCTGTGGGATCTGCCAGCCCTGTGTAGTCACATACCTGTTCTGCAGAAACCTTTTGGGAGAGAAGGGAGAAGGATTTCTCTGCCTGGTGATTTTCATAGGGGTGCCAGTGTTGAGGGAAACGCATGGCACAAAGTGGCAGCCACTACATTTCCTGAACCAGTGTAACTACATTTCCTGAACCAGTGTGATTATATGGGCAAGGCTAACATGAATACTTGGCATTGAGTTGTACTGCAACAGTGTAGGCTGAAAATTTGGGAGAACCAAACTGTCTCAGGGCACTATCTGTAAGCTGCTTCTGTAGAATCCTGGACTCCTAAATCCATTTCTGTTATGGCTCAGGGTGAGTTGTTGTTTGTGTGGAGCCTTTTTCAGTTGGTGTAAATCAAGAGGACACTTCTTAACATAGTGCCTGCAGCTCTGCATTTTTTCTTTACCCTTAAGGGCACTTTGAAGTGCACTATGAGAGATACAGGCTGATAGGTGATTGCTTAATGCCATCACTCTGGACACTTACAACTGCTTAGCTATCCCTCTAAAATGTGATGTATTGATTCATCTCCTTTCTGGCTGTGGGAGGTTTGCAATGGCAAGGGAGGGCTTGTGCCTGTGCTTCTGTCTGCGTAGGGTACAGAGCAATAACTAAGGTTATCATGTCCCCAGATAGGATTGCCACCCTGGTAGAGTTCACTTTGTCTGAGGGCATCACATACTCTGAGGTTTAATTGGGCTCTTACACTGAACTTAGCTAATGCTCATAAAGTTCTTGCATCTTGATTTTTTTTTAAAATTTATTTCTTGGTGCTGTTTGACAGGTGAATGTTCTCTTTTGTTTTCCAGAACATAGTTATATCTAGTGGAGCTGAAAGGGTAAGTCCCAGATATTTTTTTTTTTAATTGGAAAAATTTGAAGATTTATCTGTGACTGAAAATACAGCTTTAATTATACATTAAACATATAAAACTTGCAATGGTTAAATATGGTTGCCATTACCAAAGAATTGTATTATGGGTTTGGGGATTTTTTTTGGTTGGTTGTTTTGTTGGGTTTTGGGGGATTTTTTTAAATTTTTTTTTTTTGTGCTGGTGCTGTGGTATTTTCCATGGTAGTTTTCTCTTAGATAGACGCTCTGTTTGCCAAAATAGTGGTATTTGCTTGATTTCTATTATCTTCAGTAGCTTGCTGTTATATGACATTTAACCTTGCCTATCTGATAGCCTTGCCCTGCCTGCTCATACTATCAGCCTGACAGCAAAGGCATTCACATATCCTAACTTCTTTGTTTTCTTTTAGCCTCTAGAGCTCCGGGGTCCTTATGATGTGGCTAATCTGTATCCTTTCCCAAAGTCAAAGGCAGCAGTAGTAGTAGTAACACTGGAAGGTTTGAAGTGGTTTTGAAATTCTTTTCATCCCTTACAGTCCTTGAACTTTATACAGTGGTACTTGTTGGTGACCCTTTCAATAAATTAGGGCTCTGAGTGTGTGTGGAAGGAGCAACAGATCTTGGTCATAGGGTGGCATGAGAAGTCACTGTAACTAATAAGGTTTGTGTTCAACAACAGGAATGTTTTGTTGTGATGTGCATTAACCTTGTCTGGGTGTAAATGCAGAAGGTAATAAAACCCATAAAAGCTATGGGCACTATGAATCAAACAAAAAGTTATTACTTAGTATCTCCAAAATGTCATACTTTTGGTTGCAGAAGCTATAAAACTGTATTTATGTAAAATTAAAAGTTCCTATCTGTGCACTAACTGCTGTTCTGGATTTTCCAGTCCTTAGTTACACGAGTAATGTTAAATAAGTTGTTGTGTTCTAGAAACAAAGGAGAGTGTCTTTTTTTCCCTTCTTTTAAGAGTTCAGATGCATTTTTATTACTCTTCCCACCCCAGAAACACGCATATCTGGCCTGTCCCTGGAAGGGAAGGAGCATGCTCTGAGTCATGAGAACCCTGTGGGAGGCTGTGTGGCCTGGAAGGATTTCAGGTGCAGTGTTTTCTTCCCTCTTAAAATGAGCAGTCAGGCTGAACCCAAATTAGCATAGCTAATCTGGTGTCATCCCTGCTAAAGGTGACTGGAAACTTCATCATAATGCTTTTGTATCAGACAGTACCCTGTCCCCAAAACTGAAATTTTCCGTGGGGTATTTTTTTTGCTTGATTATGCATAGCTAAAATGTTCCTGTGTTGACAGACTTTTATTTTCAAAAGTACAGCTTCTTTTCTGGAAGGAAGCAACGTTGCCAGGAGCTTTCCAGGAGGGCTGCTGGGGAACTGCAGCCAGGAGAATTGGGTGCCTCGTTGCTCTGCTTCTGGGTAACCTTATGCAAAATGTCACTTTGAGTTACAGCTTTGCTAATTCCCAGTTATTTGTGGAGTAAGCAAACCTACCGTGCAGAGAGCCTTCCCTGTTCTGTTTGTTGCTTCCTGTATGTTTTGATCCTGAGCAGCAGTGACAGAGGTTTGCTGTTTGGCCTGTCAGAAGGGGAGGCAAAGGCAGCTGTGTCCACCAACTGCAGAGCCACCATGCTGCATGGAGGTGAGCACTTGTTAGCTCCTCTAAGTTATATGTGTATTTGTTAAACTAAGTTCTTGTTGATGCATATTCTCCAAAAGGTCTGGGACCTTACAGAGCAAGTCAGATCGGGGGTTTAGCTTTTTTGTCCAATGCATTAAAAGGAACTTGTGTGGCAAGGCTGTTTTATTTTCCCTTGTTGCTGTGTTGGCAAATCAGTGGCTGAACTGATGGTGCTCTTTGTGCTGGAGGACTCAACCACGTTAATGAGTCATAAATGGTTGAACCAAAGTAGGGACCTGCCGGCTGTGCTTCATCGTGAAACTATCCCATTTCAGAAAGGTTTTGCATTCTGAACGTGGTGGCACTGGCAGAAACTAAGTGATTGACTTAAAAAAAATGGGTACACTTGTATTTTGCATTTGCCATTTTGCAGCATGTGGGCAGAAGCGACTTTAGTCATGTCCTTTTCCCATGCTTTAATACATGGATTATTTCTGACTCATTCTTCAGTGTGGATCATTTCAAACTCATGGCAAAATCAACAGGTTCTCCTCCAGCCTGCTACTGATCTTCATAGAGATATAGAGTTTGTCAAATTTATGTGGGATTTCTCAAGCTTGTCATCTGTTTTATCTGTGAAATTAAATAGCAAGTGTCATTTCCCTTGTCCCAGAGAGGATACTAGCCCAGAATAAGTCAATATATTTCATCAAGGTTCTTGCAGTGCATCTCTGCTAATAGAGTATTTGTAGGGAATCTCTTCTAAGTCAAATTTTGCAGAGAAGCTTCCCACCAGTCATTACAAAATTGGCTTGGGCTCAGTAGGTTATTTGGCAAATGTGAGGATTCGGTAACATCACACACCAGTATTTCATGATAATGTTGAGAGTTTGGTAAATAAAATTCTTGAATACCATAAAGTAATTTCCATGTTATGTAGGGGTTCTTCTGCCAATACAGTTGTGCCCACATAATCTTAAGAATCCTGGGTTATGTGAATGCATTTTTAGTATTTTTTTTAAGAACAGTATGTTTGGCTGAGAAATGCTTTTGACAGTGCTTCAGGAATGTGTCCTTCTGTGATTATTTAACTGACTAAGCCTGGTTTCCTATGGCTTTGTGTCTCTGCAACTCCTCAGCCCCTGCAGACCTTGGTTTACCATAATTCTACACCCACTGTTGTATTTCCCTGGTAATTTCTCCACTCTGTAATGCAGTGAATCCTGAGCTCCTGCCCTTGCAGGTTGCTTCCCTGCTGTGTATGCTGACTGGCTGGTTGCCCAACATGTCCAGCTGTGGTTTGGGGCAAGGACATCTGAACTGAGTATGCCTTAAATGCATTTTATTTGAGGTACTGGTACTGCAGCTTCTGTTTGTGTATTCCAGAAACTCGAAAGAGTGCCTTTGGTGTAGTGTACACGGTGAAGAAGCCTCGCAAGGTTGAGGAGGAAGAAACAGTAGTGCCAGCCTGCAAAAAAGCTAAGACTCAAGCTTGAGCACTGAACCAGTTGTCAACAGAAGCTTCCATCTCTTCTTTTCCCAGTGCTGAGTCCTCCTCCAACCTCCAGCCTACATAATTCTTCCCTTACTGCCTTGCTTAGCCTGCAGAAGAATTATTCTTCCAGCATTCAAGTGAGGAAAACTGTGTAAATGAGACTGCTGAATGGTATTCACCACATCTGAAAGGTCATGCTGGGCTTCTGGCCAAGGTCAGGAGACTGACTCTTCACCCTGCCTTAGGTCTCCTGGAGTTAATGCAAACTCAACAGAACATTTCTAACATGGAAATATTCATTTGTACGCATGCATTCCTTTTTTTATTAAAACCATGTTGGGGAACACATGCCTTCATAGTCTAGCTCTTCTGGTTTCTGAAGTTTTAAACATATCTCTGTACAACTGCAAGCCAGTAGATGAAGTTTACCTTCAAGTGGCATGTGAAGAATAATAATAATAATAATAATACAGTAAAAAATAAATTGCTTTCTATTCAGTTTTGGGATCAATGGGTATAATGACAATTGTCAGTTGCTAGACGGTATCTTGGATTTGGGTTACAGTAGGGGTGACTGACCTGACTTGCCAGATACATATCCCAAAGGCCATCTGTGTCCTCAGTACTTAAAACCAAACAGTACCATTAGCTGTTTGCCAGAGGTGGGAAGGAAGAGCCCCAGCTTATGCTGAATGTGTGCTCAGCAAGGGCTGTTGTGGTCTAGGAGCTGTCTTGCCTAGGCCTGAGCAGCCTCCACCTCACATCATCTCTACTACACCATTTCCTTCTTTACTTTCTGCTCTGAAATGGTTACCTATGCATGTGTTCATTTTGCTGCCTCTTGCTTTTCTGTTTTCCTTCCTTTTAATGCCTCAGTAAACCTAATCTGGCTGCCAAAAAACCAATCAAACAGATATAATCAGCAGAACATTTTTGGAGCTCTTCCAAATGTTGACTGAAATTTTCATTTTCATTTAATGAATATAAAAATCACATAAGCTACTGTACTGAGATACTATTGAGCCATTTTTACTGTGAGTGTTCTGGTTCTCTACCGGTGCCTAAAAGCAAGTTGAAAAGAGGACATTGTAAAATATTCTGCAGTGGGTAATTTCTAAGCTCTTGGTAACTGGACTCAGCAGAATCGATTAAGTTCTCAGAGATTTGACAGTTCTATATAATACCGGTGTAAGTTACAACAGTTTTTGCTTCATTCAGTGTATAGGAAATACGTTTCCTGTATGTTTTCCAATTACTTGTTGACTTTGTGACTTCAGTCCATTTTGTTATAGGTATTGGAGAGTTTTGGTTTTTTTATATGTGTGTGTGTGTGTATATAAATATATATGCATAAAGTAGTTTGTCATTTATGGACTTACCTCCAAAATGATGCTCTAAGCAGAGAAGAAGCAAAATGTGTTTAGCGCAGTTTTCTGAAGCACGTGTTAATCCTGCCTTGGCCAGGGAATAACCTAACTTGGGCATGACAGTTCTTTGGTAAGTAACATATGGAAGGAGGCTCTGAATGCTTAAGATCCTTCTTGCTACTTGTTTGACTTTAAAATTAAACCCTGTCTTTGCCCTTTATTAGATACAGTGCTTCAGGAGCTGATTGAAAAGTTTCTTCTTCCCCGGTTTCCTGAAGCACATTGCTGTGGCCACTTGGGTGCCTGAACCACTGAACTGCTGCTCAGTAGGGTGACAAACAGACTGAGCTAGCCAGCATTGGTATCATTCCTGTTTCCTGCAAGGCTTGCTGCCGCTGTCCAGGTAATTGGGCAGAAACAAGCAGGGAAGTCATGGCTTGCACCAAAGAGCAGCGAGTAGAGTTGTGCTGTAATTTCAGTCGAGGATGTGCAAGCAACTCGGGCCTATGGCTGGCAAGGTAACCTTCAGGAGCCAGGTGTTTGTGTGAGAAAAGTCTCACCTGTCTGAAGCTGTTGACCTTGGTCTGGGAGAGCTGCCTGCAGACAGAATAGCTGTGGTTTTGCTTGCTCCTCTGGGTTTTGTGTAAATTCACTCCCAAATTGGCATTCCAGGAGCAGCTATTCATTGCTGCCTGCTTCTGACTCCACCTCAGGATATTGCCCAAGACTTTTGACCAGACTATAAAGGCAGCTGACATAGCTTGGTGAAGGAGTGTGAGAGCCTCTGGCATTTTTGTCTGTCAGGCCACCCAGTGAATAATTCAGAATTTAACTGAATGCAGTATCTAAATACACTTCTGCTCTGCTCTCTCTCACCTCGAGTGCTGTGTCCAGCTTAGGGTCCTCAGCCTGAGGAATAGAAGGCTCCAGCATCAGGTTATTGGGACTTCTCAGTATTTGAAGGGGACTTAGAAGAAAAATATCTCCAGAGTTTTCATCACAGCCTGTTGTGACGGGGCAAGAGGCAACAGGTTTAAACTAAAAAGGGGTGGATTTTGTTTGGGTACAAGAAAGAAATCTTTTACAGTGAGGGTGGTGAAACACTAGTACAGGTTGCCCAGAGAGGTAGTAAATGTCCTGTACCTGGAAACATTCAAGGCCAGGTGAAGCAGGGCTCTGAGCAACCTGATCTTTAAAGGTCCCTTCTAGCCCAAACTGTTCTGGGATTCTATGAAATTGGATCATGCCCTGGCTAGCAGCACTGAAGGTTGTCCTGCTTCTACTAAAACAAAGGGAGAAGCGTCTGCCTTTCCTAACAGCACTTGGCATCTCTCATGGCTTGGACAACTGGAGCTGTCTCATGCTCCACAGAGTATTACTAAGAAATTATATTTTTTAAATCAAACTCAGTAATAGAAGAGTAACTTTGTTTTTACTAGCTACTCAAAATACTGTCCTGCTTTCACATGTGCCTCCATTTAACAAAATAAGTGAGATGGGGTTTATCTAACAGGGGCAGGGAGGTAGCTCAAGGGATGGCTGCTCTTGGCAGCTGAGACTTAATTTTTAAGAATTTTACAGCAGACATGATGTGAAATTCCTTTAAGGAGAGACAAAATTACCCCATGCCTGCTCACCACTCCATCATCCACTCCAGCAAGTAAAAAGAACCACTCCTTTAATTTATTCTGAAACGGATCAGTTCAAAATGTACAGAAAAAGCAGTACAAATGTACAAATATACATAATCGGATTCTGCATTCTTCTATCATCATACTTTGCAGTAGTCTAGTTTTCTTTTAAAAAAATCTCTTCCCTGACACAGTCTCCTCTCACCTTCTCAACATTATATCTGAATCCTTCAGTCCAAAGGGGCACATGGTGTTGGAGCTCTGTCCTTGAGCTCATCATTCAACCACGATTACCAAACCCTGAGTAAACACTATTACTCAACTACTTCATTAAATCCATTTGGCACCTCTGTATACCTTCTTCCATTGCTCTTTCACATACCAGTGCTTAATTCACAAACTATTTTAGTAGCAACACAAGGCAACAGTTGCAAGTATTCACTATTCAGAGCTATTGGAAGACTTGAGGAAAGTTGCTAATACAGTTGAAAATGCTGCCATTTAAGACAAAAGGATTGATGTTGGTGGCAAAAATTGCATTTAGACCAATTGCATCTATTTTTTAAAAAAGCTTAAATAATGAGTATAATGAAAAAATATTTTAAAATAAATAAATAATAAATAGAAATAAATAAAGCCATTTTAGTGCTAGTGGAATTTTAACACTCAACCTGTGTTTTAAAATAATTTCTTTGCAGGTTTCTTGCAGTTTTCAGTGAAAGCACCTCAAATAATCCAGTGCCATAAGTATTTTCAATAGATGTCCAAGGACATTTCCATCCAGGTTTGTGGAAAGCACTTCAAAGCAGCAAAAAGAGTGTGGTCTTCTCTCTCTCTTCAGAATTTACCTAGATGGGCACTCTTTTTGGATTTGTCTTTCAGGCTGTTGAATATCTCCTTGGTGCCATTCTGCCACTGAAGAACAAGATCCATGGGGGTTTTCCCTTCCTGGTTAAAAGAAACAGAAATATTTAATTTCATCCAGTGGTGGCCAAGTCCTTGTTCTTTCCTAAATACTTGTTCAGTGCATCTGCGTGATGTGATTCCTTCTGCACACATGGCTTAGACTTACTCTGGCACTCCTGAGATCAGAGTACTTTTGCTCTACAGATTTAGGCCCAGTCCTGCCCAGACCCATGATGGGTTTCAGTGGGTTTAGGCAAATGCTGTGACCAACAGAACATGCAGGTGTTCCTTTTGTTCTAGTTTCAAGTGATTAGAAACATATTTAGGTGCAATCTCAGTAAGGCACTCTTCCATTTAATGCAGAATTCAGAGAAAAGTTTAATTAGGGTATGAACCACAGGAATTAAGTAGGACCAACTTTAGTGTGCAGATGAAGTCTGAGAGAGCAAGTGTGGCCTTTGGGGGGGCTGCTCCTTCCGTAATTGTCATTCTCTGATGAGGAATAATTCTGGGAGTGGACACACTCCAGGGGGGTGTGCAGAGAGTAGGGAGAATAGAGTGCTCCAGTGACTGTTTTCTTCCTTGTCCCCTGGGGTTTTGTCTGATTGTCCGTCAAAAACATGGACTGGCAATGGTAAAACCCATGCTACAGATGCTAGGTTTGGATTTGGGAGAAAAGGTCTGTCAAGTGCTATGTTTTAACAAGTGGTCACAGAGCTTGAGCAATGCTGCTGCTGCTGCAGTGGCTCTGAGCAAAGCCAGGTGTGGGATTTCTCTGAGCTCAGCCACAGGGATTTATTGACCAGCAGTAAGGTTACCAGCCAGTCCTCCAGGTGTAGTGATGAGGCTGGCCCTCAGCTCTGGGCTTAACAAAAAAAGAGATTTCTTTTACAAGCTAAGATCTTTGTTGTCTCAGTGGTGGTTAAAGCCCAGGAGTTGCACGAAGTGTCTATTACATCTTCTCATTATATGAGTAATTAAAATAAGTCATGGAACGGTGTGATGGTGTCTAAGTAGCAGATAGTGGGTTCTAGTTTCAAAAGAGGTACTGGGTTTTCCTCTTTTCCCTGATCTCTCCCAAGTTACGCTTTCCCTGTCTCAGCTCTGCTTTAATTAATTCTGAAGTGATCTAATTAAGTCTGTTGAAAGTAGTCTCTCCCGGTCTTGAAACCCATGGAACTGCTCTGGTGGGAAACTTATTTTAAAATTACTTGGATTTGGTGCTATTACTTACGCAGTTCTTCAGGGTCAGATCCGCTCCGTGCAGAATCAGCAGCCGGATGATTTTGTAGCGGTTCAGCCTCACGGCGTCATGCATCGGCGTGTCTCCCTCCTAGGGGCACGGAGCACAGCGTCAGCCCCAGCTGTGAGGGCTCCCCCCGGGCCACAGAGCTCCGGCCACAGGCGGACACCTGGGGACGCTTGGGGACACTCACCCTGTCCCTGGCGTTGAGGTCAGCCTCGCAGGCGATGAGGTGCTCCCCGCAGTCGTAGCGGCCCGTCCGCACAGCCACGTGCAGGGGTGTGCTCAGCAGCTGAGGGACAGGAGGAGATGGTCTGGTCAGCGCCATGGGACAGGGAAAAGCCGCTTCAGAAACAGCTGACAGAAATTAGCTACTGGGAGTAAGGGTCAGCTTTTCGTCTCCAGTTCAAAAAGCTGCAGAGTTCCACCAGTACCTACCTTGTCTCTTGCGTTTATGTTTATGCCTTTGTCCAGCAGGAATTTCAGAACATCCAGATTCCCACCCCGGCACGCCCAGTGCAGAGCTGTAGAATGAAGCTTTCATAGGAAAAAGAAATTTAAAGTGTTTTAATACAACATTATATATTTTTAAAAAACACTATCAAATGTATAAATTAATCCAAATTAATTGTATGTGATTTAACCCAGAGCACTTCACTGTGATCGCACAGTGATCACAGTTTCTAGTAAAAAAAAATCTTTTCTAGTAACAGCTTTTCTTATTTTGCCCTAATTTCTGCAGTACTGTGAATTTCTCACTCTTCAGATTCACTGCATATTACTCCTAAAGACAGAGATCGTGGCAACTGTGCTGCAGGACAGCACATGTTTTTCCTATTCTTTGAGCTTAGAAGTTACTTTAGCCATGTATGTGGCTGATATGTACTAATAATTAATATTTTTTATTCAATTTTATTTTTGGGTTCTAAAATGCACATAAAATGAAGCTCAAGGGAAAGAATAGTTCTCTTTAAAAACAGACAAATCCCCAAGTTATGCAAGTCCACACAGTGAATGAAAACCCCTTTTCTCTACAAGATTCAGCCTCTCTGCCCTGAGCTGAGCTGGGAAGAGTCCCTTGGTGGTCCCACTCCCCTGTCATTCCTGCTCTTTCTCACCCTCTGTGAGCTCTGCTGGGTTCAGCGAGGGGGGAAGGCTGGCCAGTGCCAACTGTTCAGTGAAGGGAAAGGGGCAGAAAAGCAAACGAACAGCTGCAGGAGCTGTCGATATTCAGGAATGCTTGTGGCCGGCATTCCAGAGGAGCAGGGGGCTCTCCCGAGCGCAGCCTTGAAATCCCGGTGTGTGTCGTGCTGAGCCTGGAGAGCTGCGTGGGACAGCGCTGTGCTCCCGGCAGCTGAGGTGGGAGCCGGACCTCAGTTCCCTCACCCTGCCCTAGGCTCTCTGGTTTGTGGCACCCTGCTGGCCAGCGTTTCCTGTGTTCTCCAACAACCATTTTGGCACAGGGAGGCAGCCACTCCCTCCTCAAACCTCTTCTCAATGTTAAGGATAAACTTCAGAGACATTGTAAGGCCTTTTAGCACTTCTGCTCTCTAAGAAGTGCTTCTGTAAATGGTTCTCCCGGCACGTATAAAACAATGAGCAGCTTTTGGAAAGAGGTGTGAGTAGCTGTGCATACCATATCTTTCTGTTCAAGCTGGGCTCCGGCTTCCACCAACTTTTTCACCACCTCTAGATGTCCTTCAGAGCATGCCCTGTGCAGCGCAGTGCGTTTGTACTGGCAAGTGAAACAGTGCAAAGTTAGGCATTACATAGGGCACAAAGATATGGCACAGAGAGCTTTACAGCTCTTCTCCCACCCTCCCTAGGAGGATGGCAAATACGTACTCCATGCTGATGCCTTTTAAAGAGCTAATACTTTCAAGACCTGAAATATGCTAAATTTTCTTAGCAACCTGATATCTGAGAGCTGCCTACCCAGCATTTTAAAGGATGGGAGAAGTATCTGCAGTACGGCATCCAGATTTAAAATGGTGCCTGTTGAGTTCCTCATCCAACATGTTACACTGTGTTTTGAAAGTGCAGTTTATGCATTATGGAGTACGAGGGCAACCACTTATTTCTGGTTTCTGCGAGAAATTTCTTATCTCTTTTTCCATAGCATTGGAAGATCACCTTTTATGAACAATCAGGTTCTCCTGGGCACCAACAGCTTTCTTTTAAATATAAAGACACTTTTGAGGTATTATGATTTTGGAGGGTCTCAGCAGCCACTAGAAAATGATGTGCAGAACTTCCAGCATTTATTTAATTTCCCCCACCCCTTTTTTCCTCTCATGAGGGTGGAATCTACAAAACCTTATGGTAAAATGTATTTTTGCTCTCTCCTGGAGCAGGCTTTGCATTAAGAAGACTGTACCTTATCACAGACATTTGGATCCCCTTTGTCTGACAGGTATTTTTCAATTACTGGCAACTTATTCTCCAGTGCAGCTTTGAAGAATGTGGGAATATCCACAGGTCCTGTCTGAAGGAAAGAATATAGAGAACATAAATGTGTGTGGCACAAACCCCAATCAAGGATTTCCCAGAATAAGGTACTTTGAAATAACTTACAATAACTTCTGGTTCAGGTTTCTTTAAAACAGGCACTTTCACTTTCTTGCATCTTTTCTTCTTCTTCAGCTCAATAATTTTTTCAAGATCCTGTAAGTTTTCAAGTTTTGATCTGGCCTCTAATTTCTTCTTCTTCAGCTGAAACAAATCAGGGGAGGCAGCAAGTTGAGCTGTGTGACCACCTCTTCCTTTCAGAGTGGCAGGACAGCAATGTGATACTATTCAATGTGATAGTATTCAGCTCAACTCAAAATTAAGACTGGATGAACTATGATTTTTTTTTTTTTTTATAGGACTAATTGACCATTATAATAAGTTGCTAACTATGTCAGAAATTCTACCTCATTTATAGTTTGTCATATACCAATGGACCTCTTCCTGATGTCTTCTTGAGCCATATCTTGTGACATGAATTTAGGCCAGAAGTCAGAGCAGCACTACAGTCTCTTCTGGCACAACCATTTAAAAAATCTCATGTGTAGCTTATGAGAGCTGGAAAGCTTCAACCAACTTCAACTTCATCCAAGTGATTTCCTTTAATAATTTTCTTCTTTTAATGATGCAACCCCTAAATAATTGGAACTTATTCTCTTTTCTTCACCCCTCAAGAGAAGAACAAAATTTTAGAATGATTTTAGCATTTCAGTCCACAAGTGTTGCTACACTTAGGGAAGCCACAAAGAATGTCCTCAGTGTCCTTGATGGGGCAGTTCAGTAAATGTTTAAGACTTCTCAGAACCTTCTTGTAAAAACATCTGGGCATGAAGTCAGTGTGGGGCACTGCTGACACCAAGGGCAAGTGTGTTGCCTGAACTGAGATCCCCCGAGGTGTCCTTGACTTCAGAAGGGAGATTCACAAACAGGGGCTGACTCAGGGTGAATACAGATGAGAGGTTCTGTCCCATGGTGCGATTAAGGGTGAATACACTGGTGGCTCCCTGTCATATGGTGTACAGTTTTGTCAACTGAATTCTTGTTCTAGCTATTTCCACCTTTTCTTTTTATTGTTCTCTGCATTTATGGTCTGATCTCCCTAATGGAAAATAATTATGATGACTGTGGATATTTGGAAACCCACATAGTTCTTAGGAACATGCTTTGAAGGAACTCAAAAAGACCTCTGTAGCCAGTAATGATGTCTCTGTTGAAGTTTGAGAAGTAGTTTTTATTCTAATGTTTCTGAGACTGACTTTCTCACTCTTCATTTTTTAGAACTAAGTCTTATTTCCTCTGCTACTTAAGCTTTATAATTTCCAAATCAGTTTAAATTTTTAGGCCAGCTGATTGCTTATTCACTATATATATATATATATATAGCTATCTACTGTGTTATTGGGGGAAAAAACATCAGTTCTTAAGGACCTAGGGAGAATTGTCATACTCTAGGAATAGAAACTGGTACTCTTTTGTAGACCAGTATGAGTTTAATTTGTGAATGTTCTTCCTAAATATGCTAGTAAGTGTAATGTCATATTATCATAAAAAGAACATTTTCATGTTAATTAAGGCTTCTGCCTTAAGAAATGCACTCTTACATCTTTTGTGGGTTGGGTATTTTTGGTAGCAGTCGTTAGGTGTGCAAGCTGAAGGTGTCTCTCTGGCTCTGATTGCTCCCCCCTCACTGACAGCCAGCAGCAGGTGACCCCTGGGCAGCAGGAGCTCTCAGGGTTTCAGCCAGGCAGTAGAGGGGGTGTCTTAGGTTCTGCCTCAAAGTGTTGCTGCCTGCACCCACAGGCTACAGAGGTGAACAGACCTCCATGGTCTTCAGTGGACTTCAGACCAACCTCCTTTTGTAATGGTCTCCCACCTCTCCTGTCTCTTTCTAGCTAACCATGCATTATTTCTAACTTAGAGACAGGCAGAACTTCAAGGACTGCAGCAGGAAATGCACACATGATGATAAAAATCCAAACAGAAAACCCAAGGGCATACCTCTGCTTCTATTTTTTTCTCCTTCTCATAAGCCAGATCACCTCGGGTCAGTGAGTGCTCAGGGATTGTCTTCAGGTCCTCCTGCTTCTCTAATCTTACAGCAGCTTCATACTCTCCGTTTTTGAAGTCCTCAGGGAGGAAGCTCCCAGTCTCTTTGTCATCCACCTTCTTCCCAGTCACCTGTAAATGATAAAATATAATCAGTGAATTCTTGACTGCAGTAGTCACTACTTGGGAACATGGATTGCCTGAGACTGATTGTACCTCATTCCTGCCCTCTCTCGGAGTGTGTGACAGCCAGGACAGGCTATTCTTCCTGTGCCTGGCCTAGCTGGGGATGCAACTGGCTGGGGCACACCTCCCATGCAGTTACATCAGGTTGCTGAGTGATTTCAAGGCTTGTTTTATCCATTGCTGTCAGTACCAAAGTCCCATTTATAGCAGAATGGCAATAGCTCTGTGGTGCTGTGCAGCAGCACAGCTTTCAGTAGTTTTCAGAAATAGCTCTGATGCCCAATTAAGTGTGTACAGAGAGATAATTGTTAAACTTAGTAGAGGCAGATGTGTATTTTGAGAATGGTTCATGTGGTCTAGACTGACTTTCTGTTTGATTAACTTGTAAAATTGTATTTGTCATAGAGTCTAATGCGGAAGAAACTGGGAGAACCTTCCCAAAAATTTAAGATAGCATTAACTTGTTAGGCAATTTTATCTTAACAAAGCCATCTGGGAAAATAAATGAAGTGTTTTACTGAATCATTCCTGTTTTCCTAGTTTCTCAATCAGATCAGACATTCTTAGTCTGAAGCCTGCAGTGGAATGCCCCATTACTTTTGGTCTAGACCTAATTTTTCAAAAACTCATTTACAGCGAACAGCAGTGGCAGTAGGAACCACTAGATTGTTATTAGAAAACAATACTATCGTTAAGCTATTACTTTAGTATTATAAAATACTGTAGTTTCCCTGCATTAATCTGTTGGCCCAGTCCCCTATTTGTTTGGAATAACTTAGTGTGGTCGTAAGGTTACTGACATCTAAATATATATGTATAAATTAAAATCAAGAACAAAGTCAAATAAGTAGCTACATTTTGATTGATCTTTTCCTGGTGAACTGTGCTGTGATGCCAAATCCAAATAGTTGTGTAGTTGTATCTGTGGTGAAACCCTTTCCCAAGGAAAACATAACATGAAAATATAATAATATAACAAACAGGGTGTATAAAGGTTGGACCTACAGCACAGCAGTGCTGGTAACCTGCTAAATCAGTGACCCACAAAGGTTGTCTTCCTCTGTTGCCTTCCTCTAATGGCAGTCTAGAAAATAATTAATTGTGAGTAAATGAAAGAAGGTTGCACCTACCAGCTCTTCTACCTTCATCATCATTGTCATATTTGCTGTGATGGAAGGCTGTGCTCCTGTGTGGCTGAAACCTCCCAGGACTCAGGCCAGCTCTGCAGGGACCACCACGCTCCCTGCACTTATATATCTTTGGGAGAGCTGTGCTTGAATGAGATAATCTTCCAACCTGGGAATCCAAGTATGCCCCTTGCGCTCGCCAGCTGAGAGGTGGCTCACGCTCATTCCAGACACGTTAACGAGCCAGATCTGGTGTCCAGGCAGCCAAGGGGCGTCAGCTGGGCGAGGAAGGGTGAGAGCCCCACAGTCTGACCGCACCAGGACGGGAATCAGAATGAAATGTGAGCTCATCATTCCTCTGGCAGTGACCGCACTGCTCAGCAATGCGAGTCATTCTGTGCTCCCAGTGCCCACTAGGACAGCTGTCTGTTAATGCAGCATTATAACTTCATCTTTTTTCTTTTTTTTAAATTGACTTTCAGATGACTGTAAGGCACTGGAAAGGGTAAGTGGCTTATGTACAATGCTTATAGCAATATCTTCCTGAAAAATGGATTATTACCTCTAAAGTCTCAAAAAGACCTTATTTTCATTGCTATTTATTCTTGGATGATAAACACTTTTAGGGGAAAAGCTTTTTCTCATCATGATGACAGTCTTCTATATTTGTTGGAAGGAATTCTCTGAAGGGATTACTATACCAGAATGATGTCTCTGGTGCTAAAATGGCCTATGACATGATAAGTTACAATCAGTGTAAGATATCAAAACAGTAAGATTTACATTTTTCTGGACCCCTGACAATGATTATAAGCCAAATGATAAATTATGTCCTATTAGGCAAAAGGAACAAAAACAAGAGGAAAACTTAATACTGTTTTCTCAAGCAATATTTTCCTTCTGGATATGAGAGAATAGGGGGCCCAGAAGTGATTTGTTTATTTTTTAGGATAAGATGAGATACACACAAATATATTCAGATGATGTGTGTGTTTTGGGGAAAAAGAGCTATTGAATCCTCTGGGAAAGCTTTCCTTATGCTGTGAATCAGAGTCTTCTGGAATCAGGAGAATGATCACCAGCAGAAGGCAGTTTTATAAGAGGAAGATGCACTAATCTTTGCATTCAAAGAGTGTGGCTGAAGGCCAAGAAACATCAGTTCTGTGATAGTGCAATGCCTGGAGCTCCTGTCCGGTGAGGCACGCAGGTCACCTGGCTGAAACGGATACAGCAGCTCAGGTGCTTCAAGCACAACATGTTCATGAGTGCTTCACCAGATCGAGACCTATCTCGGGTGCTGTTTATATCATTAGCATCATTAGCAGGCTGCATTCCTGACATTGACCTTTCAAGGTGTCTCTCCTCTGAACTATCCCCCAGTAATCTGAGTACATCCAAACTCGTCTTCTAGTGCCCACTATACCTATGCCCTCCCTTTCCCTGAAATGAAGCTGCACATCAGGTGGCTCCTTTACCACTCAGAATATATATGACATTAGAGGATGAGTCCCAGCACTAAAATAGAGTATGTGCTAGCAACACAACCTTTCAGAACATTTTTTTCCAAGCTTAAGTACAGCAACTTTATCATTTCCCCCTAGTGGTATGTTCTGAATCACACTGCCAGGTTTTTTTCACTGCAGTTTTGTACTCCTGCTAAATGTCTCTATGACAAGAGGCAGCTCTGGCTTTTTCTTGTGTTCTAACAGCTTACCTCAATCTGTCCAGTTCTCTGATTTTTATTTTGGAGTTTATCTTGAAATCCACAGCCCTATTCTATGCACCCACAGGATGGCTGCATCAAATGCTTCTAGTTAGTGAAAACAGATCACAGCAGAGACCTGATGCAGAAAGAGAAATGTAGAGGTTTGCTTTTAGAACAAAAACTGTTTAAGGAACTGTGAACTTCCTCTGGACTTGCTTTTTTGAAGCTTACTTTTTCCTTTTTTTGCTTTCTTTTTTTTTTTTTAACCACTTGATATATAAAACTGACTCAGCAAAACCTAATGTGGGAGCTTTAAGTGGATAGCTCTTCCTCTGCAAATGGCACGAAGATCCAGAGCCAGAGTAGCTTTACAGGAAACCTCAGTGCTCTGAGGGGAAACAGAAGCCAAGTTCTCATGAGTGCTACTGCAACACCCCAGTTTATTCGTCTTTAAAGCATCCCATCCATTATGACTAAGAATAATAAAGAATAAAATATTACTTGATTATATCAAGTTTCTATTTTAAAACAGTGACACCCAGAAACCCACTGCAACCAAAGGCTGGGATCAAAATCAACCTAACAGTAAATGTTTTAAAGCTAAATGTCATGTAAACAAAGGCAACGTTATTGAAATAGCAGAAATGCACTGGTTTGTATCAGCTAAGACTCTTGGCTTATCACTATTGCTTAATATTGGAGGGGGAAGTAGTATAATGAGCTTGAAACCTTGTACTGAACGGTAACCACTCAATCACCTTTCATCAAGTGATTTCTCGTTAAGGTGGTAATAGCAGATGGTCAGTGGGCGATGTGTAACAGGAATCTGAAAAACTCTTGCCGCTCGACTGAAGGATAAGGGCAGAGCAATCATCTGCAAGGTGTGAGGCAACTGGATATTGTCACAAAAATCCTCCACGGAGAAAACTCGAAAGGACAGTAGGCTCAGCATGACAGGGAGAAAACTGTGGCACACCCTGTTCCCTGCTGCCAAAATGGAACTGTCTGACTAGAGTAAAGAATGTTCGTAATTAATTTTTCTAAGTGATTAATGATAGAGTGAAAGTGTCATAAAAGTGATAAAAGTGATATTGCCACCTCCTGTCAAGTGTGTGACTGCCGTGTTTTCAATGGCATCACTGCTCAACTCGTCTATCTTACATTTTCCAGCACTCTGCCCTTGGCTCTGCCCATGCACCCTTGGATGCCACTGTTCCTGGCTGCCTGTTGTCTTTTTCTTGCTGCTAAGTAAGTAAAAGTATGAAAAATAAGTTGCTGAGGAGTGGTTATGCACCTAAGAGGTTGTTGAGCCAGCAAACTGTTCCACATGTGGGCAGTCAAAGATAAATTCAAAACCAAGGTGCAGAGAAGTAGTAACCCACAGGTTACTCCTCCTGGATTAGTGATGTGCTAGTGTGTAATGGCTTGTTTATTTTGCAGTGTGTGTGTGCACCCAGCACACCTTATATATCCACATGCAGCAGAGCAGTATATAATTGCATATTGCAAGAAATACATTTATTTCCTCCTCTCTCTTTTTAGCTGTTAGTTTTCATTAAAAGGCAGGAAACACTTTTATTTGTCTAACATATACTCTTCAATACTTTTGTCAAGAAGTTAACTGATTTGGGAATGAGTTAATTATGATATGATAATTACACCTCTCATGTTCTAACTTTTTCAACATAGCGATACACGTCTGTCTGCTTTTTTCTAAAGTGGTCAGGGAATTGCTACATCATCTGATTAGAGATTACTTATCAATGTGTATTTTTGTGTCTAAAACTGCTAAAGGGAAGTACATTGTCTTCTCAAAAAAAAAAAAAAAAAAAATCCCACTGAGCTTTTTTTACCAAGGAATTTTAAGCTAGTCAAGTACAAAATTAGAATTTAAGAAATTATTAAATTCAAATATGAGGTTATAATTCCAGTTTTTTTCAGATGGTTATTGAAGAAACAGAATTCATAGCCTAGCAGCTTGCTGATCTGGCCAACACAGTTCTCTGGTGTCAAAACTCAAACCAGCAATGAGTCAATAGTTGCATCACTTCAGATCAGCTTTAAAAAAGCACCTCTTCAAATTACATAAGGGTTGGGGATTTCACATAATGGAAAAAATACAACTGTGATTTCTATTTAAAAAATAAGGTATTTGAATGAAATATTTATCACAATGGCATTTCTACAACATGTGAATCTAGATAATTCATCTTAATGGATCTCAGCTAACAAGCAAGTGCAGCAAAACACGTCAGAAGGGTTGTTATCTGTGGTTGAATGGGTTTATCTCTTGGCTGCCTTCCTTTCTAGTTAGCAATGTAGGTCAGGGTCCTGCTGCTCCAGTACACCTGTGCTGATGCTGTTCACGTAACCTCTGGCTACATTTGTGTGGGGTAGATGAGGTGTGTTATTCCCTCAACTGCAAAAAGGCTTTTCTGTGAAAGTGTGGAGCTGTCTTAAAGGTTTCTACTGTTCAGAAATACTCCAGAACAACTCCAAGTCAGGCAGGAAAGGAAAGGTGCCTAAAGTAGAGAACAGTGAGTACTGCCTGCCAGTCTTGGCCACCTGAGTCACGATCCAGCACTGGCCACAAGTAGTGTCAACAGTAAAGTGTGGGCAGTGTTTTGAATAGCAACAAGGGAGAATTCATCTTCACTCTGGAGAAGCTGTGGGATTTTAAAACTTTATTTTTGTTTAGAATTTCACATTGTCTAAGTTAAAGCCTCCAGTTACTGAATCTTGGTCGAGCTTTGCCTAAAAGCTCCTAAGTACTCCCTCTCATCTCAGTAGTGCAAAGCCTTTTTTCTCTGTAAGTGTAAGGGGCTGCTATAGTTTTGGCTGATAGAAACAACCCTCTGAAATGCTGCATAGCATGCACAGGACAAAACCCAGGTCCTAACTGTCCTTCACTGCACTTACACAGCAAAGGCAGCAGCTCAGGAGGCACTGGGGAGCTCCATTGGGCAGCAGTGCAAACCTTCACAGGCTGGACCTGAGGAAGTGATGGCCACTTGCAACTGGCTTCTTCTGCTTTAGGAATTCCACTCTACAAAGGTGTCAGGTTTTGTGGGGGGCTCTTGACAGCAGTGACCAAATAACATCCAGCCACTGGTTTTCCCTGTAGCCTTATATTAGAGCACATGTTGAAGCAGTTATCCAACAGGATTCCCAGATCCCTTTCCAGGCAGAATCAACCAAATTCCCCCCAATAAATTACTTTGGGAAGCCATCCAGTCCAAGTTTCTGCTCAAAACAAGGTCAAAATTGAATTCAGGCATGGTTGTCCAGGTTTCATCGAACCAGGTCCTAAAAATCTCCAAGGAAAGAGATTTCATAACATCCCTGGCCATCCTGCTCCAATGTCTGATTGTCCTCATAGCAATTTATTTTTCCTTTTATATAGTTGAAACTTTCCCACTTTCAATTCGTAGTGTCTCATTCTCTTCCCACAAACCTCTGTAAAGAGCCTGGCTGTGCTTTCTTTGTAACCTCCTCCCAGGCTGTTTTTACTTTCCCTGAAACCTTGTCTTCTCCAGGCTGAACAAGTCCAGCTCTCCCAGCTGATTCTTAGACCGTGAGTGCTCCAGCCCCCAACCATCTTGGGACTGATTTTACATCATTGTTTGGACATGTGATGAAAATACTGAACAGTGTTGGACCGGGAGCTGATCCTTGTGGGAATCTGCTGGAAATAGTTCCACTCATTACTCTCACCACTTTGCAATCTGTCAGTGAGCCAAATTTTAGTTCTTCCAAAGTGCATCCTTTTAATTCCATACAATGCATGCTTTTGATCATACCAACATATGCCATTAAATGAAATGCCTTTGGCGAGACCCAAGCAAACTTCGTTAAGATGAATGCTTCTCTCAACCAGAACTGTCATTCTGCAAAAAGACAAATCTCTTTTTTTTAATATTTGCTTTGCATCTAGCCCCACAGATTGGCATCCATTTCATGTAACTTGTCTGATTCTATCTTGATAAAGCTTTGGGTAACTCTTCACCCTGTCTTCCCAGAACTGAGTCAGGTCAGCCAGCCTGTTGTTAACTCTTTCATCATTTTCAGACAGTTAAAACATCTTGGGAGCTAAGAAAAAATGAAAAGGAGCTTGTCTGCTTTACTGGCACTGAAGCTGGCCTGTGTTATCTTCGGATGCAGCCCAAGTGGATGCTCTACCTGAGGGAGATTCCTGCTTCTTGTGAATAAAAGGGACCTCAGAGAATCAAGGTGATAAAGAATTTGATGGATTTTGCTTTAAAATATGAGAATGTTTTCATAAAGCATTGATTTTGTAATCTCTTAGCAAAACAGTAGTGTGTCACAACTCTTATAAGATGTGCACTCAGGCAGTCTCTCTCTCATTTATTGGAATCATATCCACTATAATGCTAGAAACAGCTTGAGGAGAATTTTAAAATCAGTATTACTTGAAAAAAAAAATAACCATTTCATGTTTTTATTTTGGGGAAAGAGGGTTTATTGTTTTGGGTTTTGTTTTTGCTTTTAACATTTTGCAATTAAGATGTAAATGCATAAATCTGCTTCACATTAAATTTGCTGAAAAGCTATTTTTCCCCTTTCATAAGGTTTCATTGGCAGTAAGATATCATTGGGTTTTTATCCAAGCATGTTTCACAAATACCTCCTTTGATTCCGATAATACCAGTGAAGGTGGAAAAACATTGATGCAATTTTGGAGTTACATTACATCATGTGTTCATCACCCTCTTGGGGCTAGAGGATAGATACTTCAGTGACCACAAATAGGATAAGAAAATATTTTATTCTCTTTTTTTTTGTCAGTTTATTGTAGATATATAGCATATACTAAAAAAGCTTAATTTTAGAGAAGAGAGTAAGTAATACACCACCACCAACAACAACAAAAAAGGCAAGGAAAAAACCCCAAATGTACTTATCCCTCTAAAGTTTCATAATCAGAAACAACTTTATGTCTGTGATGAATGTGGAGAAAGACTTTGTGTCCTGTAACACAAACATTTTACAGGGGTCTGTTATGAAACTGGATGGGGTTTTTGTATTCAGTTTCATTTCAGGTTTAGAAGGTGTAGGGAGTGCATGCAAAGGGAGGAAAGAGGAGTGAATGATCAAATTTGTTTTCTCTGGGTCCGCAAACTGCAATGTGTTTATCTGCAAACACTATCTTTAGGGAGTTGCTATTTCACAAAGGGAAATACTAAAAATCCCCCCTATAGCTTTTTTGTCTCAGCAAAGGCATCTTCACAGCACAACCAGCTGGATAAGGAGACCATAGGGTAGGCCTATTCCCCAAAAAATCAGTTGTTCTCCAAAGGAGCTAGAGAGGTGACTAGCTGTGACCAGGACCAGCCTGTTCTTCCTGAAGCTCTGCACATATCTAATTCACATACCTTGTGAGAAATTTGTTATGAGCTCTGTTTCTTTTTTCATGTTTTTTTCAACCATCTGTGTGGCAAAGACCGTGTAGGCATAGGTTGTTCTCACTCTAAAATCACAGAAAGAGCAGGAAGATCCTTTTCTCCTCCCCCTAGGGCATCAAGAGAGAGGACGTGGGATGGCATTAATCCAAATGGAACACCAAGCTTCATGGTGAAGAAGAGTAAAAACAAATACACACTTGACTTTTTTCACATAGATATGAGGAGAAAAACCAAAACAAAACAACAAACTGAGATACTGAGGGCACTGTCATTTGTCAGTGCCCAGTTTTTCAGATGGCCAAGGGTTGTGGCGGTGTCCTGACCACAGGAGTGAACACATTCCCAGAGGTTCCTGCCCGAATGACAATGAAGAGGTGACTGCCTTCTCTGACACTTGGATTCAGACCACTGGGTTGTCTTTATTCCAACTGAGTGGCCAGTAAATTCTGCTGAGTAACCTTATGTTTTCATACAGCGGTGTGTGATGAGGAAGGGAAAAGGCATTGCTTTCCCACTAAGCAGCATGAGTCAGAGAACTAGTCTGGAGGAAATGAGAAATCTCCAGGGGCTTTGCCAAGAAACTGCAGCTTGTGAGACATAGCACAGTTTGGCTAGTTATTTTGTTTTCTTCATACAGTTTCTCTGCAATTCTTAGTTTTGGCAGAAAGTGGAAAAGAAATATTGAAACATTGGATGTCTAAATTCTACTGGGCTCCTGGCTTTCCTGAAGCAAGGAAGTGTTGGGCATCTCTGACTGATTACAACTTTGTCTGAATTCCAACTCAAATAGGTATGGAAAACCTTTTCCTTTTCTTTTTCAATATTCTTAAGCCTTATTTGTCAGAGACCAAACACATGGTCACAGTCTGAACTCAGGTTTGCATGTGCTGGCTCAGAATGCCAGACTGCAGAGGTTAGAGTCAGGTGCAGGTGAACTTGTGATTATCCTTGCAATTTCCTTTTGAGCTTTCCTCTTTTAGTGTTTAGTCACAGAAATCAGTAGAAATGTTTTCCCTGTCTTTTTTGGGGAAAAAAAATTCTCTTGAGACATATATGACAATTGTCACCTCATGTCAGAAATCCCTACCAGGTGACCTAGAGATCTGCAAGGTAGAAGAGGTGCTGCTTTGGTCAAAAGCCAGTCAATCAATAAATCAGGAGAAAGTCTGTATTCCAAGAAGAGCCACAATAAAGCAGTGCCATGTTATGAACATCTACCCAGCAGTAAGATCACTGCAGCTGTATTCTGTGTCCAATAATGGTAATTTGATTTTTGAGGGCTACTGCCACGTGCAGCCTCTATCCCAGAAGCACAAACATGGGGACTCCATACACAGACTCTGTAATGCCACTTCTAGGAAAACTTGAAGAAATTTTATGCATCCATGCTTCCCTCAGCTTCCTGACTGAGATTTTGTGGAAACCTGTATAGCTTAGTGCTGATTAGACTGGGAATTGTGCTCTTTTGACTGAGGATTTTTAAGGCAGGAGGAGCACCACATTCTACACCAACTATAAATTATTGATGACAGTACAAAAGTTCTCATCAGCAATAAGGGCTCAGTGGAATGAGCTCTCATGGCATTACAGCATCATTCACCGTAACACAGTGCTGTGAAGCAGGCCTCCAGCCTGTTGAACCAAGCAAATTAATCCCAAGTAAAACATCAGATCCCTTAGCATCAGATGATTGAGGAAGTCAAGTCCACTACTGAAAGCACTTTGCAAGTACAGAGGACTTTCAACTTATGATTTGTACAACCGGAAACTAGTGTGGGAAAATGGTAATTTTTAACCTTCAGATGAAAAATGTGTAGATGAAGCAGTTCCCAAATGAAAAACATAAGGCCAGGGTGCTAGATTTGACTTTTACTGTCTGAACAACTTTTTAAAAATGAATAGTCATGTGAAGGTGATTTTTTGAAGGACAGAATTTCTAGACACCTGCAGCATTAAAATGCTCAGATTTGAATCACCTTGAATCAAGCAGCTGCAAATACTTCTGTGGTCCCAGACACTGAGAAATGCACATTGAGGTGTCTGCTTCTCTGCTGCTGAAGTCATAATGCATTTTCCCATGCTAGCTGTAAGCTAACAAAAACAGTAAAAAAGGGCAACATGTACACTTAGTATAACATGATGAAAGTATATTCACATTTATAATAACTTATGACTTTACTGCTTAATTTTCTATTGACTTTTCAAATAACTCCTTTTGTTTACTAAGCTGCATAAGCAATAGTGCACATGCTCATTATGTTCTTGGGCAAGAAATTATTCTAGACAATAGATGAAAGCAAATCCAGTTTTCTCTTTATTACAACTTGTTAAATACTTAGCTATCAACCCAAGAAAAGCAGCAGCCTTGTTGTCTGGGTTATCTCTTTATGGTTTTGCTATGTTACGCAGTACATCACCTAGTTTTTCTAAAATTTATACCACCTTCACCCAAAACCCATGGTCCCCTTCAGAACTTTTGGCACATGCATGGAAACAATGATTGCATGTTTATTCGGTGGCTGGTTGTAACAGAAGGAAGAGATTGAAAAGGCTGTCTTTTTGCCTGGGTACCAGAAGTAATTTATAAATAAAACTAGGGGGAAAAAATAATACCTTGAGTATGGGGTTTAAATGTAATTTTATTTGCTTCTAATTACAGCTGTAGAGTTGAGAAGGGCACTTTTAAATCTCTTATCAAAGCATTCTATTTTTCTTTGATCTAACTATAATTTATTGAGTGCAGTTGCCACCAGCATCCGTAATCCTTCTTAAAATCCCTCTATGCATTCTACTTTCTTCCAGGCTGGCCTTCTTCTGTCCATCATAGTGAACGTATTCTCCCTTTTGTTTATATGTGCATCTTCCTTTTGTCTCCACTGGGGTTAGAGGCACTCACATACAAATGAATAGTCCCTTTGAAGTATATGTTTTCTTTGTATTTTGTTTCACATGATCAATCATTAATTAATATGATTATTTGCCACTCAGGGAGATCTGTTATCTATATTAATGGAGCCTCTAGAATGGTGGAAAAAAACCCAAACATTTTCTTGTTTGTTACTGTCTAGGAGTAATGGTAGAGACAGGCAGCAGCTTTCCTAGATAGAGCAGCACTCTGTCACCAAGTGATAGAGTTCCATTGGCATCCTTATGACATTTTTGTGTAAAGAAAAACTAAAATGGGAAGTTTTTAACCTGTAAAATGTTGCCCCTGTCACCTGGAAATGCTAAGGTAAGTGGTCTTAGTAGGTGGAAGCAAGAAGCAATCCTGTAGCTGTTTTGTACACTCAGTGAAGTCCTGGTCTTCCTCACATACACAAGGCATTTTGCATTGAGGGACTGTTCCAAAAGCACTGACCTAGCACAGCAGTCCTCCAGTGGGGAATACACTTCTGAAAATGGTGTCTAATACACTCTGAGACTACAGTACCCATTTCTTACTGGAAATAAAACCAAGCAGAGTAGGCCATAGCAGTTATTTGGCCATCAGAAATCATGAGGGGATTAGATACCAACTCAGAATCATGAAACTTTCAGGGTCCTGATCTGAGTGTATCTCCATGTTTATTATGAAGTTACAGATGGGTGGAGTCAGTCCATGTGGTGCCTATAGACTTTTTTTTTCTTTTTTTTTTTTTTAAGTATAAGCCTAAAAATACAAAACTGAACAGATGAATGTTTTAAATTTTTATATGTCCAACTTTCATTCAAGCAAATAATTCAAAGGTTTTGGGATTAAATGGTAAATTTTCCCTGAAATAGAATATTGTATCTATTTCTCTTTCCTGATAGTATAGGTTTCGTTTCATAAGTTGTATGTGTTGAAGTCTATTGCCTAAAATCCAGCCTCCTGAGATGTCATAAATGAAGTTTGAATCTTCTCCAATAATCAGATCTTACCTTCAAGCAGCTAAAACCCCATAGGCTGAAGCAAATATGTCTAAAGCGAATATGAAGTTCACATAAGAAGCCCTATTCCACTGTGGTATAAGAACACCATCAGTTAAAAAGAGAAATCCCAAAATCATAGATTAATTCTGCCTTTTGAAAACCCAGTAACCACAAAATAGGTGCTACCTTCAGCACTTTCACAGTGGGTTATGCCATAGTTCTACTGGACTTGACCCTGGTTGCCTCAGTTCTCCTAAGATGAAAACCAACAATTTCACTCTCTCTCTGACCAGCACTCAGCAAAATTATCTCATTTTTCTCCTGCCAGCTGTATGCTGTCAGCCAGTGAGACGGTTCTTCAAGAACTGTCACATGAAGCAGAGCATCTATATGGAAATCATCCCTAGATGCAATGAAATTATCACAAACCATCATGCTGAAGTGCACAATTTGTGTCAAGACTTTTCACTCCTCTTTCAGGACAGTATTTTCCTAAGTCATCTAAATACAAAACCTCAACCACAAGACATCCCAGCTGACAAGAATAAGTTAGTAATTGTTCTTGTAATATCAGTTCTGCTCACAGGAGAGAAAACAAACCTTCTCTAAAGTTTCACAAAGTGCTTCTTGCTCTAAGCATGGACTAGTTTCCACAATCATCTCTTTCCATCTTGCAAGGACAGTTGTCTGTGAGATTTCTGCTGGGCTGAACTAGTGCAGAGTTCTCTTTGCTCTTAGCATACTTCCTCATTAAGATGGCTTGAGCACAAGGGATGGAAGGGAATAGCTCCTAATGGTATCTTTTAAGAAATGACATAATGTATTTATTAGTCATAATAGTCATGAGAGAGAGGAGCCAAGTAACTGTCAGAAGCATCACTCAGAAGTGGACAAACTCAGTTACTGCGAGGAGCTGAACGTGGAGATACAAAAACACTTCTTGATCAGAGCAAGTGCAACACCACCTCCACAGCCTCTGGAGCTGCAGTTTCATGGAGCCCCTGAGTCCAGGGAAAACATGTAGGGTCAGAAGTCATCAGGGTTTTGGCTGAGGACTAAACCTCAGCAGCTGTTGACTCCCCCTTCTACTGTGTCTGCACGGAGAATGCAAGACCTTCACGCTAGAAATTATTCCCCGTTGCAGCTGCTAGATATTCATAACAAATGTCTAATGGCTAAAATTGTGTGCTGTGGACAGTGTCACCTTTCATGTCATATGGGGACAATTGTACATTCTCCACTGTGGCTGGGCTGTGTCATGCTAACATCATCTGGAGCTGTACTCCTAGACCAGGAACTGCTGTCGCTGAGCAGTAAGTTCAGGCCCCTGCTGATGCCTTCTTTGTATCAAGTTACTGTTTTCTAACATTGTAGATATACCAGAACTGAGTAGCTGCCACCGTGTCTCGCTGCAAGAGAGAAAGTGTAACTGTAGCAGCCCTGTGTATGAATTTCATTGGAATCAGGTTGGATTCCAGGTTACAGCAGGACAAGGAACATGCGCATCCTGTTCCAGAGTGCTTGCAAGTCTGTGCTTCCAGAGGCAGTGCGCCTTTTGTGCTGAGATTGGGTATCGCCAGGAGAAAACACAAGGAGGATTTATTCTCTTGATGAATGGAAGCAGATGAACTGCTGCCAACCAACATGAAGTTTCTGCTGGATGGCTCTGAAACGCCTTTCTTCAGAATCACAGAATATTCTGAGTTGGAAGGGACCCACGAGGATCACTGGGTCCAGCTCTTATATGAATGGTCTGTGCAGGGATTGAACCATGACTTTGGCATTATTAACACCATGCTCCAACCAGTCAGCCTTCTGGGAAAAGCATGCTTTTCTACTGGTTTATACCGTAGAACTAACTTAAAATAGTGTTTCCATGAATCAATTTTCCAACCCCCAGAATCTCACAAAAATCATCTTTAGTTAAGACACAATGAGGTGCCACAAATTGCCTGAGGAGATGGAAAGCACAGAGAAAGTCCTGTAATCTGTAGGGGTGCAGTGCCAGCATGTGACCAAAAGTACAGTGCACCTCACACATTGGAGCTGGTAAGGACACACCTCAAGCACCAGCTCTGTGTGGGCACCAGTGCCTTCAGGCACCTTGCTCCCAGCACAGCTGATTATATGTCCTGTTCAGACACATCCTGGATATGCTGGGTTTATGAAAAATACCTGGAACAGTTCTTGTGTGCACAACGACAGCTTGTTCAACAGCTAAATAACCAGAAGTTTCCTCTTGAATATATTGGATATTCCCATCCTGAGTCAGTAGAATTGGTGCATCTGATAATCATATGTGACTATCTGTCTTTTTCCAGGTCTAAATCTAGATCTGACAGAGATTTGAATTCAGGGCCAAAGTCTCAGGCAGAAGAGAAAGAAACATCACTTGCTTTCTTTGCTTTGTAAGAGAAAAAAAAATATATTAGAGCCTAGTGCCTGTCCTGTGGAAGGACAGGACACATTGCATTAGATGCTATCATACGTTTAACGGGTTCTGGGATTATTTTTGAAATGACAAAAACAACCGCATGAGTTCTTTCTTGTTTACAGGACAACTGTTCTCAAAAAAGAAATCCAGCAACAAAGGGGAGTGGCAGGGAAAGATGGCTAGTATTTAGTTTCACTAACAGTCTAGTCAGATGAAAATATCCCCCCTATATCTGACCCTCAGGGTGTGTTTCTGGTCAAGTAAAGCCAAGTTGCATAATGTTCAGCCCAGAGAGCACCAATTTTGGCCTGATGCAGTGTTGAGGATGAGATTTATTACACCATATTTATGTGTATAGAATCAGTTTGAAGAAGCACTGCAATATTTGCTGTTGTGTAGGTAAATGGCCTCACCCTGAAATGCATTTGGATCTCTTGCCTGGTGCTGAGTCACTACACTCCTGCAGCTCATCAGAGCTGGGAGCCCTGGATGTCTGAGGGTTTGCCTCATACAGAGTGTGATGTTCAGGATCCTGCTGGCAAACCCTCCTTCTCCTCTGCAGTTCAATTTCAGGATTTGGCACTGCTGTGTATATTGTGTCTTCTTTTGTCATCACACACATAAATTAAGGTGGAATTCGTACAGAGAGAGGAGGGGTAAAAGTCCTTTTTTGAGTAGTTTTGCCATAGCTAAGAGAACTTCTTCTCATGTGAAGCAGAAAAATAGTGTCTTTCCCACAGGAAAACCAAGAGTTAGCAGAACTTTGAGTTAGTAATGCCTCTTCCCCTTTCTCTGTTGTGCATCCTCCCTCTTGACAGGTACTTTCTTAATCTTTCCCTTTATAATGAAGCAATCCCAGAAAAAATTATGGGCTTTTTTAACATTTGCCAGAATCTTGTCTCTGAGTTTGACTTGGGTTTTGTTGTAGAAAATAATCCTAGAAAAGTACTGGATTCAGTGTATCAATTCATTGATCTGGATTTCTAAATTCATTTACATCTGTTGCAGAAGAGCATAAATATTTTAAGGAGCATTTTAGCTCAAATTAATGCTCTGAGCTGCCAAGAAAGAAACAGTTTACATTAAATGATGCAGCTGAGAAGAGAGAAATAACCCTAATGATTACCAAATTCAGGAACTTGTTCAGAATTTAGATATGTAGGTTTTGGCTTTCATGTACATGAGAAGAATCCTTCCCAGTCTCTCTAACAGTAGCATTGTGTCTGCACCTAGGAATGTCATAAACAGATCATACCAAAAAATCACTCAAAATCATATTTCTTAAGATTACAGTCACAATATGATTCACCATGAATGCCATTATAGTAAAAATAAGAGGAATCCTGATTAATCATATTAAATGCACTGGTATACTTTGCCATTTCCTATATCTCTACTATTCCTTCAGTGTTTCTTTTATGCCCTTTCTAACAAGACAGTGATTCTCTAATTCATAACCTCTATTCTTGATATACTATATTCTATCATATTGAGCTGGTCCTGAAATAGACCCCTCTAGTTTTTCATGTCATTTGTTTTCTCCAAATCCCACCCACGTAATTGGAAGCTTTTGAGGCATAGTATGTGTGTTCATATCACAACACAAAAGAGAGCTATGTACAGGCTGCAGAATTGTGGGGCCCTAATTCACATAAGGTAGGAACTTATAAATCACAGGATACTTCTCTATGATAGTATAATTTAACATAATTTATTCACATTCATGTCTTATCTTCTTAAAGCAATTGGAAACACTTCTGTTTGCTTATCATTGTATTTTCAATAAATGGTGTTAAGGGTTTATTAGAATATTAGGAGGCATTGATCACGTAAGCTGTTTTTGCTAGAAAAAAAATGCCCATTACGGCTCACAGATAGTTAAAATTACAACAATCTTTATAAAGAATCATTTACTGTGTTCTTTTGTGTTAAATCCCAGCCACCCCTGTGCTCTGCTAGCAAGCTGTGCTAAGCCAGGTGTTTCTACTAAGGACCAGGGACCAGCTGACCTTCTGGCATGTAGCTCATAAGAGTGGAGACGACACCAGAGCATCTCCACTGTGAAGGCAAGCAGGAGTGGAGCAGCTTCAGGTGGCAGCAGATTCCTTTTTAGCCTGAAATTAAGTAAGTGCTGCCTTTGTTTTGGGCTACTGTTGAGGGAGATAGCCTTGCTTTGTTTACACTGATATGCTGCAGTCTGTTTACTGTGTTTAATTGTCATTTTTAATGTGTCTCACAGGAGCTGTGCTTTGAGATTATTGCCTTTGTGATCTGAGATGCTTTGTAGAAGTTTAGACTTCTGTTTAGGTGTTTGGAATCTGTTCTTTAACTGGCTGCCTTTCCCTAGGGTGACTGACAAAAAAAAAAAAAAAAAGGGTAGTGTAAAAATGTCACCAACTTCTGTGATTCTGTAACTGAAGCTGTTTGCTTGTCTTCTAAGAGTTCCCTAATGTTTAGGACAGAAGATAATTCAGAGGAGAGGTTGGGTATGGCATCTGTTTCCTGAAGGGCAGTAAGAAAGGAGATATTATGTGAATAGAAACCTGAAGTTTGTGTGATGGACTGCTTGTTGCTCTTCTGCAGAAGAGCAATTCCTTTGGGGGATGAAGGAAAAAAAATTCCTATGTTTACTTTTTTTTATGATCTGCCTTTTCTGCTACAGCCTTTTAGTTTCCCATTTGTAAGAAAAAAAACCTGGAGTATTCAGATATTCAAGTCTTACATTTGCTAAGAAAATCCCAACCCCCTTCCCCCTTAAAAACCTGCTGTGAATCTGACTTCATTACACCCCTTGTTCCCTCTTTGATCTCAATTCCTCCCCTCAGGTTGCAGAAGAGATGAACTAAGGCACGGGGGCTGCCCTGAGACCTCCTACTTGTTGCAATATATCTGAAAATTACTGCCAAGTATTTCAGGGGAGGAGGAAGAAAAGGGGTGTGAGATGCTTGTCTTGAAATGCTCCCAGCCTCCCGTATGTAGAGAAGGGCTGGTGCTTGGCTGGAGTGGGGCATGGAGGAGCTCTGCTGCTGCCCCATGTGCTCTCTGCTCTGAGGGCTGCATCTGCACCCATGGGCAGGGGCTGAGTCCTGCAGGCAGCAGGTTCCTCTGTCTCTGTTACTTCAGGAGAGGCCAGCAGTTGTTTCTGAAAAGTGCTTGCTGGCATCAAGCTGTGTTTTGACTGGGAGTACTCCAATATCCGCCTTAGTGCTAATTCATAGGTACTCAGGAGCTGGAAAACCATGTTTAGTCAAGCTGCCAAACACAGCATATGTGAAGTCTGATTTTTGTAGATGCTTTTCCTTTTGGTCTTGCTGTTTTATGAGAGTCAGAGGAATCTCCAGCTCTTCAGTCTCTGCCTCTCTGTAGACACCAGCAGAGTGCTTTGTCAAAAGCCTGATTTTATCACTGACTTTTCTGAGGGATCACAGGCCTACAGACAGGGCAGGGGGCTGCGTTCCTTGAAGCTGTGATGGAGTACTTCGACTTACCTTCCCCCTGAAATGTTTAAAAACATCATGAAATGTTTTGTACCGCCTGTACCTGTATCCTGTGGCACCCAGAGCAGATGAGCTGGATGACTAAACTGTGCTTGGCTGCAGGCAACAGCCAGAGCCTTCCTGTGACTATCGAACAGGGCTAACTCTCTACAGCTCCTTGTCACAGGCACCTTCTGTTGCTTTCCTGTCCCCTGGCAGCAGCGAGGCTGCAGAGGAATAATGCACACCAAATAGTTTGACTCATGCACACCTTTAGCCTCTCTGCTCAGCAATGAGACCTGCATTCACACATCAGCTTACAGAGGAATGATTTCCATAGCAACAGCCAGGATATGTGGGATAGTATGAATGCTGCCTTGGAGAGCATATTAAGCACCTTCTTAAGAAATAACTGACTATGTGGGCGCTGAAAAAACCCCAAACTACTCACAGTTGGCTATGTGAAGGGAAGGTTGTGTACATTTTTTTGTTGGGTATTTTTATTGTTGTAAAATATTAGATTCACAGGGTTTTTTAGCTATTGCTTTTTTAAAACTACATTCTTGGGTAAAGAGAATGGGGGGTTTCTGCTTTATAAAAACTGTTAGTGTATGCAGAGAGCATGGAAAGATCTGTGGTGATTCTTTAGCAATACAGAGAATTTAATACCCTGAGTGAAGACCTGATAGGAAGCACCTGAGGCAAGCACCAAGGGGAAAGGAAGAAAGACTGCCCCATTTATTGAGAGGCAGAGAAGCAGAATCAGCTGGTAGTGCCTTTAAGTAACAGGTTTTGTGGTTATTACTGTTGGGCAGACTTTCAGTTATCAGAAGACAGGGAGGCAAGGCTGTAGTACTTGGACATGCAGAGAAACATGATGGGAAATACGCATGAAGGAATGAAAACCATTTAATTCTTGGTAACGTGTCTAAGTATGTCTTCCCCTTGCTGCTGTTCCTCTGCCTCTTTTCCTTTTTGTTTGTTTGGTTTGTGTTTTTTATTTGTTTGTTTGTTTTTGGGGGGGTGCTTGTTGCACAGCTCTGTGTATCCACAGGGCAGCCCAGTACCTGGACATCCCCACCTGGCTTCTCTGGGGGATGTGGCAGACAAGGGTACTGGCTTCTGTAGGGTCAGGTGTGTTACTGCTCCAGGAGGGTTTGTCCCTGGGCACACATCTGCAGCAAGCTCTGTGGTGCCAGCACTGGTTACCTGGATACAAACAGCTCTGTCTTTCCGAATGGCATGAGACTGGAAGGAATTGCTTCAGCTCATTATAGGTGGAATGAATAAAAGCAACAAGGCTGATTTCATCACTCCCTTAGTAAGGTGATGTGCAATCAACAGTTTGTGCTGCACTGCAGCACAAGTATCTTAAAAATAAACAGTTCTGAAATGTGAAGTTTTTCACTTCCAAAAGTTGAACAGGTTAAATCAAATGTCAGAAACAGCTAAAACCAGTGGAAATCTTGAATCTTGCACTTTAGCTGGATGCTGCAGACAAGCTCCACATGCTACTGAATTCCTGCCCCTTCCATGCATTAAGTGATCTGGATGAGTTTGCAAAGCACATCTACAGAGATCTTTTTTTTAACCTTTTGCTAAATAATTACTATTCCTCAAAGATTTACTTGCTGACTTGTACAACCACCTAATATTTTGTCTGCCTGGTACTTTTTCAGTGAGAAGGGCAGAGTGGGAACAGTGACAACTGGCTGTGGTTCTGTATGGACCCTGTGTTCCTGTAAAGCAGCACCCAAAGGGTTAGCTGGACCCTCATATTTGCAATTTCCCCTTGGAACTATGTGTTCTCTAGCTCTGGCACTTGTCCTGAGTAGGGATCGTAAATCTGTATTTTCATATGGGAGCCAACAGCAGGGCTGTGGGATTTCTCCTGACGGTTGGAGCTGGGAATGGCAACCCCTGCCTGCAGAGGTCAATAATGGTGATTTATCCCACAGTGTCTGCTGCTGTGGGGTTTAGATCTCGGGAACAAAGCAAGCTATTTTATTTTAATGAGTATCCTGTACTTCCAGCTTATGCTTTAATAGGATTAAACAGTCTCGGCATGGCCTTGGCAAGGTTGCACATACCCTAGGGCAGGGGAGTCTAGACTCACCCCTTTGATGCTGGCATGTGAGGAGTGTGGCTCTGTGGGCACCCTGGCAGGTGTGCTGTGCCTGAATCCAGCCCTAAAACACACTGCCTTTGTCTGGCATCAACTTAATGCCCTGTATGCATGTATTCATCTGCTAACATGGATTCTAAAAAGGCAAAAGATGAGCTAGAATACTGCATGCTAATACTGTAGCAAGGTATGTGCTTCTCTCTATAGAGAATTGGGATGGAGACTTTTGTAGATCAGTGCCATCTCCTTCTGCAGGAGTCTTTCCCTCCTCTTCTTTTTCTGTCTTTTGTTCTCTTCTCTATATGACTTGGCCATATAGAAACGTTTAATGTCTAACCCAGTGTGACCGTCTGAGAGTGTCCTTGTTTATTGGGTTGCTTATTCCAGGCTGATGTGTTGTAAAGGAGGTTGAGAGTCTGAACCAGCATGGGATCACAGGCACAAGTTATTTACACTTGGTATAAGGAGCAAGTTTCACTCTGGAGTCAGGGCGCTCATGAGCAAGACCCGAGTGCCTTCTTCTCATTCCTCCTTCTCAGCAAGTAGAATACAATTTCCACATACTTTCTTCTCCCACCAGCTACATCTCTGCCCACATGCCAGCTCTCCTAGCAAGTCTCAGCTATGGAGTTGTGAACCTGCATTTCAGTTCCTGGCCAGCCGGTATTGTGGAGGAAGAGCACGTGCACTTCCAGGGCAGAGATCTCCTCTTGCTGGTGTCTCTGAAGGCAGCTCTGTGGAAGTGAGTTCCAACTAAAATCAATGACTGTAGAAGACCAGTGCTGGAAGCTGGGGTTTTTTTAATCCCATGCATCTGTTTTCTTCATGGCAATATAATATGTCTGTACCAAGGCTATAAAATTAGACACCTCTTTTCCAGAAATTAATTGTGAATGCGTCAGGTGACATTGCCATGTATGCTGAATGGAGATCAAAAAGGAAAGAGCAGCTTTAATAAAATTCCATTTATTGAAGCAATGAAGGTCCCTGTGATCTTCCACCTACCCTTTAAGAAATTGCTTCAACTTACCAGCACTGGTAACAAGGAGTAGAAGGCTTTAGAGTTGTTGTGTTAGAGGAAAAATACATTAAATACAGCCGTAGATTTATCATGTATTAGCTCCTGAAATAAATGCAAGGAAGAGGGTCTTCCTTTAATGCTCTAAAGATCAGGCTAAGCATGTGCCTTGAAAAGAAATCCTTCTCTGCTGTCAAGTCTGCCCCCTGCCATCTTTCTGGGGAAGCACGTGTAGGGTAGAGCTGAACAGGCCATCAGGGAAATTCTGAGTCTTGCCAGAGGGTGAGCCTGTGGCAAAAATGGGGAGATGGGGCTACACACAAACTTGCATCCACTGGATGGCATTTTTGGTAGCTCCCTAGGCAGGAGCTCAGCTACAGACCTCGGATCCCCATGAAACTTCATTGAAGCATGACCCACATTCTGGACTTGCAGGTGAAGAAACCTCGGAGAAGCTCTTGTGCTCCACGTGAAATGTTCTAACCAGGAGCAGAGGAAGAGATGGAAGGGGATATGTTTTGCTTTTACTTAAGTAGACTTGCCCAGAGGCCATAGGAAAAGGAGTATCTATCGGTGCAACTAGTTGTTGTGGGATATTGGTGATCCCCTTCTGAAAAGGCTTTAGCTAAGGTGTTGTGGGACTGAGTCTTACTGGTCTGTGTCTCACGAAAGTACTCACATATTGACTGTGCCTGTGGGATATTTTTATTTCATGGCAAAAGAGTGGTGGTATTTCTTCTGTTATTTCCTACTTTCAGTCTCTGAATCTATTCTCAGCTTTGACCACTGAGGGCATAAAACTCTGCTTTCATCCTTGACAGGGCCTACTGAGCTCTGGCTTTAAGCCAGGAAATTCTGCAGGTCCGTACTCAAACCCATACAGCGTTGCTTGTATTTTAATTATCTGCTGCTGCAGGTTGTGCCTGCAGACATCGGGATTTCAGATTCAATCATCTGTGGGAAGATGCCTTAAAGGGTATCTTGGCAGAGCAGAGTTCAGTTGGTGCCCTGTGGGGCTTCTGTGTAAAGCAGAAAAACATCATGGATGGCTTTGGGAGGGAGGAACTAGATCAGTTTAACTTGGAAACACTTTACAATGGAAACTTCACTGCTAGATGCAAGAAAAATGTGCTGAAAGTATGTTTTTGAGGAGCAAAATAGATTTTAGCTATTGTGCTGAAAGTCCTTGTTTCTCAACTGGGGGGAAGACTAAGTATGCTGGTGTTAGCTTCCCAAGGCAGAACAACTGAAATCCTACCCCTGCTAGACTCTGCAGAACTTTTTGGGAGAGAAAAGTGTGAGCAGGAAGGTCCTGCATCCCAGCCAGCAGTGAAACAGGGAGAGAAACTTCTGTTTAATAGTGTGCAGAGAAAATGCCTCAGGTTTTCCCAGAGCAGCACTAAACTGTAACAGAGCTTGATTAGAAGCCTCTGGGGGAGAAAAGTTATTCAACCTTGTCATCTGGTACAACAACAGGCGTTCTGCTGTGAACAAAATGCCTCAATGGTCTGCAGAGGAAAAAAGAGCTGTCCAATGTTAGCTCTTGGAGGGCAGGAGTGGCCACACCCACATTTTGCATGCTGATGCTACTATAAGGTTCTGCAGACCCTCATTTTTAACGTGCAAAATCCTAGTAGCTCCTCCTCTGAGTGTTTGGGAAATTGATTGGGGGTCATGTCTTGTGTTGGGAACAGATGCAGATACCCTTATTTTTCTCTCAAAGGATATAGTTGTTTCACGCAGAAATGCACAGCAAACTCCTTCACGCGCACTTGGCAGTTGCTGACTGCTGTCTGCACTCAGTGTGGGGCAGTCAGGTGCAGCACAACTATTGCCCTGGGCTCCAGCAGCAGTGGAGCTGTGAAGAGGGCTGCAAGCAGCCCTGGCTGCCCTGAGCACTGCCTGTGTGGGTGTCAGTGCTGTTGTGAAGCTCACCTGACTGCTCCTGCACTGTCTCACAGCACCGGGGACACCAGCAGAGCTGAGTGACTTCCTGAGACTCTGCCAAGAGCAGCTGTGACTGTAGCACCTTTAGCAAAAGCAGTACTGGACAGGGATCTATAGTCTGTCTAAAGAGTCCATCACTCTCAATTAATCTATTTCTACTGCTCTGCATTGGTGTTGTGGTGAGCTGTCAGCCATACCTTCAGGTCAGTACATGCACTTTCACCTGTGAGCCTGGAAAGGAGATGAATCTTTCCTAGAACGGTCTTCAGGAAGTGAAACCTTCTCCTGCAAGCTAGAGATTGCTGTAGCTTTCAACAGAAAATATCCCAAGAACAAGTCGTGCATTGACCAACCTATAGCACAAACATAGAGTAGGATTGATGTTCTCAGGGGAAAAAAAAAGCTGAAAAGCAAGGGACTGCTGCACAAGCCTGGGGGAAGGTGGGGATGAGGAGTGGGGTGGGGGTGAGAGTGAGGAGCAGAGATTGGAACAAACAGCATGTGACAGACCTTGGCTGTGTTTTCTAGTGCTGGAAGGTGCTCAGCTGAAAAACTGGGTGTAGGAACCGAGTCAGAGCAATGCTGAAGACATTTCCATGGATCAGTGTGCTTTGGTTAGTAGGGCATTAAGAAATCCACTTCAGTGCTTTTAGGAATTTTATTTTTAAAATTATATAACAGTCGATCCAACTCTGAAAACTAAATTACATTTCTCAAAGTTGCCTTAATCTCCTTGGATGGGCATGGAGAGGATCTGGGTCAAGGACATTAGTTGTACAAGGCACACCTCCAAACATTACCTCAGGATGAGCAATGTGGTTTGCTATGTGGCACAGATTCCTAAAAGAATGCACTCATCCATACTATTTCTAAATGAGGCTTGAGTGTGGTAAAAGAGAACCAAGTAGAAAGAAAACATGCCTGTGAAAACTATGGTGAGCTGATGTCTAAAATGGAAGGGAAGAGAGGAGGCAGAATAACTATCAGAAAGGAGGTTGCTACTCGATACAAAAATGTTTTTAGGTTCTCCTCAACATATTTGCAAGACCTACTGATCCATCTTTATAAGGATGGGTCATTTGAAGCAGTGAAAACTCGCTATGGAAATACTTCAGAGTCCTCCTCACAGATTTGGCCTGGCCATATTTCTTTAGTTACAACTTATCTTGTGTTTTTTTTGGGTTTTTTTTGGTTTTTTTGGTTTTTTGGGGTTTTTTTTATCTCGTTATATTACAGGGGTTTTGATCATCTGGCATAGACCAGGATTGGTAGGAGAAATGGGAATGTCATTGAGGTACTCTCTGTAGGTGGTAGGGATACAGTAAGAAAATGTTGAGCTTCTTCAAACTGGCCCGTGAAGAATTAGTGGGGAAATTGCATATATGTAAGGTATCTGTTACAATTTATTAAAAGAAAACTTTAAGCAACTCTTTGGGATAAAACTTCCCATCCTGATATGTCTTTTGGGACAATCCTTCCTGGGAATTTTTTTTGCATCAGCATTGTTCCACAATAAACAATATCTGTGCTTTTATACTTGCCATAAAGTGAACACATCAAAAGCAGATGGGTTTTTCATCATAAATCTGAACAAGTGTGATGCACAACTGCTTAGTGCTCCGAGCACCCACGCTTTCAGAGCGCAATCCTTCCCATGGTATTGCTCCAGTCACTCTGGATGCCTTCAGTCCTCCTATGATTCCAGGCTAGGCTTTCTCAGCTTAGTAGTCAATATCCACGTGGAAAAATATCATTGCTTTAGCTCCAGTTTGTGCTTCTGCAGCAGGCCGCACTGGCATGGCAGCCTGACTCCTTCAATTCAGTGGAGGTTAATTGCAGCAGCCAACACCAGGCTTCAGGTGAACACTTCTGTGTGGATTATGGAGCCTCTGCTTAGACTCCTACAGTAATTGGTGATTTTGTACTAAAACTCTCTTGGTACTATTATGTGAATAAAGTGTGGTATTAAAATTGCAGCACTCATCAGAGTGATCCTAAAAACTTTAATATTCTTGTCCCAAGTTGCTCCCTCAGTGAGATGGAATGAAATTTCTCCCTGTCAATGTCTGAATGACTGCAAGACCAACCCCAGTATTTCCTAATGCAGCAAAAGCCAGACTTGTTTGTTTTCAGGTCAAGTTGAAGGTAATTTATATGGTAATGTTGTGAAGTGATCAAAACCCAATTCAAGGTAGTCAGGGGCTCAGAGACAACCTTTAGTCTAAAGTAGTGTGTGAGGTCATGTAAGGGTTTAGGAAACTTAGAAAATGATCTGCAGGGCAATCCTATAAGGTTTTGATGGTGTTTTTTCTTTAAGATAACTTTATCATGAATGTGAACATATAAGTGTTACTCCTTGGCTTTTCCTTCTCCATGCTTTTCTTGTTTAGTTCTTAAATATAACAGACATGGTGCGGCAATTTTTCTCCTATTTCAAATAATTTCTCATTTTCTTTCACTTTCCTTTTAAAATCCTGTGGATAAGACTCCAGTTTTCCAATTTTCCATAATTCCAAGTTCTCCCAACTTAAGCTCATTTTTCCCCTTGTACCTCTATTGCTCGTATTTTAGGTTCTGCTGCTGCACATTTGGCAATTTCAATTTGATTGCTTCCCACTTTCTCCTCTGCCTAGAGCAAATTTCATATAGCAGCCACCCAGCTATTCACCAGTTCTGATCCTTGCTCTGCTACAGTATAGTTCTGTTACCTTCTCTCCACCTCTGCCTCTCAAACCTAAATTCGAATCCGTAACATCAAGTAACCCGAGTCTGTAAATAAAGAATTATGTGCTTTTTCTCTTCTTCCCTCCCTCAGATCTTAAATATCCACTAAGATGAAATCTTATTTGTTTTCTTGATTTCAAGTTGTTTTGTCATTGCAAGAAGTTTCCCTTTGGAAAAGGGTCCCTTGGGAAGTAGAGCCTCCCTCTGCGCACCCTGGCTCCAAAGTCCTTTAGCGTCTCTGGAAGTAGAACTTGTAAAGGGTTTGAGATCTTTTGGGCTTTTTGGTATATCATCTTTGCAAACAAAAACATTTATTTGCTAAAACAGGCTCATCTAATCTTTTAATGGAGACTTGCTCTTCCTTGAATTCTCGTCACTATGAGAATGCAAAAGCAGAGCAGCACAGAGATATAATGATTAGGAGGCTTCTCCTGGACAAAGAGAAATGGGTTCAAAACTCTTGTCAGAATAGGACATGGTGAAGATGTGAACTCAGGTATGTGGTGTCTCAGATAAGCTCCTGAGTCACTGAATTATTCCAGGATAGAATTTTTATGCCTGTTTACCAAGCAGTTTCCTCTCTCACTCTTCAGGGATTTATGTAACAAAACAGAGGAATAATGTTTCTATAAAACTCTAACCTTATGCTGAGTTTCTATTTTTGAATTGTATATTTGATTTGTCATGTGTGGAGGTTTGCTTAGGGAGCTCTTGGTTGGCACTTGTTAAATCTGTTTGCAGATTACTAAATCCTATTGCATAAGAGCACATTCATATATCCAGGAGCCACACAAATACCTAGATAAGTGCTCATGGAGCTAAATTGCTTCTAATAGCTTTTTTTTTTTTTATGTGCACGTAACAGTTGTTTTCCTGCCAAGGAAAAGTATTGCAATAAACATAAAACAAAAAAACAAAATAATTAAAGTACTTCTATCAATTAAAAATACTTCTGAAGAGACAAGAAATGTAGAGCATTTAATAATATTCACATGTGATGTTTGGCACTCAATCTTTAGGTGTTGATACAAGATCCCAGCAAGAACAGATAACTGTGAGGAAGGTAGTTTATTCTACTGAAGTATGTTTGGCTGTTTGCTGAGGTGGTGTATTCCAAAGGGTCCATTCTTAGGAAAGTAAGACATTCCCAGCTGGATGTATTCCTTCCATAAACTAAAACTAAATGTTTTGATTTTTTGTTTGTTTGGAGGGTTTTTTGGTTTGCTGGTGTTTTTTGTGGGGTTTTTTTTTGTTTTGTTTTTTTGTGTTTTTTTTTTTTTTGTTTTTTGGTTTTTTCGCTTGGTTTTACCCCATCCATCACACTGAATGAGTGATATGATAAGCAGATGTTCCACTTACCCTACTGGTCAAACTTGTAGAGAAGGGCAAGCATGAATGAAAATGGTCATCATGAAAAATGAAAAGAAAATGGACAACTAGAAATGAGTTTTGAAATTAGGTCATAGTACTGAAAATTATATATTTTTCTATATCTTCTCCTTCTGTGACTGCACCATACAACTACTTCATACCATTTTATATGTGTTATGGAGACAAGTGTAAACTGAAACTGTCTGAAATGCAAGCTTTGCCAAAGTAATTAAACCTCATTTCACTGCTGTGGTGACTCCCTGGACTCTGCCTTTTGCTCCCTGTGAACACCTTTTTCCTGTGTGATCTCGCAATCATCTGCTGTACCAAGCCATTAGTGCATCTGCACCCCCACAGTCCCAGGCTGTTGGATTCACTCTCACCTCAGCCACAATAACCAAGGCTCCTTCACTGAGGAGAAGACCTTAGCTGGCAGCTGGGTAAGTCCTTCACAGGAGGCTTTGGGCACTGCAACGTGAATTCTTGGCTGAAACTTCCAAAAGGTACAAAAATAATGTGAATAAGTAACCACACATTAGCACAGTGATCTGTGCATTGTTTTGGAAGTCAGCCTTTTCAGTTAGGCAACAAGTGAAGCATAAAATTGTAGATGTAGACTTGTTCTGATGTATTTGGGCTGATGATCTCTGTTGTTTACCGTTCTTATGTAGTTTTTTAGCCATTGCAAAAAGATGAGAGGAAAGGGCTGGTCCTTCAGTAGAGACAGTGATTGACTTCCAGCACACAAAGGACAGCCATTGCAACAGTCTCAAAACAATTATAATGCAGCTACCTGCAAGCAGCAGAGCCCTTCAGGCAAGCACAACAGGACTGTGTTATTCTGCACCCTGAATTCTAGTTACTCAGAGGTTACTCTGCCTTCTACCTGTGATAGTTGAATTGTAAAGGATGCCAGAAGAAATTTGAGTTGTGCCAGGTGCTCCATAGTGTCACGATGAAGCGTAGCAGTGCTAGTTTGTCATGGAGGGTCAGTAGCTTTGCCTGGCTCCATCTGCTCTGGCAGTGGGAGTACTCTCATGTTTGCAGGGTCATGGCCCATGCTGCCAGTACAGATGCAGAGTTTTTCTTCCAGTTCCATGTCAGATGAAACTTCACACATGGCTTCTGTAGCTGTGTGAAGGAAAACAGTGCTAGAAAAGACACAGTTGCTGCTTGTCCAGTGCTGTCTTTACAAAAAAACTTAGTGTCCTCCAATGGCACTCTCATGTTTCATTCTGCTTTTTCATTCCAAAACTCTTTTGACTGCATCTGTTGTGACAAGTATGCAAACTTCTTATTGAATACTTCAGAATAGTTAGGTAGACCTCAAATTCATAAACAAGTTACAGGTTGTAAAACAGAGAACACCAGATGGAGGTGTGAGTGGGACAGCAAGGCAGAGAATGGGAACTGAAACTCATAGCAGCCCCTTCCCTTAAATAAAGCAACCAGGACTGGCTGGAGTGGGGAATTCATTTAATACTCAACTGCAGTGCTCTAAAAATATCATGGCTGAAAAATCATTCTCAAGTTCATCACAGCATTGCAGGCTTGTGCTGGCACCCTGTGAAAATGAAGCAAGGGGGAAGATACATTACAGACTTCTGTGACAGCTCATTTCATTTCTAAAACTTCCTGTTGCAAAAACTCAGGTCTGCATTCTACATTGTTCCTGGTTTTGTGTGGCTGTCCTTGCATCTAAGCTTAATGCCAGGAATGCCACTCAGCAATACAGTGACTAAAAAACAAATAGTTCAGAATCTGGTTAGGAAACAAATATTAAAGCTGTAATCATGGGGTCTTTGGGAAAGACGATACCAAGAGATAATTGACAGTTCATTTGTTGGTAACATCTAACGCAGAATATAGCTTGTGTTGTTATGTCTTCTATTTTTAAACCTCATGTTTGAACCTGAGGCAAAAATAGTGAAAGGAGGTGAGAGGAGGTAATACTTGAGGTAACTTCTTCAATCAGTTTACAGCAGCCCAAATGATGTCCAGTTCCTCCTCATCATCCCCCAAAGACAAAGGCTGCAGAGGGAAGGGGAGTATGTTCAAGTCCTGTTAATTTCAGAAGCTGTCAGGAATGCTGCCACCTCAAAATAACAGGTTTGCTTTCCCGAGCACCAGCTGATACAGCCAAGAGTAAAAGAGCTACAGGGCATAAGCCTGTGTGCAGTAAATTTCTGTGGTAGCAGGGGGAAGGTTTCAAGGATGGTTTTAAGGAAACTTCAGTCGTGCTCACTTTTTTTGTAGATCTGAGCTTTGCCAGCATTTTTTCTTTTTTTTTTTTTTTCCAAACCCAAATTTCTTTCACTCTTCCACACAGCCACCCTAGATGCACAAATATTTTGTAAGAGGTAGAAATAGAAGAGTTGATTTATCCATTTCAAGGGTATTTTTGAATTTGTTTAAGAATCATTATATAGTTACTGTATTTAGTTGCTATTGAACCATCTATGAATATCACTGGTAGTAGTAGAATACCCAGTCTTCTGAAGACCCATGGGGCTGAAATAGGTTCTCTAACTAGAATCACTTAAGAGATATTTCAAATATACCTCTGTAAATTGTGCATGGATGTATGCTTTTTCTCTAATTGATGCAGTTTCTCCTGTGATTGAGTCTATGAAACATTTCCATCAACACAAACCTCCTCAAAGCTGTGCTTCTTGAAACAAGCTGAGCAGTGGCTTGCAGTCAGAGGTGCCTGAATTAGGATGGCCTTTTAGAACAGCAGTTAAGCTGGAATGGCTAAGAAAAACATTGGGTTGACACTAAATCAAATTGGCTTAGGAAAATAAAAGCTCTCCTCACCTGCAGCTGTTTCACTTGACCCCAAAGCAGTGCTTGTGCTGTGGCACAGAAGTGTTTGGTGTTTGATGGAAGGGCACAGCCTCCGTACCCAGCCTGCACACCTTAAAGCAGCATCAGTTCACTTGCTTTGTGCTTCCTAAAGGACTCTTCTTGCACTGCTTTAGGCCAACACAGATGTGTGTGTAAGAGTTAATGCAGCCCTTGCTGTTGAAAGGCGTGTTTGCTTGAATTAGTGCTGACTTTTATTTAACAATAAGGCTTTAGAGATTCAGTGGTGTGGCTACCAAACTTGTAAACTAAGCAATTCAATAATATTTCTTGTATTCTGATGATTACTGTGAGACAAGATGATATGAAAAAACTAGACTTCTTTCGATGCTGGCTTGTAGATGTGAAACATTTGATTTAATAAATTTAATTTGAATACTCAATTTTCAGCCTTACCCATTCATGAGGAAAGTTAAAATCACAACTTGGGTTGGCACAGAATTTTAGTCAAGAATAATATGAATTATATTATCATATCAGAATATTTCAGCATGTATTTTTTTTTAATTGCTAAAGCAGAAAGAGGAATATTTTGAACAGATTTTCTGTTCTACAAAGCCCAAAAGGAAAACCTTTGCAACCAGGTGTCCTGATTGTTTAAATTGATCATTTAAAGTTCTAAATGCACTCAGTATTATATGAAAGACCACTCGGCAGTAGCTTTGATGTTAAAGGGAGGGTGAATGTTAAGCCTCCATGTAGAACTGTTGCAAAGCAGTATGGATAGAATCAAAGGAAATAACTTCAGTGCCTTGGGTAATTTTGACTGGCTACATCATCAGCTGTGTCCTTGGGTCACCTGCTACTGCTCAGGGCCTTCCCAGGTGCATGCTAAGTTTGATCTGGAGTGTCTGGGAGGGTCTGTCTTGCTCCCTCAGTCTTCCTGGTGCATCAACCCAAAACGTAACTTCTTCCTTCAGTGTTGACCCCCTTGTCCTTGGCTTATTTAGGTGGAAAGCACCTGAAATGCAAGTTTGACCAAGCACATTGGACCCTGCCAAGCTGCATAAGGTCTTTAAAAATTGAGGATTCTGAGCAAGAAGCTTTAAAGCCTATGGTTTACATTTTTAAACCGCTAGTAAAAATTTCCTCCCCTGCTAGACCAGTCCTTTAATTCACCACTACCTAATTTTATGAAATAATAGTCCCATGGCTCCTCCTATTCACTAGCAGTGGTATGATTGTCAACCAATCTATTCTCCTTCTGAATTAGTAATAAGAAAGAGAATTGAAATTGCTTTGCCCCTTGAGTGATACAAGGGAGTTCCAAGCCTGGGGATGATGCAAGATACATTCTCTGCTGTTGGCAACAGGGAAAAAAAAGTATCTTTTTAGATGTTTAAGTTTTATGACCTCAAATAAAAAACAGGAAGTGCCCTGGAATTATTAACTGTAAGAACAATGGGAGTGTGTTGAGTTTTTTTTCAGCTGTGTATTTAAGAGAAGAAAACCTGACCACTAATATCATGAACTACTTAACTGCAGCAAAAGATGTAAGAACTGTAGTCCAAGTTCAGTGAGATGTTATCCACTTCTCTTTGTGACCCCAGGGGTATTTGATTGTATACATTTCTTCACAGGCAGGAAAAACAGATGACTAGTATCACAAAGATCAGCCTGATAATATCACCTCAATTTTCTCTTCTACAGAAGAGAGGTGTGTTGGAGACAAGTTTATAACAACATCTCATAAGAAGGTCTCCTGGACACTTGCTGCTCTGCTCAGTAGACACTTTATTTCATTGCTCTGACTGTGAAAGTGGAGGCAGAAAACGTAAAGAAACATGCAAAATGTGTTCCCCAAACTTAACCATTAACATGCTTTTGTTGAATGGAAATACCATGTTATGATTGCCAACCAACTGCACCAGGTTTTACTTAATTTGTGGCCTGATCTAGTAACAAAACAATAAGTAAGACACATTATCCTCATTAGAAGAAATTAAAGGTTTGTTGCACAAAAGACTAATTAGATAACTTGCATCCTCAATATTAAGAGCCTTTGAAATCAAACCAATAGCTATGTATAATTCCTGAGACTAGTTTGTCTTTCATGTAATGCAGAACACCACCACTAAATGAATTGTGATTTACCTTTGAGGAGCCTGCAGCTTCTCTGCTAAGGATTAAAGGAATAAATTAGGCCTTAACAGTTTAAAAAAAATAAAATAAAATAAAACCCACTCTGAGATAGAAAGGATCACAGGGAATCTAGGCCATTTGTCCTCCAAAAGTGGGAGAGCCTTTATTTTCAAGCCCTAATGATGATAGGTTTTTCAACTGCTCACACTCTCCCTCTCTTCCTCTCCTCCTGGAAACCCTTGGTGATGGGTGTCCTATGTGGTGTCTACAAAACTCTCTGCAGAGATGAACTAAAAGGATGATTTCTGCCCCCTTGGGCTGCAAGCTGCCTGTTTCTCTGGAGTGTTTTCATAAATCCTTTCCCATCTGGTATGCTCCCAGCATAGTGATCAGACATAGCCTTGATGATGTTACCAGCACTCTGTAAGCAGCCCACACAGTATGGGTCTACCTAGCTGGGGGGAAAAAATAAAAATAAAATGGTCAAACCCAAACAGCAGAACCATGCAGTCAAGGTATATATTAAGAAAAATACTCAGACCATTACCCTAGACTGCTTTTTGTTGAGACTACAGAAGGTTTCCCTTATGATTTTGATTGCATGATTATCAAATTTGGCTCAGCTTTTGAATTGTGTAGAAGCTCAGTCTGACAAAACTAACAGAAATATAGGGCTCATACGTTGAGCTTTCAGTGATCACAAAGAAATTAATCACATGGAGGATATTTTCAGTCATGTAACTCTCTATCAGTTTTTGCCTGCAGGGAGTGAAATGAAGGAGTCCTAGTGATGCCAAAAGTAACTAACAAAATATTTTCTGATGACCTGAAGAAGCTCTGGGCCAAATCTAATGCAGCTACAGCACTAAAGGAAATTGATTAATGTCAGTCTGTCAGTAGACAACTTAATCTTCTGTGTTCAGATGAGACCACATTAGAAAAGCATTTGTAAGAAAGTGTTTCTTTGTTCTCTTTCCTCCCCACCCACTGTAAATAGCCATAAGAATGGAATGGCAGCAATAGCTGGCTTACCCTACACCACAGCTCTGCCTCAGAATTCAAGGTGCATAATGCTGCCTCTGAACTAATCCTGTGATGCACAGCTCTCATTCTTGTCCACTCCATAGCCTGGCTAGAGAATACATTCCTATTGCAATGCTCCCGTGCTTCTGGACAGTGTTGTAACAAATGGGTAATGGTTGTGGCAGGGTGCTGAGAGTTTGGGGACTCCTTAATATTTCACAGTCTTGTTTTTGTATATAAGGTCCTCTTTGCAGATAGGTGCAAAATGTTGTACAGCTTCCCAACTCATTCTGAAGCCCTAGGCAGAGCCGTGCAGGTGCTGGGCCTGGTGTACAGGGAGACCAACAGGATACAGCCTGCAGGGAGCTACTGGAGTCTCCCAGGGCCAGAGAACACTGCAGGGCACTGAGATACATCAGTATGTTTGCCATTGCAGTGGAGATAATGTGTCTGAGAGCTGCTAAAGATGGAATTGGCTCTATTGTTGTCCCAAACTCTTAAGGAGGAAAAACATCTCCCTTTTGATTTCCTCAGTGTGTGTCCTAGTTATGTAGGCTGTGTGGTAGGGGGTCGGGATTTGAGCCAGGGTTTGGCGACTCCAGAAATCAAAGACTTAGCACTTCAACTCATTTGCAAGTACCGTATAATGAGCTTTGAGAATTCTTCTTTAGTCTGAGTTTGCTCTCAGAAGTTCTGTAGCCTATGTATATTAGGGCAGCATAAATGACAGATGAGTCAAAGCCTTTTTCAGTCTCCTCTTTTGAAGAACCTGTAGAAGAATTATCAGACTTGACTGTCTGAGCTCTCCTGAAATTAATTAGAGTTTTACTTCCACTACTTTTAGTCTCAGGGAAAGTTTTGTTTCCAATTTATCACGACGACAGTGAAAAGTTTCTTAATGTTTATCAGCAATTTTGGCACTTTCAAATTCCCAAAAAAGTTAAAAGGTGATTTTTTTTTTTAATTTTTTTTTTTTTTT
>VWZN01017195.1:204826-216030 GCA_013396955.1 Regulus satrapa
TTATTTTTTTTTTTTTTTTTTTTTTAGATTTCCCCCTCTGTCTTCAGATTCTAGGAAGGTAACTAAAATCTTTACGCTAGGAGAAAATTCTGTACAGAACTTGGACTTGGTCTCATTGCATGAAAAGAAGACATAGTCTTTAAGCTCAAGACCCCAAAACCAAGCCAGATCATAACTGAACTATGCTTCCAGGCTCCCTGTGAGCCTTCCCATTTCGTCAAATAGAGACACTGCTATGTCTTTTTCCTCATTTGCCTTAGTTTGAAAACTTCATTTTTAGCTTTGGAGTGCATTTCAGATAGTAGTTCTGGAAAACATCTGTATTGGCCCAACTCCTATTGAAGTCAGCAGAAGCTTCCAGTTATGGAAATAAGTCACCATAAACCCAGCTCACCAGAGTGGCTAATTGTGATGAAAAAGAAAGGAGAATGGCCCTACTAAGGAATAAGGTGACTCCCTGGGACTTAGCAAGAAGCTCTGGCAACGGACTTTTCTGTGATCTCAACCCATCGCTTCTCCAGTGCTGCAGTTACTCTTGCCCCAGAGAGAGGCTATTTCCTTACCCAGCAGGAAATTATTTGCGATACCTGGCAAAAAAATGATTTCATAAATGACAGCTCTTGCAACTGACTAAAGGCCACACTCCTCTCATGTGCAACTGTTACTGCAGGTCTCTGGAGTGGTGACATTTTCTGTCATTACCTTGAAATCCGGGCCACAACTGCCACACTTGGAATTTTAGTAAGAAGCAACAATGCCACCGTCTGCTTATAGAGGTTCTGGCGCTGTAGCTGAGTCACAGTTTGGTGCCTGCAGAGGGCAGTGGAACATATTCTGGACATGGGACGTGTCCAAAGTTATGCTGTTCTCTTTCTGAAAAAAATGATGAAGTTACAGGTCTTGCTGGTGGTAAAAATACTTGATTGAATTTCTGCTCTAGAACTTGCAGGGACCATATGCCTGCCTGCCCAGCATCAGCCAAAACAGTCCCTTCCTCATGTCTCCTCTGAGAGAAAAAAGCAGGAATTCTGATTTGGCTGGGGCTCTCTGAAAGGTGAGGAAAAGTGAGAATCAAATCTGAGCAAGATGGTTGGGGAAGTAAAATCCATTCTGCTTCTTCCTCTGTTGTTATGCAGGGTTATCTAGCCCTTAATATTGAGGGAACTCACTCAAATAAGAACCTCTTCCTGACCAATTTCTTAAACAATTGACAAAATAAAGACAAATGAAGGCTGCCCAAAGTTGTGGTGTTCATAATGCTAAATACCATCTGTTCTCTTGCAGTGTTTTTGATCAGGACAGCTAAACAAGAGCAGAGGGGAGTGCAAGGCTGTTTCATCTTTTTACAAGTATATGTTTATATGCATGTATATTTATTTTTATGTGTATAATTGTGCACTTTTGGAGCCACACTTGGACTTTAAATTTGAAATGCCTTTTTTAGATTTGAGTTTGCTCCCCAGGTGGATCTTTCCAAAGTGAGCCAGCCACACTATCTTTAAAGAGCCCATCAGTCCTGCCTGAGAATCTTAGCTTTTGGCAAAAGGACCAAGAAGCACTATTGACTTTACCTACTCTGTCTCTCATTTAAAATACAGTAAATAACTGACTGAAATAGTGGTTTATTGCAACTATAAGTTAGGCTCTGCTTTCCAAAAATACAGTTGCATACTTGACCATTTTTGGGGATATACCCCTGCTAATAATCACATTGAAATGAAATAGAGGATCCAAAGATAAAGTGCTTATTATAAGATCTATTCATGCAGAAATCTTCCTTTGCCTTTTTATTATCTCTCTTGCCAAACACATCTCTTAGGTCCATTTCAGGAAGCAGTGCAAGCTATACCTTCTTCCATGTTTCTTGAAATGTCTCTCATTGAAGGCAGAATCCAAAAGAGCGCTTGATGCAGTTTATACTGTAAACTCTGCTGCTGTACAGTAATGAAAAAGAAATTGGTAAAGGAAGGATTTGAACCCTGCCTTCTTATGGCTGAATGGAAACAGAAAACTTGGGAAAAATTTTCCAGAGTGGGATTTTGAGCTAGAAATAAGTTCTCTGTACAGGAAGAATTCTAATGATAAATTATTAAGGAAGAAACCTTTTTTTATTACTTTTGGAAGGTGTGTGGATTTGCATCCTGCCATCTCAGAGGAGACTCAAGTGCCAAATCTGAATGTTTTATTGTAGAATAATGGTAGACAATTATTTGTATGTGTGACAAAGCCACATGGGAGGAGGCAGAGACGTGGGAAATGTGGCACATCTCTCTCAAGTGTTTTGTTTTCTAGCAAGAAAACAAGATTATTTCTGAGCTGTTCTATTTAATATCTGAAGGGAAAAAAGGGGGTGATTTCTAATTAGTGTGCATCTGATTCCCCAAAGCTACACATGACAAAGAAGTTTGCTTCGTTTAGATGTCAACAAAATCTCACCAGCAAAAATGTGATTCTGGTCATAAGCCTCTATTAAATTGAGTTTGTGCTACCATAGTTGTCATCTTACAAACTGACGTGTGGTGCAAAAGTAGAAATATTAACATGTGCTGATGCTTGTACTGAATCTAGCACACACAAAGGAGAAGTTCAGGAGGTGGGGCTGCTGGCAAACTGCCATTTAGAGATGAGAAAACAATTAATACGTGATAAGAAATTTACAAATGTTATGTGTATGAGAGCATTCACTTTCTTGTTTGCACTAATGCCTTGTTATTTCTGGGTTACTCCAAGTCCAGTGTGTGTGTGTATTTTGAAAGACCATACATGTTCAGTTGAATGAAAAATCTTGTGCTTTAAACCATAGTGTAAATGCCAGAGGTGGATTGAGCTCCTTGGTCGTGGGGAGGGACTGAAACAATTTCAGCTGCTCGGGTTTCAGAGTTGTTTAGTTATTTCTGGGCCACTGTGTAACCGATGCAAAACACAGATAATGGGCTGGGACAAGAAAAGTAAAGGCTCTTAGCAGATCCATCCTGAATGTGCATTTATTTCTGCTCTCAGAAATTGTAGCTGTCACTGCTGCATGCTGGGGATTTTGTTGCCCTGGGAGAGGAGGCTATCAGGAAAACAACCACGTGGCAACTGGTACGGCTTGTCTGCTAAAAAGACAAAGCGTGATTGTCCCGAGAAAAGCTACCTCCCTAACGAGCACTTAGGCAACTCCTGGAACTTGGCACTTGGCTAACTTGTCTCCGTACGCTAACTTCCCAACCAACTATTTATGTGTACCTGAATAATTAGTAAGAAAAACTCTGCTGTTACCCCACACCAGGAAAGAAACAGCACTCCAAGTGTATTTGTTAGATGATGTCTTTATTTGTTGTGTAAGAGTGCTCCATTAAACACAAGAAACAGGGAAGGCTTGAATTTAACCAGCATATATCAAGGAGCAAATTTTGAGAACTAAAAATTAGTACAGAGTGCAGCTTATTCAGAAGCATGGAATGAATGTTATTTGCTCCTTTGAGCAATGATAGATTTCATAGAATCTTTGTGTTTCTAGTCCCTTCTCATGATGTCAAATCTAATCTGCCTATCAGCCTAAGTATTCACAAAGGCCTCCTCTCTGAAGTTCTAGAGGTGAGCATTGCCTTCCTGAACTGAGCAGTGCTGCACCCCCGAGTGATGCTCCTGCAGCAGTGGCAGTGAAAAGCTGTATAAGTTGTCACGGATGGGCTCCCCAGCTGTAGATTTGTTTCCCTTGAGCATCCCCCACCTAAGTGCACCTCAGTGGAAAACAGAGTGAGCTTTTTCCTGCCTGCAGGGTCTGGCACAGTCACGGGTGGTGTCTCCCTTTCCTTGTGGCCGAAGGAGCAGCTGCACCCACCCTGGGCCCTGCGTCCTTCACTGGGCACTGCCCTCCCTGCGGGAGCTGAGAAGGGGCGAGGGAACTGAGCAGGGACAGCAGAGAGGGTGGGCGGTGTGTGTAAAGCTGGGAGAGGACTGCAAGTGCTGCCCTCCTTCCATCATCAGTAAAATAGATCTCAGTTTAGGGCAAAGGTGTCTTCCTTGTGCCATGTGACCCTTTTCCCCTATCACCTGTGCAAATGTTTCTAGGAGAACGTAAATTTGTCTTCTCTTGTGGAAGAGATGCCCATTTGGACTATTTGTCAGAAATTATTTCTTCTAAAATGTGATGAAATTGTCGGTTCAAAGTAAGTTGCCTCAGTATGCCCAGGGTGCTAGGATTTCTGTGTCATTCATGTGATAAAGCTATTAGGAGAGAACCTCATCCATGACTTGTTTCTGCTTCATTGCAAAGCTAACACCCTCCAGGTTTGGTAACTTGTTATGACTAACAACTTGGTGGAAACACTGAAAATAGCTCATGGGGAGGGAGAAGGAAACAAAGGAGACCATTTTCCAGAGCAGAACCAAAGTGTTTTCTGAAAGTTTGCTTTGATCCTGTTTATAGTGAAAAGTACTGTGTAAAACGAAACTGTATGGCTTACAGGATTAAAAAAAAACCTAAACAGAAAAAAAAAGCCACCCACCATAACAAACAAACAAACAAAAAACATGCACACTCAAAAAAAAAAAAACCCAACAAAAAAAACCAAACAAAACCAAACACAAAAAACCCCCAACTTTCATGAGATTCAATCTTCATTCTCCTACTGAAATCTGAACAGAGACTTGTACCTGACTTCTTGTCTATGAAAAAAAACCCCTAAGAAATTAATTATATTGATGGTTTTTTGCTGCTAGAGTAAGAAATGTCATTCACTAGGTAATATTTCTTTGATGCACTGTATTGCTTTTCTGATATTAGGATGATGAAGCATTGGTAGTAACTCAGTGAAGGTGTGTTTACTGTAAGGAAAAATAAAACTAATGTGGTAAATGAGTAAAACTAATGTGCCATTAAGATGTTTTTAATCTCTGAACAATATTAGCCTCAAGAATTTTCTTCCATGCATTTAGATTTGTTGTGGACAGGAGTAGGAAGTCCTTTTTAGGTCTTGTCAATATATTGCTTAAATCGTTCTTTTCCTTCTTTTTGCTCTCCTTTCTGTGGGTCTCAGAATTCCTCTCCTGGTTTTCTAAGGAAACAGGCTTATGCAGTCATGTGATTTGGATGTGGTTTTGCATCTGTCTGTCCTGCTGTGGCAGCTTTTTAACCCACTAGTAAATTTTGCCCAAACTGGAGAGCAGCAGCAGTCTCCAAACAATTTACATTCTTATATATTTATTAAAATCAGGATCTCATTACCAAGGGGGGAGAGAGTCTTTAGGAGTGCCCCTAAGAAGGGAGACTGCCTCTATGAAGAGTTCAGCTCCTACAAGACACAAAAGATTCCACACGAAGATCTATGTCATGAGTATCCTAAATCCAGGTAAAACTTCACTTAAAATGCACACACAGTTTGCTCCCAGTGAACTGAGCTCCCAGATAAAATCTATAGCAAATCAGGTTCTGTGAGCTCTCTTCACAGAACCATTTGTTTTGTGTATGTGACCTTGGCCGAGGGTAAGCTAGATCCAAATTCTGCCTGTACATTACTATCATTGTTTATTTAGACAGATCTGGATTAGGCATGAAGAAATAATCATAAAAATGCTGCATATTATGATTTATTAAGCTTTTAGTTTGCACTTAATGACATAATAAATAGAAGTGCACAAAAAGCATTTCTAGGGCCCATTATTAATTGCTCTATTTCTGGGAAATCTGCTTGGAAAGTAGCCTGTTAGTGCTGCCTCCTCCTCTCTCCTGCAACAGCACGCAGTTCTTTCACCTCTAATGAAGTTTAATCAACAAAGAAAAAGTGGTAGGCATTCCAGGTCACAAGCATTGTGGTGACTCAAACATTGAGTGCTTTTGACAGACCAGAATGCACTTTGCAAACCTTCCATTGTTCTTGTAAGAACAAAGGTAAAAATGCAGACTCCTTGCTGCATTCTCTGCAGCAGTTTTGTCTTGATGGAGGTGATTTTTCACTCCATTTTTGCATATATGAAATAGTGAATGGAGTCATCCTTTTGGCACATTACTGCTGTTTGGATTCTTGTTCTGTTGTTCAGTACCTCAATAGTTCTCAGGAAAATTAACCCCAGTGATCCACCAGTTATTTTTGTGTAGAGCAACTGGGTTTTATTATTCTGAGATGTTAAAAGTATTTTCATTATGTAAATCAAGGTGTTATTTCTCATAAAAAGATGGTATTTCCTATTGAACATTTTTAATGTCATAGGGTATTACAGAGCTGATAATTGTGAAGGTCTCCTATTATTTTCTATACTCAGAACTTAATATTTTCTACTGTTATTTCCTTGTTGAGGAAAAGATGGGAAAACTGAGAACAGGCTTACAGGTTTTGTAATTACAATATTTTATACCTGAAGCAAACGTACTGTTCTCACCTACTGCTGTAAGAAAGCTCATACACAGAAAATGTTTCCCTTTCATGTTGTTCACCTCCCAGTCCCGGTACTGATGGAAGGTAAGAACATTGAGCTAAGAGTTACTTGGATTTTTCTGGTTTTCTTCAGCAGGTGGTGACTCTTTAAACATCTGTCACCTTTTTCTTGCCTCACTAAAGTCTAGGCAGGGATGAAAGTTGAGCTGAGACTGCTTTTTGTTCTTTGTAGTTGCTTCATGTTCACAAAGGACTGGTGATGGTGCAGCTTGCATCCCACTAATGATATTGCTGGTATGCCAGAGGTAAATGGAGGCAAACCACTGAAGGGTTTGAAGCTTTTCAGAGGTGCACTATTTGTTACCAGCTGCAATCAGGATTTGTGGCAAGTGACAATCTGGAAGCTCCTTGACTATGCTGCAATAGTATTATTTCATCAGTGTTGTAACCAACCCCCTCCATGAGGACAGCTTTCTATTTTTTGCTCTTAGGGAAACCATACTGCCTGGAAATATATCTATATTAAGATGACATATTATATGGTGTTGGAAATAGATTTGCATCTCATTGGCTTATTCCTAGAAGATTTGTCTTAAAGACTAACCACACACAAAAGCATTTCTTCAAATGCCATTTCTTATATTTAATGTACAACTTGAAAAGGAAGGCTCTGCTAAGAGTAAAGATGCTTAAACACATTCACAGGGATGGCATGCAGGCAGGGAATGACACCTGACCACCAAATGCTTTTATAAAACTTAATACTATGTGTAAAAGGATGCTCTTGACTCCAACAGCTACTTCCCTTCTGTTCTTTTGCAATAATATCTCCTGTCTGGGCTCAGAAGAGCTGGCTGCTAATGGGAAGCCTGTGTCAACAGGAAGGAGAACAACTGGAAAGACCCAGTAAGTTCTCCTGCAACCCCAGAGGTGCTCTTTAAGCAGTGAAAGGAGCCTCCATTGTTTTGCTTTCAGCAAAGTTTGCTGGGAAAGCAGTTATCCTGTGATAGACAAAATAAGCACAGCCTTCTAAGAGGGAAGGATACGAATAGGTTTGCACTGCCATCTTCAGCCCTGGGAAAAAATGGAGTCTTTCATGTAGTAGGCTAAATAGGGATTCCCACAGCCTGCTTACAGAGGCCAGGGCAGACACCAGGCACTGGGAGGCCAGAGATGCTCACAGGAAAGGTACTTCTGCTCCTCTTCATACCTCGCTGAACCCCCTGGCCAGTCACACGGGAAGAGATGGAGAGATTTCCTCCATGCAGCCACAGGTAGCAGGTGCTATAAGGGCAAAGTGTATAACCCCTCTGATGTATGGCAGGGAGATGGAAATATAAGGAGAAAGGAATTGACAGTGAGGCATGACTTCTGCTGGGAGAGAAAAATCTGAAAAAAATGGGGCTACTTAGAGCTCTAAAGGGGAAAATGAACCGAGAGCAGAGGGAGAGGCTGGGAAGAAGAAAGTAAATTTGGGACAATGTATCTCCGAGTCTGCATTTCAAGTTTGAAAAATTGGTTGCAGTTTTCCTCTCTAATATTAACTCCTCTCACCTTAAGCAAAACAGCTTCAGTAGTGGTCAGAAGATAGATGGTCTGGTAAGGAAGTGCTTAAACAGCACTTAAGATTTTTCCATTACGTAGAAGTACATATTCAACAGAGAAACACATCATTATTGATTGAATTTGCTGTGATGCCTTTTGTATCTTCTGAAATTTCTTACTGACTTCTTGGAGAACATGAAGTACTTTGCTGAGGTTAGTGGGATATTTGCATTATTGACCTCTCCTCTGACAATATCTGATACACGTCATAGTAGTTTACAAAAGATTCTACTCAAAGTCCAAAAGTGTCTTAAAAATATGTTAATGCTACTTTGCATAAAGCCACACATCTCTGGAAATCTAGCTGCAGAGCAAACCATCACATTACGACAGAGCTGAATGGCTTTAAATACAAAATGCTGAATTTCCAAAAGCTGTTCGCAGTAGCCTCTCTGCTTTATGCACTATTAAACTGGTGTGCAACAGGCTGTCACTGAACATTTGTTCCACATTTTGCTGAATGAGGAATGAATGCAAGGCAGCCGAGGTACCTTCCCTGCAGAGAGCAAAGATGAACAAATCGGAAGCTGCTGCAGGGGTGGAAAAGGAGAGGTGTGGGCTAGCAGCAGTGTGATGCTTATTCAGAGATTGTGAGAGAAGGAAGATGCTGTGGCTTACAGAAATTGCTGGAGCTATTACATAAGCCACTAAAACTAAAAAAAGAAAAAAACAAAAACCAAACCCTTCAACCCAAAAAACCACCCCCAAACACACACACACACACACACAAAAATCCCACAACAAAAACAGCCCTCAAGAAACAACCTTAAGGTGTTAACCATATGGCATTTNTCAAGAAACAACCTTAAGGTGTTAACCATATGGCATTTTACAGATAATGGGGGGGGAAAAAAGTCCTTATTTGGTGCCTCACAACTGGAAAATGTTTGGCAGTGGATGGATGTTCTCGGAAGACAAATTATCTGTAACAACTGCTAGGAGTTACTACCGGCCTTGAGTCTGGCTGAGCATTAAGAACATGTGAACTGCATTACTCAATGCTAAAGCTGAATAATTTGACTTCAATAATTTAACCTTTAGTCTAGGACTTGCATCAAATCTCTTGCATAAAGGAATGTGACCTCTTGCTAGTAATTCCTTGTCCTTCATACCCTTAGGAACGCTGTGGTAAAAGCTGTTAAGAAAAGATTGGTGAAATTTCCTGAAAAGCAAGAAAATTTTTAATGCAAATGGCATTAAAGTAGGCATGCTGTCAGCAGGATTAAACTTGGGCTGATGAAATGTGCCTAAAATCTGTTCTGAAGACAGAAATTTTCTCTCTATCAGGCAGGCATTAGCATAGCTAATGCCAGTGTAAGTGGATCCTGTCACACCAGCATGCTCCTTCCTGCAGCTCAGTGAGTGAGGCACATTTGATAATGCACGAGGACACCCTAGCTCTAGTTGTCCCTCTTCAGTGGCTTTGCTGTCCAGCCAACCTCCTGAGTCAAAGTGATAATAAAAGAAGACCAGCAATTGTTTTTACAGGGGAGGAGGTGTATTTTGTATTCAAAGTCTCCCAGGCTCTCCCAGTCCCTCGGTGTGGTGTGACTGGGGCCACACTGGAGGTGTCTGTACATCACTGAGGGCTCATCCCTACAGACAGAAGAGGGGCTCCATCTAATGGTTTAAGAACATTTGTTCCAAATGGAATCAGCAGCAGGGGTCTCAGGCTAGCCTTGCTCAGGTTTCTGAGGCTTAAGAGGCATCGAAACACTAAAGACTATCACTGCCCAAGTGTGATATGTGCTCTCATTTAGACAGATAACCTTTCATTATTTATTTCACCAAATACTGTGACTAATTTCTGAGCCTGGTACTTGACAACTGAAAGAATCAATCTCAAATAGAAACTAAAATTTACCTTCATCATACACGGTTTTCATTTTGAATGCCCAGCTAGTTATATCTGGTCTTTTAAGACTCAAACTTCAAAGTCCTGCAGTCACAGCAAAATTAAATATGCTCAGCGTTATCCGTCAAAGCAAACCTTAAAATATTTGTAAAACTATTTGAAACTGAAAACAGTTCACTATTTAATAGAAACACTCAAATATCCATGTTTTGACTTTTTTTTTAAAAAGTGGTTTCATTGTTTTTATTTTTGCATGTACACTGATGGAGTTGATAAAGTTTTACCTGTGTGTCAGGTCTGACCAGCTTATTTTGTGGGGTGGACCAGGATGATAAAAAATATTTAGTTCCAAGTAGGAAATAAATTCAGTCAGTAATCAGATGTTTCCTGTCTTAGACCTAATGTGTGAGAGCTTTAAAAGTAAGCTTCAAGGGTATTACTAACTTCTCTTTAATTTTAGGAAGATACCTAGGCATAACATAATGTTTTAAAGAAAGCATGCCTTTTGGGAATTATGATTTATACTCGACTGCTCCAGCTGGTGCTCCTCCTTCTTGCCTTTCCCAAGTGTGTCCTTGAATCATGGCACCACGATAGAGATATGAGATTGTGAATGAGGACAGCATCCTAGGTAGACAAAATCTATCCAGATCTGTGTGATTCACCAGCTGGGTTGTGCACCCATGTTTTCATTTGCTCTTCCACTCCAGTATCTATATCTAAGCAATTGTGGAATCTTCTCTTTCTGTTTGGTTTGCCTATGCAAGTCTCTAACGCATTTACTTTGTATATTTAAAATTTGTAACTTCTATCAGTAACTAAGAATATGTGGGGCTGGGCAGGTTGTAGCAGAGAAAATATAAGCTGGACAGAGTGAGGAAGAATAAAATTGCAGTGATTAGTCATCCAGCCTGGTAAACCATTAACATCATTGGCCTATTTCATTCACATGATCTTAGGACAACAAGATGGAAAAAGTGTGGCATTGCTTCTTTACTTCCCCCTGCAGATTTTGTGAATGAAAACCCCTATGAGGTACAAAAGCCTGAAACTGCCATGGTATTGCAGTTAACCCACTGATGGGCAGAGCAGCTGCCAGTGCAGCTAGCAACTTAGGCAGACACCAGAGTGAAACCTCTTTCTATGGCTTTTATTTCTCCAGTCTGTTTCCTCATTGTTTCCACTGCTCTGCTGTTCTTTCTCATTTGATCTCTTCAACTATAAATCAGTCTTTATCAAATATGTTATATACCAGTGAAGAAGTAACACCTTCAATTCAAAATTCAAATTAACTCTATAGCAGTGCATATGGATCCTGAATTTGGCAGGAATTTAGATGAGGTATTGAAAGTTTCATTACATAAAATTTGGGGGCGTGATTTTTT
>VWZN01017195.1:223460-252882 GCA_013396955.1 Regulus satrapa
CTGGGGAGACGGCGCGGCGGGGGACGAGCGAGGGCTCCGCGTCTGGCGGCTCCTGCGGGAGCCGCTGCCGCCCCGGCGAGGATTTTTCTAGCAAGGCGCCGGGGCGGGCAGCGAGCGGGGAGCGGGTGCCGGTCCGAGCATCTCCTCCCGCGGGTAGTTATCCCCGCTGATGCTCCGTGGCGGTTTGGCTCGCTTCCGGCGTGATTAGCTCGGCTTATTATGTAAGATGTCACCGGAGGAGGAGAGGCACAAGCCCTCGGCGTGGCGGAGGGGGGGGATCGCTCCGGTCCGCCGCGCCTTGCCCGCTCCAGGTGCCGGGGCAGAGGGAGCAGCCCCGGCCCGGAGGGGACGGGAGCTGCCCTCCCCTCGCAGTCCGCTGCTGGAATACGGCTGCTCCTTTTACACGTGGGTTGGGTGTGTTCCACAGACCTTGCCTTTAAGCAGAAACGTAACCTGTCCTGGTTCGTCTCCCATGTTTGATTGCTTTTATTCTCTCTCAAAGAAAAAGAAACAAAAAAACCCCCAAAAACAACATTTGAGCATAAAAAAAAGTTTAAGAACTTGATATTTGCTTCCTTTGTGTGCATATTTAGTACACTAATATGATGTGGAGACGATTGAATGAATCATCAATTCCCTGAAATAAAAGCAAGTGAATCATCTCGCATACACACGCGCACAACTGGGAGGGAGCAGAGTTGGTACCGTAGATAGTGAAAGGTTGGTGTCAGTTTCTGGCACGCAATGGGATGTCAGAAGGATAGACAATGCTCAGAAGCCCAGCAGGTTTCCTGCGGCTGGTTTGTGAACTGTGAAAGTTTTGCATCACTCAATTGCAGTTTTTCTGGCTCAGCGGTTAAATGGTAACCTCGTTCAGTTATCGACTTGTTACCCGTTATTTTAGCCGAATAGTCATAAGGGTGATGTAAATGGTAGTAACTGAGTAACTGTGTTATTCAAAGTGTATTAATTTAAAATAAAATTTAAACAATAATACCTAAAAAGTAGCATCACACCGTGTCCATACCCCAAAGCCAGAGACAGATCCCAGATGCTTTTAATCTGTGTTTTGTTTTGCTTAGTTTGGTTAAGCAAAAAATAATCTCTGTTGAAGTAAAAAATACATAAATATGTATTTTTAAAAGCTGAGGGGGTTGATTTAATAAACGTGTTGGAGTAGTACGTGGATAGACTTCTGTTCCTGGTGCCCTTTCCTGTTGGTGTTTTAAATGGGATAGAGACTGGATCCTATATATAATTTTCCTTTCAATTCGAACTTGCTTCCAAGGCGGATTTTTTTGTCCTCCACAGTTTTGGGAGTCATTCTCCTTTTCTTGTATAGGGGCAGAGCTATGAATTTTACAAGATAATTTTTTCTTTTTTTCTCTCAGCGTACCTGCCACTGTGAAGAAACAAAGTTACTGTTTCTAGCAGGGGAGGCAGTGCTTCACACATCCAGCCACCTGGTTTTACAGTATGTGAAGGTCTTCGCATGTCTTGCTAATAAACTCTTACGTTTCCTGTGGCATCAGGCATCCCTTATCACACTGCCTGTGTTTTGTACTCTCCTCATTCTCCGCAAGGGAACGGAAAGGATGGCTTTGGGGTTTGTCCCTATTGGGGCAAAAAGATGTGTTATCATTTTTGGTTGTCTAGAACTATGCGCTGGCACCTCATAGTATTGATTAGAGGACTGTAGCAGCTAAGTGTGGGAAAACTGTGTTACTTCAGGGTTCCTTGTGTGGCTTTAACATCTCCTTATCAGAAATTCTGAAGTTAACCAAGACTGCAATAGAGAATCTCTTAGGTGAGCTGGGTGGTCAAGTTAACAAACAGGAAAAATACTGTTTTATTTGTGCATTTCATTCTACAATCAAATAGCATTCATCCTTATTTACTGAATTTCTTTTAAAATAAGATAAAGACATACAGCATGTATAGCATTCTATGTGCCCAAACACCAACCAAAGGCAGTAAAGGAAATAATAATGAAAATGGACTTCCCATTCTGCTCTAGCTGGTCTTCCCTGCTCTTTGAACACTCTAGGATTTAGAGTGAAAATGAAAAATTCTAGGTTTCACTTCTAAGCCTGCAGAATATGCAAAATAAAGTGAGGGAGAATGTATTGGTTTAAAGTTGCTCCTGTGCAGCTCCTTTTTTGGGTCTGATAAGCAAATTACTGTGGGGAGCATAGAAGAGCTTAGAGAAAACTAGAGGGCAATGCAGATGAAAGTGAAGGGTCTGAACTTTGTATCTTAATTTTTGCCATGTTGGGGATACATACAAATTGTTCTTAGCATGATGTATTGCTGTATGTATGTGTGTATATATATATATATATATATATATATGTATATGTATATATATATATATATATATATATGAATTTACACTGCCTTTTATATTAAAAAAGATACTAAGTTATAATCTTTCTGTGCTTTGAAAGATTGGTGCCAACAGCGTCTTCATATGTTCTTCTAGCTGTCTCAGTTAGACCATCCCAGTGACAAAAAAACCCCTAAAAAACAACCCAAAAGGTAGTTCCTTTTTGTAGTTTTGGCTGTAAAACCCCTTTTTAGACAAGCTCAATAGTCCCAAGCAAAGTATTGGCCTTTTCCTGTAGACATACTGCTGGTGTTGAAAAGGGGAATCCTTTCTTCAACTATGGAAAACTTTGTGCCAAGTACGCCTTAGCTTGGGGTTCTTTGTTCCCCAAATCATCAGTTAAAAAACATTTGTTGCAGTTGTCTGGGAAAAAGTTTTATTTCTATTATTAGACTCAATATTTGAAAGATTAAGAAAAGTTGATTCTGTATCAGTGCTGTAGCTATCTGTTTTGAGTCATAGTGGGTAGTGCCTTAGACATTTCTTACAATGAAGCTTATTTTCCTGATTACTGTGGTTTTGTCTTTACATTTCTCCATTCGATGTAGTGCTGTGTAAAGTAACAGCTTGACAGGCTTTGAGACTGAAGCCCTTAATGAGCAGAGCAGGTGTAGCACTGGCAGCCAGTTCCATTGGGCTGTGACAAGACAATGTGTGTCTATGAGAAATAGAGGTGCCGCTGTCCTTATCTTGATTATTGCTTCTAAAACAAAAATTGTTCACTGTCAAGTGGGAGCTACTTCTGGAATGAAAGCTCTGTAGTGTTACGTGAGCACTATGGTCTCAATGGCTGTCACTGTGAGTTCTTACTTGCGAAAAAAATAATTTTGTCTGGTTACCTAAAGTTGGAACCATTTATTCAATTACTATAGTGATAGTGAAATTCATGCATATGTCAGTAGCTTTCCTAACATCTGACCTAATTGTTCATTTACTACTGTACATTGGTCATTTCTTCCCTGTAACAGAATAATTTGGTTTGCCTTTGGTTTATGTATGTTCTTTCTTTTGAAAGGAATTAAGAAAGTAGCCTGCTAATTTGCCTTAATACTCCTACTTTCATAAAAGATCTGACCAGGAAAGGACGAGAAAATGTTCTTTCTCAGAAGAGGTTAAAGGTGGGAATAACAGTTGTTGGGAGGATCTTCACTTCCTTGAGATAGTGTCGTGCCACTGACTGGTGCGTCACAGAGAGCTTCAAGATGCTGTGCTCTGTAATGGTTCAAGAGCTGCCTTTCCCCACGGGATCTCTTCTGGCTCCAGTTGCTGCTCTTTGTTTTAAAGAGGGCACGCTTGGAGGTGAGCAATGAGTGCTGAAGAGCGGGTACCCCCACTGCAAACAGGGGATGCCTTTGATGGCCCCTTTGCTCAGCTTCAGTAGAGCTCCTTCCACAAGAAGGAAAACCACTTAGTGTTCCACAGTAGTTCTTAGCATGAAGAACCCTTCCCACACACAGCATAGCAGTGGAGATGGAGTGAGGAATAGCAGTGAGACCTCAACGGTGGACAGTGATCTTTTCCTGATTCAGTGGCTATGATTCTCATTACATGCATGATATTGATGGCAGTGTTACAGAATTATTTTCTGTCAGCTGAATCTGTTACAAGCAGGGAGAGTCCTAGTTCATAATTGCTGTAAAATTGCTCACATCCAGTTTATTCCCATCTTTCAAACTCCACCCTACGCACTTGTTTTGTTCACCTGTTGTTGCAGCTTAGTTTTTGCAATACAAGCTCTTGGGGAACCCCTTGTAATTCATTCTGATTTTCTTTGCATTGTGTTACATCTATTAATAGGTGTATAAACAAAGCACCATAAAGTAAGAAAATCCAAAATTTAAATATTCTGGAGATAGATTTCAGTGCTGGTTATGGCTAATCAGATCAGACAGAGAGAAAAATTTGTCTGCCATAAAAAAAGTAGTTGATCGTGAGATAAAAGTCTTGAGTGATTCTTACAGAAGTGTCACCAATGATTAAAGCAAATGTAATTATATTTATTCCATTCCTTAAGAAGAAGAATGGAATATGTAAGAAACCAGGCTCTTGATTAATTTAATAATAAAAACCACAGCTTTTCTTTCAGATGAAAGATCATCTCTTAAATAGCCAATATGTGTATTGAATGAAGCTAAATATGTTTCTTTCTTTCTTGGTTTTATAAAATTGTTGTTTACTTTTTTGAAGAATCATCAGTACTAGCTGCAGAGACAAAAGATCCTTTATATGATATAAATGATATTTTGAGTAAGTATTCTTGGTTGATTCTGGCAGTAGAATTTCCCTGCATACAAAGTGATTTTGAAGAGCTGCTTAATCAAACCAATATTTTTCAGTTTTCCATCTTAACTCTTTTGATATATCACAGATAAAGTAAATTTTTATGCTTTCATCCCAAATACATATTTACAAAAAGTACAAGTGGTTTTTTTTGTGTGTGTGTGTGGATACTGATCAGAGAATGCAAATAGATTTACTTGAAATAATGTACTCAGTGACAGTTGGTGCCTCACACAGGATAGGGTTTAAAATCTGCTATTGGTGTGTAACTCTTGTGTATTTATTGGTGAAAATTTAAAATATAAATTTACATGGGATTAGCTTCTAATTCAAACCATTAATTGCAGAGAAGCCCTTTCAGTTTATTTATTGCGAAGCTGGATGTAACCAGTGAGAATTGTAACAGAGGAGCTTTAACATCTGGCCTCTCAAGGTGTGACAGCTCTTAGTACATCCACCAGTACAACAGGAAAAACCACACAAACTGTTTGACATACAAGCCCTTCTTCAGGTTTTGAACAATAGCAGCAAACAATGAACTGGGGCTGCAGTTCCAGAAGACATCTACAGCCTTTGCTTAGAACAAAAGAAGTGCTGCTGCTGTGGCTAATGCTCTCTGAGCCCTGGCAGTCATTAAACCCTCAAATAAATTAGGTTTAACTAAACCACCAAGAAACTAGGAAAAGGTTTTCTGCTGCTCGAGATTATTGAATGGACTTTACAGATGGATCAACAAGCTCCAGAGTGTTGCTTCCCTTCTTTTTAGTCTTCTTTTAGTTTAATCTAACTGGCCAGTTAGATTAGTTCTGCTGTTCATCTTACCATAGGTTGAGGCCAAATTTGGAAGAGTTGCTGTAGTTTTATTTCAGTTACAGCAATTAAATAGCTAATTTGATGAAAAGTGTGGTTATCACCTATAAAACAAAGGGGGATATTAGTATGGGTAGGAATGCTGAGGTCATGCTCTGTCCTGGGCAGAAGAAAAACACATAATTCCCCCCAGAACGCTGAAGGCTTTATCTGGAGTGCTACCACGCACTGGAGACAGTATCTCCACTTCAGTCTATTATTTTTGTTATCCAGAATATCTGTGAACCCTTATTTCTACATTTGACTTGCTCATGAGGACTTAGAAGTGAGGGGGGGGTCCATTCTGGCGCTGTTAGTCTTGCTAATATGTGTGATGTTGACAGAATAGCATAAAAACAGACCAGTATACATGAGCAAAACAGTTCTCTAATATTTACTGAAGGTAATATCTTGTCTTCCTTTCTTGGATGCTTGCTAGGCTGCTGCACTAACAATATGTTTGGGTCACATGGACAGGAGTTGCTGGAGCAAGTTTGGTGTTCTGTGATTCTGGATTATGAAATACAAACTCTGCATCTGACTTTTTTTCTTGGCAGAAAAGAACCCTCCCCACTCCTCCCATCTAGCTCTCTTACACCTAGATTTCTTGGGGATATCTGATATATAAAGAACATTTGCAAACATCTGCCAAATATTGGACTTTTCTATTTACAGTTTCCAGTTTTTGTGGGTAATACGAGATAACACTGACAGGTAATGTGCTGGCTGAAATTTCTTACAAGGGATGATAGCTATTTACCATGTAATTTTTATCGTGTGTTTTCAAAGGAAGTGTCTTGACTCTCATGAATCAATGGAGGAATCCATAAAAATACAGGTAGTTTGAAACATTAGCTTTAGCTGATGAAAAGTTCAGTAACTTAAGCTGCAGTTTATCCACTTGACTTTATGCCAGTGTTGAATATGCCTGTAAACAGAGTAACCACAAGTACTCCTTGTACTTATTTTAGTTAAGTTACCATAGACCTTACCTTGAATTGCTTATAAAACTGTCAGTTATTAAAGAATTCCAAAAACAAGATTAGGGAGAATTTGTAATTTTGCCCAGTTTAAAAATGGTTTTGGTAACCTTTTTATTAAGCCAGGGCCTCAAATTTGATTTAATTATTTGCCTTGTATTACAAATGTATTTTTTCCTGTTCTTGTGAAAATAGAAGTGTTTGATTCAAGTATAAACCTTTGAAAAATATAATCTAAGTGTGTATATGTTCTTAGGTGAGGTTGGTGAGAGTTTGCCCATGACATTTTCCAAAGACATCTGCAGCCAAGTTGTTGAGTAGAACTTTCATTGTTCCTCCTTGAACAGCAGAGAGAACAAGCAAAGAACTTCTCTTCACTTCAGTGCTTTCTGGCTTGGTATTGATTCTGTTTATTCACAAAGGTGAAGTCTGTTTGACAGGTGCAAAAGTCAAACTGCTGACAGCTTAGACTGCATGGAGCCATAGTAATTCAACAGTATAATTGCTGTATTTTGGGAATGGTTAAGTATAAAAATTAAACTGTTCTAAAGGACCAAAATATTAAGACATGTCTTATTTTAGGTTGTTGGTGTGACTGTAATTTATCCTTTGTTGTGTTCTCAAAAGGCTTTTTCCCCAGCATGCCCTTATCACCTGCAGATGAGTGTAGAATGGGCAGAGGAAGAATGCTGCAAGAAGACAAAGATAGTCAGCTCAGGGAAGTTGAATACTGCCACTAGTATCTACCTGTCTTGGATATTGAGTTACTGTTTTTTGCTGGGTAGGTAATATAGGTCAGAGGTTCACACACGGTCTTTCATTTTTAACAGTTGTGAGACACACGGACCCAAATTGTCCCTTGTTTAGACATCAGCTGTACAATCAAAATCATGCAAAACAGATCTGTTTACTGAGTCCTGAATGTCTCTAAAAAATTGAACTTNAGGTTCACACACGGTCTTTCATTTTTAACAGTTGTGAGACACACGGACCCAAATTGTCCCTTGTTTAGACATCAGCTGTACAATCAAAATCATGCAAAACAGAGCTGTTTACTGAGTCCTGAATGTCTCTAAAAAATTGAACTTTTGAACATGAGCTGTGTGGAAATAAAGAGAACCTGAAACAGTTTGGACATAGACGTCTATGTCTCCCTTTTCTGTATCTGTAAATTATGGCTTACGGTGTTATTGAATAGGTTGTGGAGAAGATTCTTTTATTACTATTTGGGGAGCACTGAAATACTGAAGGAATGAGTGGGTATAACTGTGTCTGATATCAAACACCTGGGAGTAAAATACTAAAAAAAAAGGTACATATGTCTTTTATTCTAATTTGTTTGGTAGTAAATATAATGTTAAAACCACTGCTGTAGTTCACATATGTGCAAAGGCACAGATATTTTCTCTGTTTTTGAAGTCTCTGATTTTTACTGAAGTTACAATGATCTCAGCATGCCCCATTTAGATATGGAATTCTGTTGAGCTTTGTTTCATGGAGATGTATAAGAGATTGGTTTTGTCCAAAGGTTGAGTATTTAAACAGAGGAATATAATGGACAAATTGAGTTTAGGGAGAGACATAAGTCATGCAGATATATTTTTCCATAACATGCTTGGGTATGCTGCTTGGAAGTACAAAGGTTCTATTCTATTTCCTAAAGGAATTATTTATTGAGGTGCATCTGTGTAATCGTTAAGTAGATGTAACCTCCCGCTTCCCAAGCTTGAAGAAATTAAGACAATATCTGCTAATGTTTATTGTAATATGAAGACCAAGTATATTCACTGTGGCTCAGTGCCATGGTAATACCATTAGGTGTTAACCCTCAGCAGAACCCCGACTAGAATGTGGGTTTCTAGTCAGCTTTCAACACAGACACATCTTGCTGCTAGTATAACCATCTTGAAACTTTTCTTGTCATTAAACCAAACAAATTTCATTAAATGCCTTATTAAGGCAAAGAAAGCATTCTTTAGGAAGCTGTGACAGTGATCCTGTGGGTGAGTTCTGAGTATGGAATTTAAGTGTCGAAAGGCAGAGCTTAGGGAAGAACTAGTGTAAGTTTAGAACACTAGAAAAAAGCCCACAGTACTTGAACCTTGACAATGCAGAGCCTTCACTTATACATCAGTGGGATGTTATTGATCATGCCTATTGGAGTAGGTGAAATTGATACTGTTCACAGCAATAAACCCTCACATTCCTTGAAAGTGGCAATTGACAGTTAAATGTTGATTCCTGTACTTTCCTACCAGTAAGAAAAGCATGAACATTGCTGAGCATCCTGTACTGAGCAAAGCCTCAGAAGTTTGTTTTGCAGGAGCTCTTTTCAGGTTAGAGCAGATCCGGCAGCTCAGTGTGGTGTTGCTGTAAGAGGGGTAGAGCATTGGCATTAATGATTGTGGCTATTGGTTCAGATACTGGGCAGTGGCGTTACACTGCATCTCACAGGCTAATTGAACTGCTAAACTATAGTCACTTCTTTCTGACCACTTTATTCTAAGTATTTTGTAGGCTGCACAGGTTTTAAATAGTGACTAAAAACCCTGATACTCCATTATTGCTCATTTTATTATGTTACTGTGAGCATCATTCCCTTGGAAGTCACCAGCTCTGTAGGCCTCAGTCTCTGGACCTATACCAAATACAAGGAAAGCAGCGATCCCATTTAAGTTAAACAGGGCATGGAAATCCAACTGCTGACTGTGCAGTTGCTGCTCTTGTCTCACTATGTACCAAAATTAATCCGTATAATATGACCAGGAACTCCAGAACTTTTTTTGTGGTCCTAGCACAGGAAAAAACCTTTGAGAAGATCTCTTTTGTGACTCGTGCGTTTATTTGTTCAGAAGATGCACAAATGCAGGAGGAGCTGTTTAGGCTGCATTCCTTCTCTAGAGAAAGGGCAGTAGATCAGACCTTTGCAGGATACCCGTCTGAAGTACCTTCATAGTTGGGATGTCCCTGCAGGAGTGAACTGCATTGCAATTTCCTGCACCAGACATTACTGGACTTAATGGCTAAGTTTTATTCCTGTTGTTTTATTCCTGACTTGTATTCCTGTAAACAAGTAGGTGCCAAATATTTTTGTTTGGGGGGAGGGGCTGGAGTTGCTGTCTATGTAACCATATGCTGACAGTCATTTGGTTTTTTAGGTCTGATGCTTGTGCTTTTCTCTGCAACACTTCTGAGTTAGCAAGGCTTCATATTCAGAGGTCTGGTTTTTTATTGTCTCTTTTTCTTTTCTTTGCATGTTCCTTCTTGTTTCACGAACACAAGGAATTGGTCAAAATCCAAGTAGAAGATAAATTTTGGAATAAGAAGAAACCCGTGTTTGCTGAAAAGGAATCACAGAAGGATTTTTGAGAAGGATCTAGAGTTCACGTTCTGGTATGAAATTCTAAATATTTTCCTTGGAATTCAGGTCACTGTCTGCTCTGGAAGACAAATCTTACTTAGCATAGATTACAGCATGTAAAATATTTCCAATGAGTCTGTGCAGGCCAGGCAAAGATTGCTTTTTACTAGAAAAACTATGTTTGAATGTATTCTGGCTAGAATAGCTCCTACTCTATTGTACATGGTGGAAGATATGTTTCATCCTTTAATCAAATGAGATTTCTCATATGTAAGAAACTTTTTTTAATATGGAAACTAGCAAAAAAGTCAGGTCAGCTTTCTAGCACTACATTTTCTGCCACTGTTAAAAATGTTAGGAGCATGATTTTTTTCTTCCTTAAGATGTAGGAAGGAAAATTGTTTGTAAATATTACTTGAGATGCATTCTTCAATCGCCACAACATAAAATAAAAAGTCAATTAATCTTTTTAGCTCTGAAAAGGTTGAAATATTGAACACATTTAAATAATGCTGTATCATTATTCACCTGGATCTATTTCTGACTCTATTTTCACTGAAGGCACTAGCAAGCATTCCTGCTAATTTAAGGGCCCACAATTTGAATGCTTTGTACTTATTGCAGAAGTTCTAAATTTAAATCTGTGAATTTTCACAAAGAAAGCAATAAAAAGGCTCTTTCATTTAAAATCAGATGGTAACAACCTAATAAATTTTATTTCAATGTTGAAAACCTTAATTGCTCCTTTTTTACTTCTTTAGCACTAAAATTACTCTTTTTAAAATTGCTCTTATTTATCTCCAGAATTGTGCTATGTAAAGGTTTGTCAGGCCAAAAGTTTTCTGACTAGAATCAGTTGCCTACTCCTACAGAAATGGTTTTATTATTTTTAGTCTCACGTAGGTTAACTTTCTGGTACAATTTCAAAACCTTTGTCTTTGAAATTGCGAGACGGAAGACTGGAAGGTCTCTGTGTATGTTTTCCAGGCCCATGTCCTAGGTGCTCTTTCATAGAAACACCTCTTCAGAATCCACTGCACTGCAATTCAAACCATGGTCTCACTGTTTCTAAGTGCCAACTTCAGCTGGTGTAAAGTGCTGCTACCAGAAATTTGTTAGTTCTGTGTTTAGGGCAGCCAGAAAAAAGAACAGGGAGCAGGGAGAGGAGAAACTAATGAAAAAATTAGTTTAACAAGATTGCACAAACCCTTGAGTAATGACCAGTGCTTTGGTAAAAATGAAATGGAAACACCATCTTCCTTTTCTTACACTACTATAATCATGATTTCTTTACAATAGACTTTTGATTCAAGTGTTAGAATCAGCTTAATTATGAATCAAAAAAGCATCATAAGGGAGGTGGAAGCAAAACAATGTAAATGTGGAAGGCTAAGCATTCATGTCCTACAAACTCCTTCCATGCTTAAACCTGCAGAAATAAGTCTCCAGTGTTCAGTTGTTCATAAGGGAAACAGCAGAAAATATCACAATTCCAAAATTGATATATTCCCTATAAATGTAATTAAGCTCCCTGACTTTAGACAAGCCCAAAGAGAAGTCTTATACACTTCCATGTGCATATTCCAGAGGTAAGATCTGAGGTACTAAGATAGAAGAGCAAAAGAGAAAAAATCACTATGTAGAAACTATTTGCAGATTCTATTTACAGAGTGCCTCATTCTTCCCTCACAAAGCACAGACTTCTAAAGGAGTTTTGAAGGGTCATGGTATAATCAGCTGCCAGTGTCAAGGGGACACAAAAGAATGAAGGTAGTCTTAGATGAATGGGCAAGGGGAATATCAAGCAGTTGTTGAATTACATTGATTCAGTGGATGTTAATGCTGTGATCACCACTCATTCTGAACTTGATTCTGGCAATTGCACGTCAAGAAGGGTGCAGAAAACTTGTAAGTGTTATAGAGAAAACCTGAAAGAATGATAGGAGTTCTTGGCACACATGCTTTATCGTGAATGGCTGGGGGCACAGCTTAGTAAAAGTAAAGCTAAGGTGGCACTTCCAGACACTAATCAAGCCATCTCTGGATATTATATTTCATGAACTAAATGAAAACATTTGAGATATTCAAAACTAGATTATTCAGTCTAGCTGATTAAAAGGAAATCAAATTACTGTATCTTAGCAAATAAGGTAAGAAAAAACAGACTAATTCAGACTATTATTAAGTAGTTGGGGTTTTTTAACATTTGAAATTAGTAATTATTTTTGTAGATCATTCTTTACAATAGAAAATTAAGAAAGATGCTTTAATCAAAATAATATATTGAACTTCAGGAGGAAATTATCTTTAGTGCAAATCAGATTAGATGATGGGCCTTTTTTTACTTGATATGTATTACAGTAAAGTTCTGCAGTCAATCTTTGCTGTAACTTTTGGAAGTTTAATTACACACAGTCTTGGCAGAGAGTTCTTTGTGCAATTACCTGAAACTCTCCAGAATTCAGATTGCTAATTCAGAAAAAGCAGAACAGAGGGACATCTATAACAAAAAGACAGCAGGATGGCATTAATCAGGTGAGACATTTTCAAGTACAGCACATCTACTGTGGTTTGTCAGCACTTTATAAAGGCATAATAGGGTCCCTTGTAAAATACCTGACTATTTAAATTTTAAATGCTCTTTTATCTTCTTTTTCGATGAGTAGTATTCAAAAACTATGTGGATAGTAAAGCAACAGCTAGTCCTGGACAAGATAGCCCTGGGATATAAGGCAGAGCTGTGTACTGTATTTGCATAACATGTTGGTCTCAAAGTGGGTTAGACATCTGCTTAGCCATTAAGTTTTCTGTTAAAATACTGTTCCCTGTTTGTTCTGTATTAAACCCTTCTCCACTTATATTTTTATGTTCTTTAAAAATAAACCTAGAAAATATGTGTTGTTTTAACCATGAATAAAAACAAACTAGCTGAGGTGCAGAATGGTCCAAGATCAGCGTTCCAGAATTCTTTCAGAAAGAAGAAAGTCAGACTTGATTGAATGGCTCATATTTATTTTTAAAATAAGGTTAGAGAAAATAAATATTGTGTGGAATTGTATGTCCAGCTTCCTTAAAGTAACACCAGGGTGTATGTTGTGTAAATAAAACTGACATGTGCTTAGGAACCATAAGAAGTCAGGATTCTGATCTTTAAGGCTCCTTCTTTTCATTGAGGCAAGTTTTTCATTCCACTGACAGAAAATAAATATTTTGTTATGTTCAAGGAATATCCCTGTTAAAAACTACATTCTTTAAGCCATCTTTGTACAATATTTCAGTGGTATGCAAGATAGAGCTTTGCTTCAGATGTACAGTAATCTTTAAGCTCCTTTAGGACACTCTGTTTGCTCTAAGAAGTAGATTAAACTAGTTCTTCACTGTTCATAATATTTTTCATATGTGACAGTGATGCAGTGTTTATTTTAAGAGTCAAAAGCCACAGGTTCAAATCCCCTTAAAGTCAATAGGGATAATTGCATGCAATGGCTTCTTAGACTCTGTACATTTGATTTCCGTAAAATTTATGTATGAAAATTTAATGCTTAGTGTTTTTTATTTTTGATGTGATACAGAATTTTAGTGCTCAGTGAGAGGACATTAGGAATATTCAGTAATACAAATGGTACCTTTCTATGAATGCAGTAAAAGCAGTAAGTATTTAGTGGGTTGACACCCAAAAAGTACGATTATTTATATCTAGTATATTCCCAGTCTTAAAAATGCTTAGTAACTTGATATAAATATCTGTCTGAGATTATGCCCTAAATCTGTATGGCTTCTTATAATGTATTTATTACCATATAAATGAAACATCTTCCAGCAGCATAGTAAACAGTGTCCCTAACATCTGTCACAATCTTTTCACACATCCTCTCCCTCTGGTGAGAAGCATGCGCAGTACCTGGCCGTGTTTTGGTAGAGTTTTTGTGTTTAGTTTGGGGCAAGTGCATTTGAAAGCATTTCTGTTGACAACTCATAATCAATGTATAGTGTTACACAAAATTATTCTGATTATGCTGATTGGCCTATAGGCAAACTAGAAACTGAGCTGCATGCTGGCTGGGTAAGTACTACATCTGGCACCCAGCCCACTCCTGCATTCCTTGCATCCCTCAGAGATGTTGGCCATGTCATACCATGCACATCTGCATCTGGCCATGGAGAAACAGGGCAGCCTATACCTGCTTGTAACACGAGTACAGGCTCAGTCACAAGTGTGCAAAAACCCCCAGTACCTGCTCATACATCACTGGGCAGCGCAGCAGGAAGGTGGGACAGCACTAATTTTGTTCATTATGTTATTTTTGTGGGTTAAGCCCAGCGGGCAGCTAAGCACCACAAATTGCTCACTCACTCGCCCCAAGTCCCTATGAAATGAGGGAAGAGAAGAAGCAAGAAAATTTGGGGGTTGAGGTTAAAAAAAAAGCTTTAACATTTATAAAATGATGGATAAAAGAAAGATGAGAGAAAGGAAAGAAAACAAGTGGGGCAAAGGCACTCTAACATTCCTAAGCCCTCCCATTATTCTTTTATCACGATTGAATGTGGTGTTACGTGGCATGGAATATCTCCTTGGTTAGTTCAGATCATCTGCCTGGTTGCATCCTCTCCCAGTGTATTGCACTCCTGCAGTCTTCACTGTGGTGGGAACGAGGAAAAGAGCAGACCTTGGTGCTGGCCAAGCCCTGCTCAGCAGTGGGTAGAGCCTTGGGATGCTGTCAGCACTGTTCTGGGCAGGTAACTAAAAGGCCATGTGAGCTGCTGGGAAAAAAGTTAGTTCTGTCCTAGCCAGGTCCAGTACAATTACTTTGCAGGAGGACTTAGGAAGCATTTGAGGCTTAAGTTATAAAAAGCCATAGAAAACATCTGAATAACGAAACATTTTTCAGGAAGGAGGAGTTCAGTATTTTATAGATAACCTTGGTGCTTTTGAACACATTTCATAGGTCACGTGGAGCAGGAGATGAATATTGTTAACTTGGACTGAGAAGGAAGTCCACACATAAAAGATACTCAAGGTACGTATCTGTGTGTCCCACTGAAGTTGCTCAAGAACTGAAAAATAAGAATTTATGTTTGTCTTGGATGAAAGTTTGTATTTAGGTCAGTAGCTACTCTGTTTCATTTCTTTCACTGCAGAAAACACACTGCTTATACAGTTGTGTGCATTACATAATCCTCAACTTTCTCTACTAGAGTATCAATTTTCTTGTGCAGGAGCCTTTTGGATGTTTTGACTAAATGTCTTATGTTTCTGCCTACTCCTGTCAAGTATAATGCATTCCTTTTTTTGGAGAAACAAGATCTGAAAGATCATATTTGGCATTAGTCTCTGGTAGAACTGAATTTTTTGTTGGAATCTACCAAGTTTTGCAGGTTTACACTCGGTGCTATTTTGGGAATAGAGAAGAAAGGTTACTGTTATTTTTGTTGACACAGAGTCCATAGGGATGTAAGCAGTCTAGCATTCCTAATGGGAGTCGTTTTCTTCACTTAACAATGTTTGAATATGGTGTGAAAACTTCATTCTTTCCCCATCTCTGCTCACATGCTAGTGAAGTGAATCGCTGTGAAGTAGAGAGTTTGCTTGAGTGCTTATTGGAAGTATTGGAAGAACTTTAGACAGAATAGAAGGTACTTAGAGTGTCTAACCATCCTGGGTTTGGGAGGTGTGAGCAAGGGACTAGAAAAAGAACAGAAATTGGGCAGTCTCAAATGAGCAGTTTCTGCCTGTGCAGTGATCACAACCTAAGCAAACATAGCAGAACACCCTCGGGTCTATGATGCCATCTTTGTGGCTTTAGGAATGAGGTGCAACAGAGCAGTAGACCAGAGGACCACTGCAGTTCTGAATAGTCCTTAGGCTTCCAGCATGCTTGTGTTAGATAATGCACTGGAATTTTCTCCCATAGGAATTACAGGAGTTAAAAGGAGTGGCACCTTGCTCTCCCAGTTATCAATGCACTGTGGACACTGGTGGTATCCTTTATTTGATACCTTCACCTCTGGTTATTGGGAAACTGTAGTGCTTGTGCACGTGTGAAATGGGAGTAGTTTACAAGCACATTTCTAACCATGCTGCAAACAGTGCAATGATGGAGATATTATATTTAAACCTCAATGCAGAGTCAATCTGTAACAGCATTCTTCTACTTCCAACCAAAAATACTTTCGGTTAGTTACAAACATAAAATGAGACAATATTTCTGTTTCAGTGATTATTAATATTAACTGGTGCTTTGTAAATGAGTGTAACTGTGCATTTTTATTTCCTTTTTAATAAGTCATTATAGCTGTAAAACACTGTATCAGTTCTAGATGTGTATTAACGAACAATCTTCATCACTGCAGAGGTAAAGGTACATTTAAATACATTATAGAGACATAAAAATAACTTGTTTCAGGAATTCATGGTGGTATTGTGTGGGATTAGACTGTGTAAACAGCAATATCCATGTTCATGAGATGTCTGTTAATATGACAAAGAAAAAGGGGTTGATGGGTCTGAATCTTTGCCAGCATAAGTGAACATTTGCTCTTGCTTAAAACCAAATTCACAAATGCAATTAAAAACTAAAGTTCTGTTTCAGTCGCAAGCATATAAAATTTTGTATCTATAAATACATAGACACACACTATATAAGGCATGAAGTTCTTAAGAATCCAACTTTTTATCTTCGAATACTTTATCTTGCGAAATGTTTTACTTGCCTCCATATGCTGACAATTTGAGACTTAACTCTTAATTTTTTACCAATCTATGGCTAAAACTATCTGCCAATATCTTGACTATTTTCAGGAGCTGGTATCAATAGCAGTATGAGGCAAAATGTGGGCTAAATGTTCAGTATGGCATTTTTTTTTAAATCTCTCACCTCTAGAGATTAGCTGTCTGGTTTAAATGCATGCCAAATTAACATTCAGATGAAGACTAATGTTGTGATTAACACATTGTATTGGAATTTGAGAGTTGGAGGTTTAATTCCTAGGCAGTCATGTCTTCCTGTGCTGCTGACATCAAAAATGTATTAGGAAACAGCTAGAAATATTTTGGTCTTTATGTAAAATAGGCTCAGTAATGCATCCTTTTCTTAACTCAGTTTATGTTGGAGACTTTTTAGAGCAGATGGACTCTTAAAAGGGTATGTTTCCACTGCAGCTGAAGTTATTAGCTAAATGGATATATTTGGATATATTTGCCCTAAATGTTATCAAGCCATTTCTGTTAAATACCAATAAAAATACTGTCAGGTATTTCAGTAAATGGGACCCAGCTTACCCTGGACCTCGTGTGACTAGATTATGCTGATATATCTGTTCACTTCTGTTATTAATGGGTTTAGCTAGTTCAAAGAATGGATCTGCTGTTCCCTTTCAAAAAACAAATTGTTTTCTTTTTAACAGCTTTTGTCTTACTCCTTTACTAAATACAGCAGTCAACCTTTAGATTTTCTTCTGATTATTTTCTTGAAGAGGCAACAGTTTTCCATCCTCTCTCTTCCCTTGGCCCTCTCTGCCCCAAAATACACAGATTCTTCCTTTGTGCACAGAAGACCAAAAAGCACACCTCTATGGCTGTTTTGTATGGCTGTTTTTTGTATTATTCCTCTTTTACTGGGCAGTGCTAGTTTACAGTTGCCCCAGAATTCCCAAGGTGTATGATTTCCTCGGTGCTTTCAGAAAAGCAAAAACAGGCCGTAATTAAAGCTTGAGTCCATCGATTTCTGCCTAGATTTCCCTAGAGTTGGATTGTGGTAATACACAGACTGGACCCTAAATTTGGCTACCATCATTCTCAGCCTGAACCACACCTAACAGAGCCCATTTCCAGCCCTAATTACCCACTTCAAAAATGGCCTTCTCCTCTAGGACTATTAGGCTGTAGATGTTCTGAAGTCAAGTCACAGTGAACTGAATATAAAACTTAGTTGATTGAGTAGAGTTCTTTACTGTGAAAGGACATATTCTGCAATTCAAGATTGCTGAGTTTTCCTCTTCGAGAAGGATTTAGACTCCTGTTACATAAATAACATGGAATACCATCTCTATCCCATAGCTATGCTATTTTGAAAACACAGTTATATCTCTGGAAGATAAATTTGTTCATCAGAATTTGAATTAAAGATGGTATGTAAAGATTTGGGCAAGTGTTCCTAAAATCCAGACAAACGATGGAGTTACTTTTTCCTTCTTCAAAAAAGTGGCTGGATGCAATCTGTGTACAACAAACCAGCATGCTTTCCTCTTTTTTATGGCTGTCTTTGTTATGTGGTTTTGTTGGCACCCCATTAATTGTGCCAAAAGCACTAGTTTCTGGGAGTATTATTGAGTCTCTCTACTGAAATTCATTAGCTTGTCCTTATTGACTGAGGGACACTAACATATAATAGGATTATAAGAAAGCAGTTTCAGTATCTCATCTTGACAGTTTTCAACTGTTCTTGAGATTTTTTTTTTGTATTATTCATTGAGGGATAAAGAAAAGGCAAAGGAAAGGTATTGCTTCACTGGTACAAATGTGAAGAAAAACAGGTGCAATGAAGAAAATTGTACAATAGATTTTAAATGTATCAGGTAAAGCTGTGAATTGTTAGTCTGTGTTTGAAATCATCTGGGTTTATATATATATAGTAACAATGGTTTCTGTCATGATTTTGGTAAGTTGATGCATAATGGAATACCCAGCCCCCAAATACATATTTTAGTTCCTGACTGATAGAGGGTTATGATGGCACCAGTGTTTCTGACAAGTTTAAAAGACACAGGATAAAACACTAGACAGAATTCCAGATTTCTCAGCAGGAAAAATGTAAATCGCCTTAATTTTATTCCTACTGAGCTGTGGCAACTGAGGTCTTGTATTTAAATTTGAATTATTAAATAGACAGCATGACGATGATAGGAGCAGACTATGTGTTAGATGTATCAACAAGTTCTCATAAGCCAAATTCCTTGTCAAAATTTCATATTTCCATCTATGTATTTGTGGTAAAGGGAAATAATTTTAAGAGTATTATGCATTTTATTCTTAAAAGCTTCCCAAGGATATTAGATTAGGGAATGGAGTGAGATTTGCCATATAAATTGATAGGTGAAACCTTCTAGCTTTACAACTCTAGAACCTAAAGTTATTACAGCACTGAAGAAAATAGTCACATTTTAAAAAACTCAGTAAAATGCATACAGATTGTAGTAATGTAGAAAGGTCAGAAATTGGATATCTTTCACACAGTTTATAGTTTGCTTTAGAAAACCATTCTTGAAATGTATTTAACATTTGTGGGAGCTCAGTTCATTACAAAATGCGAAAAATTTTTGCAAGTAAAAATGTTTATGGTATGTTTGTGCTTTTTCAAGTGTGCTGATACAGTGCAAAGGCAGTTGGCAATCTGAGCTATTATATCTGTGACAAATCTCATAGAATCTCTTAGATTTTGACAGTCGCTATAGAATTTGGAACTCTTGGCAATACAGATTAGAAATAACAGCGAGGTATGAAACAATAGTAAAGAATGATGCATGCTCTCTGCTGATTTTATACACCTTTGTAAGATATAAAGAGGTGGCTGCTACATATATCTGTATGTTCCTGCATGGATTTCCAGACTAAAGCTTGATGAAAGCTGATAGTCAATTTCGATGAGGAGTGTAGGCTTGCATGGACTTTGGGCATGCATAGTGAAGCAAGATAGTAATGTTGATACCATCCAGCCCTAAAGGGGTGACATAAATATAGTTAACCTGCCATTAAAGTATAGATATCCCTGCAGGGGAATGTAGTGATTTTAGCAAGACTGTGATTTTTTGTGAGGAGGAAATGAAGATCTGGGTTTTTTTCTATCTGCAAAACCAGATTCTTAATACAATGATCCAATTTGTACATTTGTTAGATGTTTTCATTAAGAGATAAAACAGATACTATTTTGTTGTATACAAACATCTTGACCTCTATAAGGGCTTTGCCTGTGCTGGTTTGCTTAAGAATTCATTTTAGACTCAAAAGCATGTCATTTCCAGAAGTATTAGCTACATTTCTCACCAACATTTTCTTCCTACAGAATTTTGTAGCAAATTAGTCCACAATCATGTCTAGTTGATGAGACTGGACAAGTTCAAAATGTGAAAATGAGCTTTAGCAGACAGTACAATTTCATAAAAGCAGGATTGTGCATATTCTTTGTATTCTGGGAAAGACTCAGCCCTGCTCTGTCGAGAACCCTAAAAGCAGGGAGGCTGAACTGCCACAGCCTGCTCAGCTAAAAGCAACATGATCTCATTAGCACTGTGATGAATCCAGACTAGTACAAGAGGAAGTTCAAGATGCAGGGGATGGTAAATGTGGTCTCACAGTTTTTGTGTTCATTCTGACTGAATGCACATAAACCAAGAATATGCTGTTTACATACAGGCAGAGTCTGAAGGCCAGGATTTTGTAATTGCAAAAATATCAAACTTATTTTGTATACCTGAGAATTGCTTTATACATCTTTTCTCTAGAAAACTCAGTAATGACAATGTCAGATGCTAATACCATTTATGCAAACTTTTGGTTTCATAGAGCTAAGGTTGGACAAACCAGCAGTCAACTTCCTAAGCTGATGTCACTGCAGAACTGGCAGAGGATGCCAAGTTATGGACTGATTGTGCACTTGAGGATAGGTTCTGGCTAGAATCCTGAGTTTCTCTCTCCTCAAAACTACCACATTATTCACAGGAAGAATCAATTCAATGTATCAGTTTTGCTTAATTGTTACTATTAGTATAGTGGGTTAAAATTATTAGAATATCAAGATAATGCTTTCAGTGAAATATTATCTGCAGTGATACTCATTTGTTAATGCAAGCTGTTAAAAGCATCCAAAATATCTCAAAAGCTTTTGCTTTTTTTCTTATGGAAAGTTTTTTTATCTAACCCAGTAGGCCAAATTCCACAGTGACTATATTCATGATTGGATGGACAGGATCACATGTTGCTTCATAGACCTTGACTTTCTATATACATATATATGTTAAATTGCTGTCCAAAAAGATCATAGGAGGACATGAAGCTTGGTATCTTGGTCTGCCCCCTATTTTCTCTTACTTTATCCAGAAGAAACATTCTCTGTTTTAGAATTTCAATTGACAGGTGTCTGTGTTAGGTCTTCCTCCGAAGCTGACTGTTTTAATGGGCTGACAAAGTGACAATTCCCATGGATCAGTCCCATGCAGTTCAAATGAAATGGAGTCCAGCCAACATCGTGTCATTAAGTTAAAGGTTTTATTCTTGAGAGAGCTGGAAGCAGAACTCCTGTTGAAAATGAATTGAAGTAGAGTAGTTAAGTCCTTAAGATATTGTAAATGCCATTAATTCATCTTGTAAAAGATGAGGCGGTTTGGTTGCTACTTTTCTATTTCCTTTCAAGCCTCTTTGTTTTCTGGTTCTGCCTTCATAACAGACATGAGTAGATTTGTTGAGGATTGCTTTTGCTGAGCTTATTGACATTTTAAATTTGTTTTGACTTAAGATCTAGTAGCAAGTCTTGTCTTTAATTTGCAGTGCAAGTTGATTGCATAATTGTGAAGCTGTTTGACATGTGTGATACAATTTGATTTGCATTCCTGCCAGTTTTCAACTGTAAGAAACAAAATCTGTTAGTAACAATTTTAGTAGAAGTCACTGGAGGCTTCTTAGTTTGTTTTCATTGTTTTAATTTGTCTTTTAATTTCATGGAAATTGAGAGATGAAACTCTATAAAACTATTTGAAGAATTCAGATTATTGTTTAGCTGAGCTGTATATGTTGATGTAAGTGGCTTTGAGGGGATAAATAAGATAATTTGAGGGGAAAAAAGAGTGGAAAAAATATTATCTATAATAGGGTTTTTATAATATATGTGTATAATGCAGTATAGAATGGAAGAGGATATATATATATTACTGACAGAAACATGGGATTTTTTTTTTTTTAAGTAATAGAATTATAGCAAGTAGCCTTTAGGATGTCTTGTGAAAAAGCATAGACTACATTGTGACTTTATTAGCAAACTTGAAACCTATGTTCATATTGTTATAGAAATATTTTTTTGTCTGGAAGGATACATGCATCAATTTGGCAAAGTGTTTGCTCTGTGACCTAGAGATTCTGGAAGTCTGTGGTGGTGACAAAGCCTTGCCCATGCAGACAACAGCTGTATCAGGCTGCTCTGTGCACGTGTACACTACTGGAGTTTTTTTGATAGTGTAGCTCTGAGTATCACCTATTGATTGATTGATTATTTTTTTTTCCATTGTGGAGTAGCAGTGAGACATGAAGTAGCATTAATTGCAGAGCAGATTTTCTTTGGAGAAGCCTCAGAATAAGCAGGTGATACTATTGTAGAGAGCAGCTAGTTTTCCTTCCTGTAAAAGGAAACTGAACTGGCAGAAGCCTATAATCAGATAGCAATAGGTAAAGTACTTAAGAAGTATTGGATATTATATAGTAATGGAAATGGCAACACAAGTGGGATTTCCATTAAGTCAGAGACAGTCTAATGAACTCTTTGGTAGAAGTGAAGTAAATGGCTGGAGACCAAAAATGTAATTCTGATGACACAAGATGTTTGTGGTGCAAGGAGAACATCTGATTAAGGTAATTGTTTCAAATTATGCATCATCTGTAAGATGTTACCAAAGCACACCACCATTACTTGCTCTACTTACACAGACTTGCTAGATTCTGTGCTTATACAGAATTGCTAGAAATTTATATAAAGCATAGGACTGTAAAAGACTACTTTGGTCGTGCCCTGGGGTTCTCCACAATCAGGCAACTCTGAAATCATGTCTGCTCCATTACAGCTTACAGAACATACAAAGAACCACAAAACATTTTTTCCAATACCTTATAAAAGGGTGAAGGAGATGTAGCACAGCAGACCAAAGTGCCTGGAAGTTAGTGTGGCATGAGATAAAACCAGGAGAAGCTGAAGATACCACCAGTATTTTAGTTGCCCAGAGATTCTGGGGTAACTGGACAGACCATTAGGTCTGTAAAATTTTCTAAGTTTGTCTCACTTTCCCCAGGGAGTTTCTAGATATGTTTGTGTCTAATACGTGCCTATTCAAACTATTCTTCAAAATAAAAATCCAGAATAGTGACAAAATAATCAAGGAAACAGAAGGAAAATACCTTTTAAAAATACGCCCATCATATGTCGATTTAATTCTTAAATGTACAGCTGCTTTTAGCTGGAAAGTTTGAATTCTGTTGTGGTAGATTGTTGTTTTTAAACTTGCAATACCTCTGAAGACTGTAATCACATTTCTTAAATTTGCTGTTTCCAGGTAGGTATGTCAAACTGGTCGCAAGATCTTCACTTGGTATGTTAAATGGTTAGCTTACAATATTTTCTAAACTAGATATTTTTTTCCTTCAGCCTCTGCATACAAGTGACTAAAGTTACATTGTCTCCTTCATGCTTGTGACAGTTTCTAGTCAGTTTTGTTTCAGAGTTATGATTTTTTTTTTTTCTCTTGCACTGGCAATCTTCCTCTCCCACTGCCATGACCTTGTTTCTTGTTTTCTGTTCCCCTAGCTGGGAAGAGACAATGTGTGCTATGGCTGATCAGTATTTTAGTGTGCTAAGGTATTGTTTAGCAATACAGATCTGCTCATCTTTTCCTTGCTGAAGTCATTTATTTGATTCTTTCTTCTTTACTAGCAGCCAATTATTATAAAATCTTCAGGAACTTACTTTATGATTTCTCTTACTTTTAAAAAGTTCCTGGAATTTAGTTTAACACAGTTGGAACACCGTGTGATGCAATTTTACCTTTCTCTTGAAGTGTTTCTTGAATGCATTTTTCTTGTTTACGTATTTGTCAATGGCCTAATAATACAGATGTTGGCATTTTGCAACCTGCTTTGCTACTTTACCTTAGGCTATAAAAGAAGAGTAAGCATTAAGAAATGCTATATATATCCCAGAAGTGCTATTATGTGCTAATATATGGTTTCTTATGGAGAGCTCATTAAGGATGAAGGAAAACCCTCATGGTAGAAGTGCAAAACCCCATTGCTGATCATTTTCATGGGTAACTGATGAGTTGCCTGGAGTGTATAATTGCCATACTTAGGTATACACAGACTTTCTTTGGATGAAGCCCTGAGCAATCTGAATTAACTTTAACATTAGACCTGCTTTGAGCAAAGGTATTAGATCAGATGATGTCCAAAGGTCCTGCCAACCCAGTGTTCTATTCTAAATAGTGTTCTGCTTGATTGGGAATTTACCACTGGGAATAAGAGATCCCAGGTGGTTATATGTGATCTCTTTTTCCTACCTGAGTAAATGTGCAGTAATTTTAAGTAAGTTGCCTGCAGTTTGAGGGATGTTGATCTTCCTCTCTGTGGTGCAGCACTGATGAGGTGACATATGGAATGCTGTGTCCAATTCTCAGAACAAGGACATGAAGCAAGTCTCAGGGCTCCAAAGATGTTTAAAGTGTTGTTCATAGAAGGAGAGGTTGAGAGTTTGGGGATGCTTAACTGGGGGAAAAAAAGTCTCAAAGTGATCTTTTCAGCATATATAATCCCTTGATGGGAAGGAATGAAGATTAAGAAGTCAAACTGTTCCCAGTAGTGCCCACTGACAGGAAAAGAGGTAATGGGTACAAATTGAAACACATTAAATTCTACAACAAGAAAACTGGAACAGATTGCCCAGAAAGTGTGTACAGTCCAATCTCCCCAAGTGAAGAAAGTCAAAATCCAGCTGGATACAGTCCTGGACAGCCTGCTTTAGCTCACCCTGCTTGAGCAGATTGGATTAGATGCTCTTAAGATGTGTCTTCTAACCTAAGGGATTCTGCAAAGTTTTCAAGGTTTTGAAAGCTGTAGGAACGGCATTTCCATCTGATGTCTAGAGAATCAGTATCCAGTGAAGGTATACTGCAATTCTCTCTAAATGCCATTCAGATTGCTACACAGTTTCTGTCAAGAAAACTAGGGATTTTTTGTTTTGCTAGTTTCTTAGCTCAGATGTGCCCCAGTAATTCTTCCATCTACAAAATACTAGTAACTCTTAGAATAACTGGAGGGCAGTTAGAGACTTGCATAGAAACAGACTCTAGAGTAACTTGATAAGGATTGTACCAATGTGGATGTTGCAAAGTTAAAACCATTCACTCATTTCAAATTTTGCTGAGAATTAGGATTTATTGACCAATGTTTATTTTGTCTCTGCAATTTACTTGGGAGCTGACATCAAACATTGGTATATTTCAAGAAGTATTAGAATTGTTTTAAGGAAATGCTCAGAGTTCACAAGTTCTTGTGTTCCTGTAAAAAGATACATTTCATTCATAATAAATGTAAGTAGTTACTCTGTTTCACATCAGAATGATACAGTAGTTCTTTGGGGATTTCAAGAAACTACTCCTCAAGGATGATAATGCTTAGAAAGCAGCATTTATTTTCTATGTGTTAGGAAAGCTCATACATGTGGAAAAGCACTTGGCTTGTTTAAAAAGTAAGCATAGTGTTAGAGGACACTGAGGACTGCTAAGTGAAAGTTGATGAGAAAGTCGAAAGTTTAAGAAACACAGAAAAATGAGAGCAGCTGTGTTTTCATCACTCAGTGGAGGGATCTAATCACCTTCTTTGTCATACTGTGTATCCTAGGGTGATTTTATGGTACTGTATTGTATCCCCCTCACCTGATTATGCCGGATCTTGAGCTCTGTGCCTTTCAGGCTAGATCCCAGAGCAAAGCAAAGGAGAAGCGGTGGTGTGCAGTTTTTGTCTGCAGAGGCTTTGCTTCCTCCCCCAGATTCCCTTCTCTTGGCGTGTTGTCTGCAGCTTTCCTGTGCTTTTTGAGCTAGTTTCTCATCTGTGACTTGAGTCAGGGAAGTTTTTCCTGGGATGGTGGTTATTTTCTGGAACCACTCATCTTTTTTCTGCTCCGGACCACCAGGGCAATCTCCCGGAGGCCCCCCAAGCTGCGCTGCAGCCGGGACAGCAGGCCCAGCCCCGGAGAGCCTGAGCGAGCTGAGCCACACCCGCAGAGGGCTCTGAACCACAGAACGACTCTCTAAATTTGCCATCTCCTCAAAACAATGAGAGCTTTTATTGTTTTTTCAATATTCATTTCTCTGTGCTGCTGGAACTTTGCTTAAACAGGTTTTTCCCCATTTTCTTCAAGGAGATTTTCTCCTGAACCACTTAGGGCAGGGACTGCTGGAATCTTTTCAGAGGAGACACCTTTTGGGCATTTCCTCCCAATCTGTCTCAAACCAGGACAAATATTTTGGCGCCCAATGCGAGGCTCAAGAAAGTGGGGAAAAAAACTGTACAAATTGCATTTTGGTTCTACTTACTCTGTATTGGGATAAAGCAGTCAGTAGCCACACTGCTTGAATTTATAGTGTCTCTCTGGTCCCTAGGCCTGTTTGAGCTTATAATAGCTTTCTGGTCTCTAGGCTTGTTTCCTTACCCACAGATAGCTCCATTTTTGTGCCTAACAGGTAGCTTTTACAGAAGAGGGGCACAGATTAGGATCGCTGTTTTGCTGGGCATGGTGATTGTGATTTATAGAGAGTTAACAAAGCTACTGGGGTTTGTTCAAAATGTGCATGGTCTTCTTTATCCATCCTAATCTCCGTCCTAGCTTCTGTAGCCTGTTTTGGGGGCTTATTAGTAACTGCACCCAGTTTGTTAGAGGAGGAGTGGGGCATGACACTTCCCAGCCCTTCCTCTTCTCCTTTAAATCTGTTACATTCAGTTTGCCCCGAATGTTAATGAGACCCCCTTTCCTAGTATTTTATCTGGTAAGCTTCCTCTATATGGGCTGCAGCTTCCCTAGAGTGAGGGGTGAGATGTCCAGAGGGGTTGAGGAGACACCTGACCCAGGTGTGGAAAATCCTGAGTAGTATGGGGAATGGGAGAAAATGGGCCAGACCCTAGAGGAATTTTCTGACCCAATATCCTGGGACTTTCCCTGTGAACAAATTCAGAACCAAGATGAAGTGGGGAAATATTTGCAAGAGAACCAGGACACAGTGTTTCTTGTCTCTAATACATGACACATATTTACTCTCATGATCTTGGTTTGTTTCTTAATTCTGTTTCTTTCATAATATGAAATGACTGCCTTGTTTGATTCAAACACTATTCTTGTTATCTTTGAACTGCTATAAGTAGATCAAAATGCTCACATCACTTATATGGACCTGGTTTTTTAAATGTACCTGTTGCATGCAATGCTAGGAGTTAACTATCTCTGAATTTATAATCAATTCATAAGCATTTATTAACATAATTTGCTTCCTGATGATATAAACCGTAAGTATTTAAGGATCTACTTTCCTCTGATAATGAAATGAGAGCTTCTTCTGTGCTGCTTCTCATTTGCTCTTTATGTTGTGGTCTGGAAGGGTGCTGAAAGCTTGAGCTTTCATCACCTTCGGGCAGCATCTCATAAATACAACTTGGTACCAGCAGGACTGAGTTCCTGCACTGGGGAGAGATGAGGCAAGAATTTGTCATGCGCACTATTACTTACCTGGCATGGGACTGCTTGTCCTTAAAAGACAGACTTCAGTATGACTTATGGGAATCAATACCAGTTGTGTGTGTTTGCAAGTATCCCAGCTGCTGTGTGAGCATTGCTGCATGGCCTACACAGTATAATAAATGACATAACAGTTTTTAATGTGTTGAATAGAATACTGTGCATCCATTACTGTGTAAACACGAGCCTAGCTGATTAATTCCTTTAGAAAATGTAGGGTTCTTTTTTCTCTTTTCAAATGGGATGATTGATAAACTATACTATGAAATCTCACTTAGAATACAGTTTAGTTTTTTAAAAAGTCTTACCAGATGCAGTAGTTTGGAAATAGCTAGGAGAGCACAAGCAGTTGCTTGTTTTAAATGCATGTATACAAGTTTAATAATGCTGTATCAAACAACGTTTGAGCAGGGCCACTCTTATGCACATTCTGAAATAGGTCAACTTCTACTAAACCGACTGAATGTGACTAATGAAAATATTCCCATGAGATGTATATAGTTTTGGTTGTCTCTTTCTCTGTTTAGCGTTCTTTAGCCTGTGACTTGTCAGTGTGTGCTTTGTGGGATAAAACACGGTTAACAGCAGAAGGTTTAAACCATCAGAACACCGCTCTGTAAAGCTGTACTGAATCCTGGGGTGCATCAGGCACAGCATCACCTGCCAGTCAGGGCAGGTGGCTGCCCCGTTCTGCTCTGCACTGGTGCAGCCTCACCTCTAGGGCTGAGGCACTTCTGGCCACCTCAGTATAAAAAAGATCTAAAGCTGTTAGCAAGTCCGGGGGAGGGCTGTGAAGATGGTGGGGGGCCTAGAAGGGAATCCTTATGAGGAGCGGGTGGCTTAGGTGACTCGGTTTGTTCTGCCTGGAGGAAACTGAGGAGAGAGTTGACGGAGTTTGCAGCTTCCTCGTGAGGGCTCACTGTGGCGAGCAGTGACAGGACCCAAGGGAATGGCCTGAAGCTGAGGTTTAGGATGGATATTAGGAAAAGGTTCTTCACCAAGAGAGCAGTTGGGCATTTCAACAGGGTTCCCAGGGAAGTGGTCGCAGCACCAAGCCTGACAGAGTTGAAGAATCAGTTAGACAGTACTTTCTTGGACATGACTCGGGGATGTTCCTGTGCAGGGACAGGAGTTTGACATCGATGATCCTTGTGGGTTCCTTCCAGCTCAGGTTACTCTGATTCTATGCTGCTTCCAAAGGTTTTTAACTATATCAGCTTTTGTTCATGTTGTGGAGAAATAACCTCATACAAGATGAACATTTTATCAGGAAAAATAACTTTTAAAAATCAGTTCTGTTGAATTGCTCTTTATCTGGTTTATCATGTATTCATCATTGCACTGTAAGTTTAATTGTAACCGTTTCTGGTGCACCTGACTCAGACTAGCCATTGAATTTATGTAAATGGAGATCTATTGCCTGGTAAATATTACAGCAGTAGGACTGGATGGCAGAAACAGGCCGAAGTTATTAAAGCCTTCTGCTGTTGCAGCATTACAAGGATGAGAGGGAAGAGTACACTGGAGGGCCACTGCAAAATGAGCATTTATTTCAAAATGCATGAAAGCAAAGACCTAAAATAGTCGCAGGTAATGTGGTGGCATTGCAGCTGATACAGATGTCTCCTTATGTCTCTGTCATTCTTGTTAAAAGCAGTATAAAAGAAATTTTCTAGCAATAGTAGAATTGGAAAATTAAGGCAGCATTAATTTTATGGATAATTAATACGGTAATTAATAATGGTAATATGGTCATTAATCTGGTAACATGATGGATTTCTGTGACTGGGGTAGGGGCAAAAAGCAGATGCACTGAGCCACGGAGACAGCTTTCACTGGTGCTAAGCCGTTGGCTAGTTGGTCCCGGTTCGAGGAAAGCGCACGTATTTTCACGGGTTTTGGGCTAACTTAGTGCGGTGTTTAGCGTTTGCGGGCTGGAGAAATGGGTTTAACTTCCACCCTTCCACGGGCAGAAGCTGAAGTTCTTTTTGAGAAACGGCGCCGGTGCCCCGGCGGCCGTGTGCGGAGCCGA
>VWZN01017195.1:253083-329160 GCA_013396955.1 Regulus satrapa
CGGACCCGCCGGGGCGGGGGGCGCGGCCTCGGGGCTCGGCTGCCGGCGCACGGCGGCCGCTGTTATGTAAATTACAGCCCCGTGCCGCTGCCAAGTTCATGGCGACACTGGTTCCCCAGGGGCACGGCCGCTGTCCGGCCGGGTTGACATAGCTCTCGTTTTCCACGTGTGTTACAGGTAGGAAAATGAGTCGCCCGGCACAGGAGCAGGAGTTATGAGCCATGTCTCAGTGAGACCTGCGGAATTAAGATCAAATGCCTGGAGAAGTCCAGTTGCACAGAGCAGCGCCACAGCTCTTGTGAACTGTGGACATCGACGCCCCTCAGACTTGCTTCTCTGGCCCCAAGCACTCTGCCAGCATTTCCTGCTCCACGAATGGCTACTCAGAGGAAGCACTTGGTGAAAGATTTCAATCCTCATATCACCTGCTATATCTGTAAAGGCTATCTCATCAAGCCAACTACAGTAACGGAGTGCCTCCATACCTGTAAGTATTCGCAAAATAGTCCCTCCTTCATAAGTTGCATTCTTTTTTGAAGTGTTAATATGTTTAATATGACCACTGTGCTTGTTTTTATTTACTGAATTTTTGCATTAAATATTCTGAATTAATCCAGTCTCTCCTGGAGTTTCCTAAACACTGGTCTGCAGTCTGGGTCATCTTGAACTGTATGCAGTTCTGTGCTCCCACAGTACAAGAGAGATACAGAGCACCTGGAGCAGGTCCAGCAGAGAGTATGAAGTTGATCAAAGATATGGAGAACCTCTCTTACAAACAAAGGCTGAGGGAGCTTGGCCTGTTCAGGCTCAAGAAGGGTGGCTGAGAGGGGACCTCGTTAAGGTGTGTAAATATCCAGAGTGGCTGTCAGGAGAACGGAGCCAGGCTCTGCTTGGTGGTGCTGGCCAATGGAACAAGAGGCAGTGGCAGAAACTGATGCACAAGAAGTTCCACCTGAACATAAGGAAAAACTTCATTGCTCTGTGGGTGACCAAGCACTGGAACAGATTGCTCAGAGAGGGTGTGGAGGCTTGAATATCTCTGACTGGAGATATTAAAGAGCAGTCTGGTTGCAATTCTGTGCCATGTGCTCTGGGATGACCCTGCCTGAGCAGGGAGGTTGGGCCAGATGACACACTGGGGTCCCTTCCAACCTGATCCATTCTGTGAGGGTATGTCAGCTCTGCTGGACACTTGGCAGAGTACAAAGACCCTTTTGTTTGGCCTAGGCTCGTGGTGATTGTGCTGGCTCTAACACCAAACTTATATCACTGTGGCCTGTCTGATCACAGATAAGATCATTAGGTCAGGTGTGCTCTTTTGATAATATAACCACGCTTAAAACTTAAACTAATGTATCTGCTGGCAGTGTGTCCGATGGATATACTAGTTTGGCTGGTCCTGGCCCACATCTCTATAATGTCTTCCATGGCACAAGGCAGAGAAATGCTTGAAAGGTGGCAAAAATATTTTTCAGGAGTAGATCTCTTTCAATGAAACTGTCTCAGGAAAAGTTGCTTAAGTTGTCTTCTGCTCCTACTACATCTAAAACATTGGCTTGTATGAATTATTTTAAACATATGAATGGTCCTGTCAAACTCTGTCATCTTACTTTCGTAAGCTTATTTACATCCTTGCTTTTTTTGCATTTATTTCTGAATAGACAGTAGTTTCACTGGACCTCCTCTAGAATTGGGCATCTTTCCAAGTAACCTTTGAAGTCTTCTAAAAGAAGAGTAAGGAGAATTGTATGTCTTCTGGTAGATTTCCCATTTTTAAACCTTTAATAAATATCAGTTAAAAGTCTTGTCTTGGCATTTCCTGTCATTTGTGTGCATTGTTGTTTTTGCAGTTGTTACTGTCTTCACTGTTAATTTTTACAATTTGGTGTTACATCCTTACTATATGAGGCACACATAGAGAATGAAAACAATGGAAGCCACTGTGCTGCAGGAAAACTGACACAGTGGCCATAGCAGAAACACGGTGTGATGATTCACACAACTGGAGGGATGGAGTGGATGGCTGTGAAACTGTTCGTAAGAGATAGGCAGGGGAGGAGGACTGGTGGGGTAGCATGGTGTGTTAGGAAGTGTTTGGAGTGTCTAGAATTCAGTGTTGGTAATGACAGAATTGAGTGTTCGTGGGTAAGAATTGGGGGGATGGCCAACAAGGCAGGTACCATGGTGGGAGTCTGTTACAGATCACCTAGCCACAATGAAGAGGCAGATGGAACATTCAAAAAGCAGCTGAGGGAAGTCTCAGAGTCACTAGCACTTGTTCTAGAGGAATACTTCCTTTTACCAGGTGCCTACTGGAAATAGCAGAGAGAAGACAGTCTAGGAGGTTCCTGGAGAGGGTGGAGGATAATTTCTTGATGTAGTGGGTGAGTGAGGTCCTGCTGGTCCTGCTGCTTGTGAACAGGGAAGTTTTTTTGAGCGGTTTGTGATGTATTGTGATGTATTGGGCACAGCAATCACAAAAAGATAGTTTTCAATTCTTAGGAAAGGAAGGAGGGCATTTAGCAGAACCATTTCCTTGAGCTTCTGGGGGGCAGATTTGGAGCCTGGTTGGTGGAGTCCCTTGGGACACAGTTCTGAAGGGCAGATGAGTCCAGGGAGGCTCTATGTGCTTTAAGAAGGAAATCCTAAAGGCAGAAGAGCAGGTTGTCCTCATGTGCAGAAAGATGAGCTAGCAGGGAAGGTAACCAGCCTGACTGTGCAGAAAGCTGTGTCTGGAACTTAGTAAGAAAAGCAGAGTTTATGAATTTGGAAGAAGGGGCAGTCAGCCCAGAAGGAAATTAGAAGGGCCAAAGCCCAACCAGAACTTCATTTGGCTACTGCCATGATAGGCAATTTTAAATGTTTCTATAAATACCTTACCAAGAAAAGGATTGCTAAGGAGGGTCTTCATCCTTTATTGGATGCAGAGATAAAATAGTGACAAAGAATCAGGAAAAGACTGAGGTACTTAACAGAGGTCAATTTATTAGAGAGGTAAATATATTATTACATTCTCTTTCCCTTCAAAGAAACTGGAAAAATTCCAGTATTAGCTAACTTTTTATGGTTGAAGTTTAATGAACATTAGTAACTATTAAAAAGTTTGGGTTAGGGGAATATAGTTACATCAGAAATCAAATTTAAGAAAAAATGTCTTTTACTGTGGTATCTTTTTGTTTATATAGTTTATTTGTTTATTTACTTTTGCCCCTATTACAAAACAATAATGGCAGAAGGAGCATTCTCTTCTCAGCAGCATCTGCTTCTTTTGTTCTTTTGTAGTTTGTGAGCTCTTCACTGAGCCAGCTCTGTTACTGCCTGGCTCCCGGATTAGAGCACGTGAATTTTATTGAGCTGCCATATAGTTACACAGGTCTCCTCACTGGAAAACTACCACACAGTTGGGTCATTAGATAAAAATGCAGGAAAGAAGGTGGTCTTTCTTTAAAGTAAAGTCTAGTTGCAGTTGCCAAAGTACGAAGCTTACAATGATGGAAAGGAAAACGAAAATCTTGAAAAAAGTGCTGATATGCAAATCTTATGTCTGCAGAGGAAAAGGTGATGGCAGAATTCAGGAAGGTACTCTGCTGAGTTATCTTGTAGAAAATATTTAATATGTTTAAAATTCTTTTTTCAAATACAGGTATGGTACCATAGAGGTATGATTCTTTAGTGTTGTCCAAATAATATCACAAAATGCAATGATTTTAACTGCCCTTTGGTATTTGTCTTGTACTTACTGATTGCCATAATTGAAAATGTTGTCATACAAATGATCAAAATCTGCAGATATTAATGGCTGAAGAAGCAGCATAAATTCATTAGATACTGGGAGTACAACGTATTCCCCTGGTCAAGATGAAAAGCATGTATTGACAGAGATGTTCTCCAGTGATCATAGGGGAACTAATGTGATCACTGGTAACCAAAGCAGGGAATTAGCAGTTAATTCGCATATTCTGTATTGCTGGAAAATATTAAGTAAAGTCCTGCTCTGAGAAATAAGTGCTTTTGCAAAAAGAGATGTTTCTGATGGGGCTTTTGAAAATGTTGGACAGATAACTCCACTATTCACTGGGAAACCTGAGTGCAACTTGGGTACCAGAAGTGCAAACTTTCCTATATCTGTTGGAAAGGAAATGGTTATGCTACTGCAAAATTACTTATTCTGTAAATTCAGTACTTCATTTTCTTTTTGCTACTTCCAACAGAATGTTTTTGTCTTATAGATTGAGACCTTTTTTTTCTAGTCTGTTACAGAGTTGTCAAGGATGTTTAAGAACTACTGATGGAAGCAGGCTGGATGTGAGCTAAAGGGCATGTTCCATCATCTGTCTCCTGAGTCACTCCTTTGTTTAGTACAGTGTGCACTTGCAAAATTTGCAAAATAAACTTTCTTCAAGAACATTCTTTAGTATCTTAAAAAAATAACAGACTGTTTACACAATCGTAGAAATGTTGGTTGAAAACATCAGCAAACATCTGGAGGTTGTCTAGGCTGACTTCATGCAAGAGGCAGGTTAGTTGCCAACACTCTACCAGGTCAAGCCATGTCTCTCTGTAGTTGACATTTGAATTTCTGAGCATGGAGTCTCCACAGCCTCTCTTAATAACCATTTCCAGTGCTATCTAGTTTTTCTGAATGTCCTGCCAAGTGTCAACATGTGACCATCGCTCCTTGTGATACTATTTGCGACTCCCAAGAAGATGGGCTCTGTCCTGCTGTAGCTGCTGTTCAAATGGTACAAGCTGTTATTACATCACCTGCCAGCCTACAGCACGATTTGCTTGTGGCAAATTGCTGTTGCCGCTTCCTGATTATATTTTTGTCCCTCACATAGTTGGAAATTGACTTCAAGGGACATGATGTAATTTGCCATGTTCCCAATTAGCTAGAGGAAGCTGTTTAGCTGGACTTCCCTGGGTCATCCTCTTTATTAAAGGTGGGCAGAGCACACTACCCTTTTCTAGTCATCAGGGAACTCTCATAATCACTGTGGTTGTGGTGATAAGCTTTCATCTTAGTGAATCCTAGTGGCCTGTAGATTTAAATACATCCAGTCTTTCTCAATAAGCTTTAACTTGCTGCTCCTTGGCTGTTGATCATCCCTCCTTCCCAAATCGAGCTGGTATGTGGGGAGATCCGGAATCAGGTGCTGCCTGTGAAGACCAAGGCAGAAAGATACTGAGGACTCCAAACCTTTCTGTATAAGCTATTCCTGAGTTGTTTCCTTCATTCATCCCTTAACAGGCGTATTTTGTCTAAGTTTCCTTCAGCTACTACATAACTCACTTATGTCTCTCATCAGTTTTAGCTATGGCTGGGCTTGGCTTTGCTACTTTTGTCTCTAAGTGCCAGAGTAGTGATTTTATGTCCTTTCCCATTCTTGTTTCCACTTCTAATATGATCCACTTTTGCATATGAATTAGGAACCGTGTGCAGTAAGCAGCTCTTGACAAAATTTCCTGTACAGAGGACTGTAAAGCTCAGCCAGCCCTGCTAAGTCTCTTTCCAATTAGAGTCTCCTTGGGAAATCTGATGGGTGGTTGCTTAAACAAGCTCAAGTCCCATCTCATGAAGTTCAGAGTCCTAACTGTGCTTAAATTGTGTTTAAGTGTGTATCGTTCCTCAATATCCTCAAGTCACGTCAAGGCAAGCTGCTCTCTCTGGCTGCATTCATCACCAGCTTATCCCTGTTTATGAACAGGAGATCGAAAGGTGCATTAGTCCTAGTTGGTCTCTAATATTTGTGTTAAGAAATTGCCAGCCAAGGCAGTTTAGGAGCTTTCAGAAATGTCCTTCCTTTCCTGCAGGAACTTTACCAGAGATACCGTTTTCAATATCAGATAATCTCAACCAGAGTGGTTTTCAGATTTTGCTAAAAACCTATGCTGTCAACACAAGATCCCAAAAAAACTTCACTGCAGCAAAATTTCTCACCCACAGACAAGCAAGTTGAGCTGCCTTCAGACTCCTTCTCCTGCAGAAACTTTAGTCAATGGCATGTAGCAGGGCCTAAATGTTATTTTTAAATAATTTTCAACACAAAAACTCCTTCTTGGTTATCACATACTGTAATTCTCTCTCCCTTTTAACAGAAAAGAATCTGGTGTGACTGTGTCTGGTAATTATAATTAAGAGTGGAGTAGTCCCACTTGTATAATTTCTGAAAAGGGTGGTCAAGTGAATTGAAGTTGGGGTTTTTTTTTGTCCTGTTTTTAAGCAAATACTTTCCCTAAAAGTAGGTGCTTATAAAGTAGGCTTAAGGTAGATATTTAAATGGGCTCAGTAAACATACCAAATGACTTGTTACATCTCTGTGCCATCAGTGAGATGGGTTTGATGTTCCACTAGCTGTGCCCTTCCTTTACTCACTGAAATACAGTGATTAACTTCTAGAGAGGAGATCTTCGGAAGAATTCAAAGGATGAATTCCGACAAAGAATTTGTACCAAAATTAACTAATTAAACTTTATAAAATAAAGAATTCTACAAGATAAATGCAGTATGAAGTTTTATTTAGGTACCTCATTAATCAGCATTTAAACCGTAACCTGGAGGGATACATATGTATGTAGATATTCATAATATATGTACTTTTTTGTTTGTTTGTGACATACAGCGCTGTCTTGGCACTTGTATCTGTGTTTTTAATCTGATTACAAAGATCTGAAAGAATGTGTGAACCAGGTATCTCTGGACTGGAAAACAGCATTGTTATGGTTGCCAGCCAATTAGCATATGTCACACAAGTACTTTTATCAGCCATAGAAAGTTATCTTACCTGAGTTTAATTTCTACTGTGTCTCCTCTGAAATGTCATCATACAACTGTGAAATTCAGGTACTCATTTCACTGGCATGTGTAGCATATGCATCAAAATTCTGCAAACTGTACATTTTGGTTAAGCAGTTTTCTTTGCCTGTTTGCTGCCCTACCACGACTTACAATAAGGCAAATGAAACCATGTTTTTATTAATCTGTACCAGAAGCATTAAAGAGTTTTTCTTTGGAGTTTGGTTTTTTTCCCCCTTAGGTGGTTAATTAACTATATTTGTAATTTAATTCTGTTTACTGATTCCCTTTTTGCCTACTTTTTTCACCCAATATTTACATTTCATCCCTTTTTTTGAAATTGCAAAGAGATAGACTTTGAAAAATGTTCAGTGTTTTACATTGAGAGTAACAGAGGATGATTATATGTATCATATAGGAAAATATTGGTTGATGATCCCATTAGGAGTATCATGTATTTGTTCATTATTCTTGCATGCTAGAATTTATATGTATTTTTTTACCCTTAAATCACATTTAGTTTTGGTCGGCAAATCCTCATAGCACCATAGCTCCACATGAGAAAAAGCAAAAGTTGTTTTAGGTTACTTCAGTATTGATTTACAGTTTCAAGGGGCTTTTTATGGTATTGAGCTGGCTGTACAAACACATGATCCAGATCTGTGTGTTTATTGGCATAGAGAAACATCCATATAGGGCTGGAATAACGTTCTTGGTTTCTCATGATGTCTTCTCTATATATGTTCTACTCGAAGACCTTTCCTACACTGGAAATTAAGCTCTTCATTAATCATTCGGTCCTTTCTTGGACCCTGCATGCCTTCCAAGGGTGTCATCTCCTCTAAAAAACAAAAGGTATAAAGAGAAAAAAAAAATAGATTCAGACTGAGGAAATCAGTTCCTTTCCATAGATTGGTATATATTACAATTTTTCTTCAATTTACATTATTGTGAATATTAGCATGATTTATGTTCAGCAGTGTTTGGGAGATTTTATGGAGTCAATTATCTGACTTAAATAAGTGTATTAGTTATTGATCCCGTGGCATGGAGTTCTTCTGAATAGTAATAATTACAGATTTCTTCTAGATGTAAATGAAAGCTATAGCTCAGATAGGCTCAATTTGTCTTTAGTCTGAAAAACAAACAAAAAACCTAGGAAGCCCAAATGTAAAATATCTTTACAAGACAAATCAGTGTAGTAAGGACAGTGTCATCTCATCACAGACTTCAGGAACTTCTCTGACAGAGAAAAAAAGAACAGAAATCCTGAGAACAAGTGAAAGGAATTAAATTCTCTCAATTATTTCAGGACGTTTTCCTAAAATGCAAGGAAATTCTTTCAGAAGGAGGCTAATTATATTGCTTATAGAAAAGAAACCAAATCACTCTTGATATTGATACGAAGCCGCTCTTCCTTTTGAAGAATTTTTGTGCTAATTCTCCGAGTTTCTGTTGCAAAAAAAAAAAAATCACAGATGGTTTGGGCTGGAACAGATCCTTAGGTAGTTCTGACCCTCCTCCCAGGAGGGAGAAACAGGGCCAGGGGCAGGGACACCCTCCACTGATTCAGATTACTCAGAGCCTCATCCAGCCTGGGCGTTTTCCAAATTAGAGAAGGTTAGGGGTTGAGCTTATCAATTCCACAATTAATATTGACCATTCCCATTACATTGATACAAATGTTTCCACTTTGTTTATTCTTTATCATTTTAACTTGGTGTCAGGCTAGAAAGACTCCATAGAGATGCAGCTGCTTATACCAGATAGAAGGCTAGCCAAACAAATAAAAACTCCTTTCTTCATTATAGGAGTAAGCAGATGAAATATATTTATCTTTAAATATATTACATTGCAATATATTTATCTTTAAGCTCAGTTTCTGTGAAGTAAATTAGAAGAGATCTAAAGTAAGCCAAACCCTTCTGTTACTTACCTCAGTGACTTTCAGCGGAGTTTCCAAATGACAGTAATTTACACATCTGTGTTAGACTTCACAATTTCATCATCATAGTTACTCCTCAGCACTTTTTCCCCCACACTCTCTAAACGGAGGTTTCCAACTAATGGCATTTCTGAGACAGCCAATGACTCTTAACCCGGTGGTTCATCAGTATTGTCATCACCCACCACTCCACCATCCACTTTCTTCTGACAGAAACAGTGTGGTCAGCACCATACAGAGACCAGGATTATCAGCTGTCACGTGCTGCAGCTGAAAAGTTCAGCTGACAGAAGAGTTGTTCTGCAATTCCTCGAGAAACCTGGGCTGTGAAGTTAATGTCTTTAATTTAGAGATTTAAAACAGTTGGGAGAAGAAGCTACGTGGAGGTTTAATGTGTGTGCATTATCAGCATCAGCTGATTTGATATAACCCTTCTGAGCATTCTGAGGCAAAGACAAATACAGGTTTTGTTTCTTAAAGGAAGTTCAAGGTTCCTAGACTTGTCTTATAATTAGGATTTACCACCTTGTTTAGAGATGTTCATACTTCTTTAAGTAATTGATGAAAAAAATTACAGAGTTTCAGCAGAAAGCATATTGCAGTCACAGCAGTTCATTTCTTTTTTCAGTCCATTTACTGATGAATTTGCAGTTTTTATTTCAGTGTAGGTGAATTAATAATAAGAAGAGGCTAGAGTTTATCTCCATCCAGAACATTGTTGTGCAGTAATAATAGCAGGGCATATTTGTTCTCATCAGCTCGGCTTCATTATTAATGACATTAAAATCTATAGTCTGTAATTAATCACTTGGAAGGAACAGTAGTGTAGCACCTTGTTTAGTTTACTGTCAGTTGATTGGTCTTTAAATTCATTAAATTGTTACTGGTTTGGGTTTACTGATACTTGCCATGGTCCTGATCCTGATTTTTCATTGCAAGATTCAAATATTAAATGCTGATTGTATATTCTGTCCTTGCTTTGGAAAGCCCTGTGTCCAAAGGGGAACACTTTGAACCTGTGTACATTTGCTGTGACCTTTTCTCTACAATAAGTGTTTAAACTAGTATGTTCAGCTGCAAGCAGTGCCATTGGAACAGAAGTGATGTGTGTAAGTAATTTTCAGATCAGCTGAGGTGGCGATGGGCTCTGTGGCTGAAGTTGCCCAGGACACACCTGAGAACTTGTTCTTCAAGGCTGCAGGTGTCAGGCTTCGTGTGTTATGGTGCTGGGAGAATTCTAAATAGCAAAACCATCTCATTATTTAAAACAATGCTTGTCCAACCTGTGCTGCTGACCTTGGTGTCTCAACAGAGCAGAAATAACTGGTTTTAAGGAACGAGGAGGGGATGAGATATGTTGTAATTATTTACTTTCAGACAATGCTCTTTTACTTCTGATGCTTGGAGTCGCTACGGGTATCATTAGGTCATACTCAAGCAATATTATTTAGATTTTATCTAAGTGGGGTTTTCCTTTTTTATTTTTTTTTCCTTTCTGTCTTAGTTTGTAAGACTTGTATTGTTCAACACTTTGAAGACAGCAATGACTGTCCCAGGTGTGGCAACCAAGTGCATGAGACCAATCCACTAGAAATGTTAAGGTAAGAATCTATTTCACAACATTTGCTGAAATGGAAGAAGAACAACAAAAAAAAATCTAAATGTCTTTATCCTAAGAGGGAAATAATTGTTTTGCTTATTTGCATAACGCATATATTAACTGTTCTAAGCCATATAGGTTGTCATTTTCTCAGCTCCCATTACATCCTAAATTGATTTTTTTCAGATATAGTAAAAGGAGGAAACATGAGGTAAAGACACAGAAATAGTGCTTATGTTCTACAAGTTTTAAAAAAATTATTTTAATATCTCTATTACATAAATAAATGAGCCAGATACCTTTTATTCTTTAAATGAAATTAAATTCTAGAGGGCTGTTTTTTCAAATTATTTATGGCATTCCAAACCTCATGGCAACACTTTATTTTTAAACCAACATCTAGAAAGTGAATCTTTTTAAAAACTGTGTTTTTCAGGGCATGCATCTACCAATCCAAATTGAAATATGCAGTAAGATTAATGAAAAGACACTCATAAAAAAGGTTTTTACATTAAAAATACCCTTTTAAATTTTTTTCTATATTATATTAACACACCTTTTGAAAACTAGTTATTTTTCATGAAATTCTGGATTTGCTTTTAGTGTTGTTATGTTGAAACAAAGATGATAGACATCTGATAAGATAAAAAAATCAAGAAATGTCATCATAAGTGGAAGAAACTTCATGTTTTCCTAGCGTGATAAAGGCACTCCTTGCCCTCACTCCCAAAAATACCTCCACCCCATTCCCTGTTATTATTATTTTGCAATACTGTTGTGAATTTAGGAGGACTTATTCTTACATCAATGTAAAAAATATAAATTCATGTCTGGAATTTAGGCTCGGTATAATTTCCTGATGTCATTGGTTTTGTTACAATTTTTCATGCATTGCTTGGATTTTTGACTGATCCATGTGTGCACAACCGTTCAGTTCTGTACCAAAGGATAACTGAGAGAGATTGAATTCAGCAACTGTAAAGGTGTTTTTAGCCTAAGTCTTTGTCATCTGAGTATTTTTTTGGAAGGGTGGGGCTGAGCAGGTTTATGTAGATTATTTTTCTGATTTCCTGTCAGTTTCCAAGGTACAGTGTGAGTCATAACAGAATATGCTATAGGCTGCTAATAAGCTGAAAACAAAAGCATTTAGAAATATTTCTTTTATTCTGATAGGACCACTTCATATGAGATGAAAAATGCATTTTATGAAACATGTAGTAGATATTTAATAAACAAATACTGTCCTTTGAGCAGGAAATTATAGATGGGTGAGGAAAGTTGAGAGCACAAGCCAGAAATGTGGGAAGAGCTATTTTCTGTGCAATTATTTCCTGATATTATTTTTAGAGTCATTTGGTCTCTTTGCCAAGAAACTGCATATAGTTAGTAGTTTCCTGGTTGTATTTTATGAACCAACTTTAAACATTTGCTAAACTAATAATCAGAAGAGCACGTGAGCCATGCAATGGAATTATCATTGCTGGATGTTGCCTGCATAACTTAATACAAGTCTTACATTCTGACCATGGAGATCAGCCCCATCACTGCTAAAGAATGCAGTCATTTTCTGAGAAATCGTGTTGAACACCACTTAGTAGTTTTTACTAAGATCTCTTAGATAAGTTTTATAAACTACTTCTAAACTCAGTTCTGAGTAACTTCATAACTATGTGAGCTTTTTACGTGTATGCCCAGTTGGCAGCACTTAGGGTCTGTTTTAAGTACAGGACTAAGTCTGAAATTCAACATTGAGCTCTAAAATGAAAATGGAGGTAAAGTGTTAAATTTTAAGAATTCCCTGTACTGATTTACCAGAATTCTGCATCAGCATTATTCAGTAGGATCTGTGTTGATAATGCCATGAAGGCAGACTTCTTTTTCTCTTGCTAGCACGCTCCTGTGCATGTGAGTTTTCCTAAGCAGTAATCGTAGTTAGATTCAATTTGCTGATAGTTATCAGAGAGAGTTGCTCCTGTAACTCATTCAGTATTATAGAAGAGGAGAAAAAAAGGAGCTATACTAAGCTGACAGAAATTCTTAGTTCTTCTTTCTATACGTTCTGGTTTGGAAATTTGGAAGATGGTTGGAAGATGTGGGAACGGAAAGAAGTGTCTCTAAAATATCGATATTCTTATTTCAGCATTAACAGGATCATAGTAAATGTAGTAAATGACTGAGACCACCCTTTTCAAGTAGGTTCATTTTGGAATGGGTTTGACGTGAGTCACAGAAGTACAAATCCTATGTCAGAGTGCTTATATGTGTGGATTATGGGAACACTGAAAGATGCATCTGAAATGGAGAATCTTGTGATAATTTCATTTCTTCCAAAAGTTTTAATTTCCCTGCATTTAAAGATCAGATAGGAGGTTTTTTTTTTTCTGCCCCTTATCAGAGTATTGATTAGTAGTTAACCTCTGTAAAGAAATAGGGTTTTTTTGTTTAGTTTTTGTAAGAAAATTAAGTCATTGAGCAGAGTGGGAAGCCACGCCATACTTCTAGCATTGTAAATTTGCAAAGTATACTGGATTTTTATGCTATTTTAGCATTACCAGTGATTTTTGTTTTGGGCCATTGAAAGTAATTTAGAAAGTGCTAAATGGGAATTTTCAAAAATAAATGAAAGAAAACCAGCATGTATTATACCATCCTTGTGAACAGAGGGATTTTTAATTAAGGTAGTGATGTTCTCTTTTGAAGTTCCTATTTCATTTCTTTTAATGAGTAAATTGGAAAGCTTGAAGCTTTCTTACAGTGTGAAATGAATTCCATTTCTAAGCCGTGTTCCCAAGTTGCCAGTTCTCTGCTGTGGGAAAGCAGAGAAAGCAGTAGCATGCAGTTAGGTACCTTAGATACTGACAGAGGAGGCTGCAAGGAACCGTCTGGCAAGGTAGACCTCCATGGTCATCTGTCAGGAATCAAGCACTCAGACATCCCACAGTTGTAATTTCCAGCTTCTCTGTGAGAAACTGCTCTCTTTGCTGCTTTGTTTTGTGGAAGTTGTGTTTCACTTGCCGAATTTTTGTTGTTGTTGTTATCCCCTTAAGAAGAAGCAATTAAAAAAGGATTGTGGTTGTAGCTGAAACATGAATATTCCTATGGTATGACTGTATCTCCTGATGGATACCACAGGGTTGTAGTTTCAGAGCTTGATGCTTTAATTGTAAACTCTGAAGTACAAGTACAAATTCTGTAAAAAGGGCCTTGAATACTCATATATTTATTTTAAGATAATTGTTATAAATTCACATGGATTGTAGGCATTCCTCAACAATAAGCATTCAGTTTTACTCCTACTTTGCAGCTGTTGGTGAACAAATGACAGAACAGCTATGGTTTGTTTTTTAACAGGCCTATAGTGTGTTATTAATACCAGGTACACATGTGTATTTGCAAATATATATGTAAAGAAATATATTGTTATTGAGATGAAAAAATAATCTGAATTAAATTTAAAATATGCCAGATTCTGCCAGATTGACTGAATATCACAGAACTTAGCTTCTCTGCATTGCTTAGTATTTTATTATGTAATGAGTTTTTGTTTAGTCTGTGGGCAGTGGGAATTTCTGTTGACAAGAGAGACCATAAAGGGCAAAGGAGATGAAGGAAAAGCAAACTGGATGCAAGCCAGAGGAAACTGAAGGATAAGAGACCAGGAGGGGAAGTAGAACTAGGAAGCAGGTGATAAACTAAATGGATAGAAAAGTTGGTTAAATTGAGAGAAAAGGAAAGAAAAGTATTCTAGCTTCAGCAGCAAGGGTAGCTGCAGTGTGTACACTGGAAGGGACTGTAATAACTAGTTTTGGCACTAATATCAGGGTCACAGAGGACATTCTCGTGCTGTGTACTCTCTTCTGGTGTACAACACATGGCAGGCTTAAATAGTTCAAATTAATTATGCTGAGTACTTAGAACTGTCAAGTCAGAGCAGCATGGAGGCACTGTGGTCTTCTTCATCCTGCCAAGACTGGTTTGTCTGTGGTGTGGTAAGTAGGGAATAGTCTGTTCAGTTTTCCCTAACAGGCTCATTACCAAAGCTGTTCAACACTTAATATAATAATGGAGTTTATAACTTTCTTACTTACTACTCACGAGCTGGACCTTAACATTGGATGCTAGTTTTCCAGTCTGTTCCTTCTATTGTTTGCATGTAATACAAATTAAAAATATTTTCTATTTTTGTTTAATTTGTATCTTTATACATTAAAAAATAAATTTCTTTGTTATTTCTGTGATAAATTTATTTAGGAGGTGGTTGAGATAAGCTTTAATTCATGCTGTCTCTCAAGCTAAAATCAGTTGGCTTTGACAGGATTTATTATTTGCCAGAAAAATGCAACTCATTTTATTATTCAAAAGATTTTGTTATTTAAACAGTAAAAATACGAAATGCTAGTTTCCATTTAATGTGAAATGTATTTTTTCCCTCTGAAAGGCTGGATAACACCTTAGAGGAAATTATATTTAAGTTGGTGCCTGGACTTCGAGAACGTAAGTTTCCCATTTGGTTTTGGGAGCTGTTTGGGTTGGTGGAGGGAATATGGCTATTTCTAATTATATACCTGGTATTGATTTAAAAATTCACATTACTGTTCTTTGATGTTAACTAGAGGAACTGCAGCGAGAGATCGAATTTTGGAAGAAAAACAAACCTCAAGAAAATGGACAAGGTGATGATTTTTTCCCTCTTTCATCAGCATTAAGTAACATTGCTTATTAAGAAAAGTTTCTTCACTCACACAAGTACATTTTGTTTTTTACTGAACTCAGATACTACAGAAACTTTTAGCAAATCTTTGCGGATGTATGCACAGTTGACATACTACTGCTTATCTATCAACCCGTTGGTTAACAAAATCTAGCTGTTTTACCATTATTTTTATTTGCATTCCCTAGGCTCTCACTTGCAATGCTCTCACAATTGTCCAGCTGAATTCTTAATTTTCTTAATAGAGGAAGATGTGGATTTTTTTTTTTTTAACCGAGTTTTTACAAATTACTTTCAGTTACCAAATTTGACCATCTGTTAAGTAGGAGGTTGTCAAGAATTAGTTATGACAAGTAGTAAAACAGTTTTCCACACATACTAAATAATTGTTTTATATAGATTCCACAATGCTTTTTTGTTTCTTTCTTTCTTTTTGGTTAGGTTTTTTGGTTGTTGGGTTTTTTTGTTGTTCGTTTTTCCCCCTTTATTTTTTTGTTTCATTTTTTGTAGTTGACCCATGAACTTTGAAACTCAGTATTGAGGTGCTAAGTGAGAACTGTATCCAGCTGGTTTTATGCCACTTCAGTTTGACATCAAAATTTTAACACCATAGCCTATTTGATTTGATTTTAAAGAACTTTTGAAAGACTGCTAAGTTAAAAAATAGCTATTTTCAGTAAAGGGTAACTGTCAAGTAAACATAATATTCTTCTGCATTCGTTTTTTTATGTCTTTCTTTCAGCTTGGTAACATTTAATTTTCTTTCTCACAAGTTTTGTTGATTTGCACTTGGCATCCATTGTAAGGAACAATGTTATTTTCTTTATTATATAAATAAATTAAGAACTGTGGAACAATTTCAATAAAATTATATTAGTGTACTACAGTATACTATGTAGTGTATACCTGTTCAGTTTTAAAAATACTTAGAACATATTTTTGTGAAATATAGACATTTGACTGTTTAGAAAATGGTCTTCTGCTATGAACACAGAAAGAAGTAACAGATATTTTGCAAATTTGTAGAAAGTGACTTACTCTTCTGGTTCTTACCTTTCTCTCCTAATTTAATGATAAACCTAATGGAGATGAGTTATTAAGTGTAGTGAGAGCTTGGATTTTTTTTTTTGTGAATGAGAGGAAGACTCTAACTCACAAATGATACTTTTGAGTAGCTACAGATGTATCCAACTCCATTAGTGACTGTAGCCTAGGGCTATGGAACTTTGTCTCTACAAACCTTTTGAAAGTCATGACAACTCATTGAGACAAATTGTGAGCACTTCAGCTATTTTCTGCCATAAACGGAATCTTGCCTGGGAGGAAATTATTTTATGAGAATAATTTCATTTAGAAGAGACTGTTTCAGTTGTCAATACCATGCCCTGCAATCAGATTGTCACAGTAGTTTAAGGGTCTGTCAGTTATACCCTATGCTACAGATCACAGCACAGTTCCCAACCTAAGCATCTAAGAGCTGTAAAAAAATCCCAGGACTTAAAATTTTCACATACCACAAGGAAAAAACCCCGAACAATAAAGCATATCTCAGGCATTGGTGACTCCTGTAGGAGAGTGGTTACCAGAAAGAATTGATGAAAGATGAAGTACTGTGGTACAGAGAAAAAAATATTCATTGGTACTCTCCAGCCTGAAGTGAACAAATGCTTGTGACAGGTGGACTGCACCTGCCCAATTAATAGAGTTTGCTTCCTGAACTTGCAGAAAAAAGAAAAAAAAAATAAAACAACAACAACAAAAAAACCTCATAGTTTGATACTGGAAATTCTGCTCATAGGAATATGATAGGAGCAAAATGTATGCATGATACGCATTCACCTAAATGTGTCAATACCTAATAGGGATTTGGGGATAAATCTTACATAATTACTGAAAACTTAAAAGTTGTAAGAGAGAAAAGTGATGAATATAGTTTAAAGCTCATCTTGCATATGTAAACTGAACAAAGGAAACTAATTACTGTGTCAAGAAACTTAGTCATGGCTTGGTGTTTATTAACGTTTACATTCTATTTTCTCATCTGAACTCTTCTAAATTCCTTTAGAAGTCTGGTAAGTGTAGGAAAGCAGCAGAACTTGATCTGAAAGTTTTTTTTAAAAGCATGAAAGCAGTGTATTGTAATTGTGATAATGTTTTATTCCAACGGAGAGCAGCCTTTGTTTTAAATCAAAATAAGTAACTTGGGGATACAGAAAAAATACCAAATGTATACAATAAGATTATTATATAATGTACTGTAAGTCTGTAAAACTTGCTCCATTTTATGATTATTTATATACATTGCAGCCTTATCTAGATGTACTTGCTAGTCTTAGCATTTGAGTGTTCAACTTTGCTAAACCGTCCTACACTGTACAAGTTGCTACCTTTTCCAAAGAGTTAGAATTTTAAACCAGGAACCAATAGACTCTGTTAACAGCAGAGTGAAAGGGGATAACATGTTGTATGCAGTTATGTAGTTTTTATAAGCTCTGCTGAAAAATACACAGACCTTTTCTCCTTGCTTATATTTTTTTTGTTTTTAAAGGGGAATAAGAAAATATATGGCTATTTAGTTGTAAAATCCTTCTGGAGAGAAACACCTGTAGTTCTTAGAGTGACCTACTTAGATCTGGTCAAAAGTGGATGAAATCTAATGTTTAGTTTGCCTCGTGATTACATTACAGGAACTTGTCTTCACTAGGTTATTGTGATGGTTAGTATGAATTCATTAGCCATGTTCCTTTGATATATATAAGTGTTGGGATTAGTTATTCCACTGTTTATTTTAAAACATTATTTTTATCACTGAACTGCCACACTGTACCCTAGGTTTACATGTCTGAGTGATTGTGATGCATGCACAGTTGCAGGGTTTTATTTATTGGATATATCAGAAATAGACAGCCATACCCAATATAGTCCATGGATTAATTATTTTCTCTTCCATAGAAATCTGTTGCTTGCATAGTGCATTAAAATTTCAGTAGTAAAAATTAGTTTCCAGAGATTTTTAAATTGGTCAGTTTAAGAATGCATTGGATTAAAATTTTGTAAAATGAACGTGAAGAAAAATTAAAGCTCATAAAAACACGATATTTCCTTAAATAAGTGATTTTTAATTACTTTATACTTAAATAACATGATCTTCATATTTTACAGATGAAAGTCCAAAAGCTGATAAACCCAAAGTAGATGAGGAGTGTGATGAAAACGAAGAAGATAAAGACTATCACAGGAGTGACCCACAGATTGCAATCTGCCTCGACTGTTTGCGCAACAATGGGCAGTCAGGAGACAACGTCGTCAAAGTGAGTGGCAAACAAGCTGTGCTGTAGCTGTTGATGGCAGAACAGCATTTCCTAGGAACAATTTTTATAATTGTTAAAAAAAAGCCTTAATGTAGTGACCTGTTCCAACTTCCATGCTTATTTAGTCCTTCTCTCGAAGGCATTTCAGTGCGTCTTTGAAATTTTGTGAAAAATGGAGTTCTATACAGAAAGCCATCTCTGACAGTGCAATTTTTGTTTGTGTGTGGATTGTAGTTTTGAAGTCTACAGCCTTTATGGTATATAGCTGCATTACACAACAGATTACAGCACACCCAAGAGGTGTTTATAAAGCTAGCTGTAGGTGAGCTGCCTCATACCTTCAGGATTACTGTTTTACTGTGCCAGAGTGAACCTGCTTATCAAACATGTGGTGCCCTGAATGACTGGGATCCAGATCTTCTGAGCTGTAAACCTGATTCAGACTCTGATATATTGTTGGTGGCCTTGGGGAGATAGTTCTATCTGCAAAATGTGTAGAGTAATACTTGCCAACTTCTGTTTTAAGACTTAGAGGTAGTTGGTTTCTATTCCTGAAGGGGATTACCTAACATACTGAGTCTAGAAGAAAGTCTTTAGAAATCACCTAGATTTTAACAATTTTTATTAAATTACAGGTAGAAGAATAAAAATAAAAATATATTTAAGAACTTTTCTAATAAAACTACTTATATTTTCATTGTGTAACATTACATGTATAACTTTGGAGTTTCTTAATGCTTCTAAGAAATGCAACATTTGTTTGACCCCCAACGTTACTAATACAGACAGATAGATTACTTAAGTTTTTGCGAGTTTTGATGGTTTTAGTAGTAGCTGGGTTTTGGTTTTTTTCTTTGCTCCCTTCTGTATCTTTTAGAAATATCATTAGAACCAGAGATGGGTCAAATTAACTTGTTTGTTGTCTTTTAAATTTTGAAAACCATTGAAGGAAAATTAAGCTATGGTGTCATTATGAATTAGAGGAGAGTGCAAAATATTGGTTACTGGTTGAAAAAAATATCAGTTACAGCTGTTCTTGCACTAAAGATTGCTCACATTTTCCAGAATTTCTAACATGTTTTTTTCTGATTTGTTGCTGTTGCTTTAGGGCTTAATGAAGAAATTTATTCGCTGTTCTACTCGCGTGACCGTGGGAACTATCAAAAAGTTTCTCAGCTTAAAATTAAAACTTCCAAGTTCCTATGAGGTACATTTGAAAGAAAGATGTTTGTATTTTTATTTTCCTGCAACGTAATACATTTCTGTGAAATGTAATCATGCTTGAACCCTCTTTCCAGGGATACAGGAATTTGGACTGAAGCACAGACTATTTCTTCAGCCTGTTTTCTTAGAGGAGCCAAAGGCTCCATGAAAGCCAGGCTGCCTTTAGCACCAGCAGCAGCCTCACAGCTTTGGTCAGGCTGAGTTAGGTTTGGTGCTCAGGTTATAACTACACACAGGAGTTTGTCACGGTGTCATGGCATGTGACCAGCCTTTTTAGTGTCATTTGGTTTTTAGTCTTTCTGGTACCTTAATGATTTACATTACAAAGAATTTGCTTACTTCAAAATTGTGACCTTTTTTTGCCTAAAACCCAGAAAGCATTATAGCTCTAGTAATGAAAATCTTGTCAAACATTTGCAGTGGCAGGCAGCAGTAAGATGCTATAATAGAGTTTAAACTAGACATTTTTCACACTGAGATAATTGTTTTTCTATGTCTTTTGCTTTCAGTTAGAGAATGTCTGTATACTTTGGAGGGCTTTTTTTTTTTTTTGTAATTTATAGTTATTTTTAAGCTATTTTTTTAAAGTTTCTTTACAATCTATTTTTAAATGAACATTACTGTTCTGGTTTATACCTTTGGGTTTGAAAGAGCACTGGTATAACAAGGTGGCCTTCAAAATACAGCACAAGGCTTTCTCTTCAAACAGATATTGTGTAGTGTAGCTAAACGTAGGGAATGTTTGTCTACTGATGATTTCATAACTTGGTAGCAGATTTCCTCCTGTCCACACTTCAAATAAAAACACAAAAGTGAAAAAATACCAGTTGAATACCAGTGTACAAAATAGCATATTATCAGCATGCTGTATTCATCCAGGCTTGATATAGGTGTCTGATGGAATTGTTGTATAATGATACATTGGGATACATTGAGAAGTGGAGGGACTAACTCTGGAGATTCACTTAGCAGCTCATTTAGACTTTACCTTCTGCATCCCTTTGTCTTACTGTTTGTTCTGTTATATTTTAAGCTGGATGTACTATGCAACGGAGAAATCATGGGGAAGGATCACACTATGGAATTCATCTATATGACAAGATGGAGACTAAGAGGCGAAAACGTAAATGCTGTTACATTATTGATAAATGATGTTTTGCTATATTCATTATAGAGACTATATATGCTTTCACATCTTAGGCCTGAATATAATTTATGACCATTCAAAAACCCCCTATTTAAGAACGCCTTCTGCATGTTTTCTGAATTTCTTATATAAAATCCTATGAGTGAAAACGTGCAGGACATATATTGCTTAGATTCTGAAACTTCAAAATAGCAAGTGTACAATGTGTACATACAAGTTCTGCTCAGAGTTTTAAGTCAAATAACTGAAAATCCAAGCCCTTGTTCTTTTCCAGCAAATTTGCTTTTGGTGACTTCTTGAGTTACAATAGTTGGGGACTCTGCATCCAGCAGTTCTTCAGTAAGAACCTGTTTTATTCAGTGAATAAACTGAAAGTGACACTGAAAAATTACTGGTGAAATCTAATTGTTTTAATACTGTTTCTGTTAATACTACATTTATTCTTTTTGGATATGCTTTCTAACAATAACATTCAGATAACAGCCAGATGGGTTTTCCTCACTACATGTGTATATTTTTAAATTGCAGTATTGAACTGTTTAAAAGACTTTTTTTTCAGGACTGATAATCAGTTTGGTTTAGTGTACTGCCTTGTACATTTAGGTTTTTTTGTTACAATTCATATCCCCTTCTTTTATGCATTTGTTTGTGTGTGCCTATTGATTGGTCTTCACTCTTTATTGCTTTGTAGTATATGCAAGTTTGTCTGTCATTACTAGTGAATGCTATATTGGAGTGCAGCTAAAGTTAAGCATACCTTAATGTACTGATCTGAAGAAAATTCCAAACTTCTTTTTTTTTTTAATTTTTTATTTTTAGCTTCCTAATGCTTAGAATAAAATTCACTGCGCCATGGACAGAGAAGACGGAGGGTTAAACACACTGTAGACTTAACAATTCACAAGTTTCCTAAAGTTTTACCTTAATCTGAAGCTGGAGGAGGAAGGATAGATTTTGATAGGAATTAGGGAGGTTAATGTATATAGGCAAATATTTGATAAATTTGAAAGTAATATTGCCCTGAAATTTGGTGATTGCTGAAACCCCAATACTCTACAAGTAAGGGAGCTTTAACTAGAATTTTTCCAATACTGCCTTGAAACCAGTGGATGTTTGTTTGGTTTGCCATCTTGTATTTTTGTTAGCATTGGCTGTCCTACTAGGGAGTGTTGAGGCAACAATTTCAGTGGTAATGGAATTTTTTCATAGCATTTCATCCTGCAGCCCTTGCCTAAAAATGGACTTTTGGCAGTTGCATGAAATTGGAGGCAGCAGTAACTAATGATCTTGATAAAAAGATATTTTCACTAAAAATTTTCAAGAATCTCAGAACTATAGTTTTTAACATTTAGTGAATGCAAGAGTTGACAACTCCTGAATAAGTTTGTAAGTGTATTTATATACACACAACATAGCCAGATGTGTGTTCACCTTTTCTTTCATACAGCTTTAAATCACTCCCCTGAAGTCAAAGATGATTAAAACCTCTAAAAATTTCATTGTGCTGGTAATAAATCCAGTAATATCTAGGCTTCTATGATTTTGTTTTCTTCAATGAAGTTGCAATAGTAATTAATTAACAATCTCTTCTTCTGAATGAAGATCAAGTGAATCCATTGTCTTCATCTCTGGTACTATTGACCATGAGCTTTTACTGACATAGCTGTGGACCTTACATGAGAGAGACAAAAAAGGGGAAAAATGTCCATTTATTCACTAAACAAGTCTTTCCTGGTTTTAAATAAGTAAATTGATTGTAACCTTCACAATTAATTAATTTTTTTTTTAAATCAATAAATGGTAAATGTCTATGTCCAGCTGTGGATGCCTCTTATCTGATCAGAAAATCATCTCCTTCGCAGTTTCGGTGTCAGAACTGCTCATCTTCGCAAGTCTGCTCACAGGATGGCACTTTCTATCAGGTAAGAGGCACTCACGACTGTACATATTGCAGTCATTAAGGTCCTGTCAGCACCTCCATTGTAACTCAACTTGTGGAGTTTTTATAATTCCTCACTACAAAGTGCGAAAACTCTGTGAGCGAGGCCTGAGCGTTTTCATTCCTGCAGCGCAAACTTTATTTAGAGGATTTAGGAGTTTGTCTTACTTTTCCTTAGGCCAGTTTGTGATTTTTTTGAGAGATATCATTCTATAGGTTGATATCCATATCAGCCTGAAAGGATTATCTACCTCTTCCTATCCCATTCCTCTAACTAAGCAGCACTGGGCAGTCACTGGCAAGGGACCAAAAATGAAGAGTGTGAGTTAGGAGACTACACTGGTTTCATATCTTTATGGCAATTCGTATGTCCCTTTATGATGGAGTAAAACATGTTAGATTTTTTCTAAACTCTGTTATTTTCACATTTTAAAAATTAGAAATGGAATAATCGCTGGAACAAAAAACCTCCAGAACCTGCAAACTGCAGCTGATTTCCACTGACCAGTCTGGCTCCCAATACTATTTGAAGCAGTATTTTAGTTTCCTCATTGAGAATTTTGATTTGAACTGATTTCTAAAAGTTACTTTGCAACTTTGGAATACTCTTTTTGTCTTGAGTAAAAAATTAGAAGTAGTGATAGAGGGTCACTCCCCACTAGTGATGGAAGTGAACTACTGCACTTAGGCCTCCTTCAATAATTAGAATTGTCCCAGCATAGGGCATTTGATTTGTACAGTTTTGTGATTTTGTTTGTAAAAAAACCCTGAGCCTCACTGATTTACTTGGCAATTTGAGTGGTGATTGCTCTGTCTCTGCCTGTGTGCACCTCCAATTAGATTTGCACACATTTAGAGTCAATTTATATACTCAAAGTCAAAACCATGTGAAACTGCATTTAAATAATATGGTAGGCTTGTCCTGTGCATAGAAAAAATTAGTCAGAGACCATGTAATGTATTATACTGGAGATAGATATTTGTTAATTGCACCTGCAGGCTACACATGGTGCTCCCTGTCTTCTCTCCTAAATAATCCTGGTACTGTTAATACCTCTGGGTACCTTGTAATTTCTCTGAACTCCAGTTTGTAAATCCCCTGCAACTGTGATCACATATAATTCTGGTGATATTTCACTACCATGGCATGGAAAGTTTATTAATCCTGAAGGTGTCTGTAGCTATATCTTTGTTTCTTCATCTCTATTGCATTTGAAGGATGAAGCAAAATTTTTCTAGTTTTATGATAGCTTCTGTAATAATTCTTCATATTTACAAATTTGGAATTTTAAAAAAAATAGCTTTAATTAGCTTTGTTTCTCTGTTCTTTGGCAGAGAGATGTTTAAGGGCATACAGCTGCTGAGACAATGAGATTTGCCAGGGTTTATGCTATAGAAAGTATCCAGTATGCTGATGAAGTTAAGAGGAAAACTTGAGAAAAATGACATGCTGACAGACTTAAACATAAGAGGTTGAATATTAACAACAGTTTGAGCAACAAGTGCCCAGATATTTCACAGCCCTTTTGGGAAACCCATCTACTCTTGCCTTCTATTCCACAAGTTCTATCCAATGTAGGCATAAAAAAAAAAATCTTATTTGCCTTTTTGTTTTCTTTTGTTTTTTCTCAGTAGGAATTAGTAAAAATTTATCACTTGATCTGTGGTTAAGGAGTTTGGATTTGAGGAAGAAGATCATCTCTCAGAAAACCACCTGACAGCAATTTGACATTTTTTAATAGTTTACCTGTGAAACTTCTCTATATAAATTTGAAAGTACATCACCTGGAAATATGCTTGAGTTTACAAAGTATAAAATGTCAAGATTGCTTTCTATCAAACACAGCAATAAGAATCAGAAATAAGACTTGTTTGACCACTCCCAAGTATAAATATAATAAAACATAAATATTGAAATATGTAAAAGGGGATACAGATACTGTATATCAGTCACAAATAGCTAATAGATTTGAAGTACAGGGTTGGACTTAACTGTTGAAATGTATGGAATTATTTCATATAAATTGTCACATACATCTGTCTTAGAGATAAGGTCTGACTGTTCTTAAGGTAGTCTTTAATTGCATTTTCTTTGTATTGTTTATGAATCATGTCTTCATGCTTTCTTGTGTGTTTTTGTTGTTGTTTTTCCCTTGCTCGTTTTCAGTCTTACCCTATGGTACTTCAGTATCGACCTAGAATTGACTTCGGTTAGACCAAAGGGCCAGATCCCACTGAGATGAATCCTGCACTATTTGTTTACCCATCGACAGATTGCACAATGAATGGATGTGCCTGGATTGGGGGGACACAGCCAGAATTTCAGCATGCAAATAAGGACATTGTCTTTCTTAAAATTGTCAGTTGCATCTCTGTTGTTTCTATTAGAGCAAGCCAAGTGCCATTCTGCTACTGAAATGTGCATAAGATATTTGTGTATCTTAAGAGTGTGCTGCAAATCATAGCCAAAATCATGAAGTGTACAGTCAAGACTCAAAACCTATGGAATAGTTTTGCTTGCGTGTTAGAAAATTTTTCTGGTCCTAATATTGATTACACTAGCAAAATGGCAGAGTGCTCATTCATGTGGTGTTGCAGTTTCACACACTTACTATTTTACTGAATATTGTTGTTTAAATCATAGAGTACTGTAAAAATAACTAAGGATTATACCTTGACAATATTTTGTATATAAAATATATTTAGAAAAGTGGTGATTGGGCCACTACCTTTTCCTTGATGAGGTTCTCATGGGTCCAGGTATAGCTCACTCATGAGTGTGCAACAGTCCTTTTGCAGTGAATGAAGATTAATTACACTGAACAAGAGATGTAGAAAATAATTCAAAATAGTGATTGAAAATCTTCTAAATTGCTAATATTGCTTGAAAGCATTGCAGCCTTTGTGATTGCACTTTCCGATGGTTTCCCTCGAGTTTGGAATTTGGGATACTAGCTATTTTTGGAAAAATGGCTCCTGGTCAGGTTACATTTCTTCTAATAAATCCTCCATAAAAATGAAGGTAAAATAATATAAATGTCTATGGAACAGATAAAATCCGCTACAAAATTATGACCAAGGCAAAGTTTTTCATAATTATTACTTTTAATAATAAACATTTCCTTTTAAGATTGAATAGAGGTCTATAATATGCTAAGACAAAAGTAATATATAGCTTTAATTACATACCCTTATCTCTTGTGACTATCTGCAGTTTAGAATTCATTACAGAAATTTTCATTAGTTAAAGTCTCAGCATAAAACTATTTCCATAAAATTAGAGGTAATGCAATACTGAAGATTAGCAGTCTGACCAAAATAATTGTTCAGGTCATCTTTTTTTCCAAAGACCTGGAAGTGCTGGATAAAAAGTGATTGTTGCCTTAGGTATTGCAAGCATAATGGTTCTAGTATGGGATGTTTCTTGGGGGTTTTGGTAATGTTGCAGGGAGCATAGCAATGTGTATGTTTTCTGTCTTCTGTTGTCTTTGCTTCAGAGTCAGATTTCAGATTCTCTGGAAATACTTCTAGTTCAGTCACGTTACGTAATTTCTACTTAGTACATACCTGCTAGTGTTGTAGATAGCTATTTGCTTTCTTTATGCCTTTTGCATACAGCAAAAAAAGAACCAAATCAATCTTTCACAAGCTACTGTAGAGTGAACATTCTTAGGTAGGCAAAGTGAAAATTCTTTCTTGGGATCAAATACAAAAGATAGATGTAAGGCTGTAATTCCTTTGTAACTTTATGTTCATGTACAGTAGTATGTTCAGTAGGAGAAATAAGCATGTTGTGGATTAAATCTGGCCTCTTTAGTGTTGTTAGGAGTTCTAACATTGATGACTCGAGGAGCCACGTGTAGTTGGGTTGAATGCTGCCATTGCACTCCAAAGCCCCTATGGCATGCAGAAATCAAGGTGCTGTTGGTAGCAGTCTGTTAAGGAGCCCTGCCATTAGAGGTCCAGGTTGCACATATTGTGCAGATGTCAGTGGAGCAGGGGAAGGAAAACATCTAGGCAGAGGCTGCTGCCCTTTCTGCAGTGTGCTGGCCAATACAGGCACTGCTGTGCCCAGAAGCAGGCAGGGAGGGGTGCCCTGCTGGCTGCAGACATCCTTTTGCCCACCCCAGTCTGTGATGCGCTGCTTGACAGAAAGAAAATACTCCTTGTAGGGTGGGCCCTTCTCTGCAGAGTCTCTAGAGAAAAACAGATTCTTTTGATAGATAGATGTCCACCTCATGGAGCAGCTTGGAAGAGGAGAGCATCCTTTCTGATTTAAAATCATTCTTCTCTTTAGTATATATGGTTGTTTTGTACAGTAGAAATAGGATATTATTTGTAAATACTTACATGCACATAACAATTACACCTTACAGTTTTTATATATTTCATGTGGTTTTATACCAGAATTTTCACTGTAGATTTGCTTGACATAAAACACCTGTTTCAGTTTATCACAAAACTAATGCTAGGATGCTTAAGCATAATTTCTGCTTGGTTCAGGGCACAATTTTTTTCTCAACAATTGCATTTGCAATTTCTTATCCAGGAGTTTGGTCCAGTTTTTTTGAAAAAAAATTGAACAGACTTGTTTTAAAAAGACAGGAACATAAAATTTTTAATCCATCCACCTAACAAGACCCTTGGAATAGCATTATTCTGCCTTGGCTTTGGAATGGAAACTAATAGAAGCTTTCTTTGACTGTTTGATAACTTTCTGTATTCCTAATTCAGAGAACCGTGAATTTTCTCAATCAGAGTCAAACATTGGCTTTGATTCCTGGTATTTTCTTGATGAAAGTTCAAGCTAGATTACAGAAAGCAAATCTTGGTTTTAAGCATGGAAAATCCTGACAGATCTGAATCGACGTTCCCAGCTGCGAGTGGTGGCATTAAATGCATATGAACTAACCACCTACACTTTATGCATTTCTGATTTGATGGCATGGTGCCTGAGTGCTGCTCTACTTTAATAATTTTTGTAAAAGTGAAGTGCCAGTGAAATACATATCTTAACTGGGCAGCTTGTGCAACACAAGGCATTGCCTTCTTTACAGGACATTTGCAGTCATATAGTACATATGTGCCACGTTTCCACAGGTATGCAGATTTAATTCATTTGTGCCAATTAAAAGTGTCTGAGCACTATAGGAATATGAGAAGGCGTGTGCAGGTTCCTGTGTGCCAAAGATGGGGCAAAGTGAAATGAGTACCTAGGCATTCCCTTCAGACTGCACCATATGGCATGCTAGAGCAGATGCCTGGAAAAAGTCACACTTGCTAAGCATTTCCATGACCAAGTGTCACCACTGCATCCTTGTAAAACATAGGAATATAAAATAAGTGTTGCTGCCACTGTGTTTCTATGGCTTTCCCATATTAGCAATATCTGACTGCAGAGACACCTAAAAAATCCCACACTACTACCTAACCTTGTTGCCCCTTATTTAGCACATTTGGTGCTGCTTGGGTGTTTTTCCCTAGAAGTGAAAAAATTCATTAATGAAAAATACAAACAACTTTTGTTAGCTGCTTTTGCTGCATTTATCTAGTAACAAGTCGTATGCTGGAATTTAGAAACAAGATCCTGTAGTATCTCAAACCATTTGGAATTAGATGATTAATCAAGAAATGTATCTTCCGTGATGCATTACTACACTGCTGGTAGCTAAGGGCCTAGTCCTGTGAAGGATTTTTTATAATGAAATACCAAATAAGATTGCTACAATAACTGAGGTGACTCATCACTATAGTAGGTATTGTTCACATGAAAGCTTTGGGGGTTTGAGTCCTACGAGTATGCAGTGCAAGAAGTACATTGTGCATATTCAGCTAGCTTGCAGTTATGAAGAAAAAAAAAAATTATCATGACTTTACTGAAAATGTTACACAAAGTGAAGTGCCTGATTACTAATACAGAATACCTTTTAAGCCCATTATTTTCATTTGACAGTGTAATATTTGCTTCTGAATTTTATCAATGGTCTTCATATTTTCAGGAAGAATATATCATAAACATAGGGTATTGAAAAGCTTTCATGGGAAAATAAGGATAAAAAGACATGTGTTCTTTTAGATAATTTAAATTAAAACTGCCATATCCCAGTAGAAAATATATTAAAATAAGTACTTTTATATTGAAAATATTTCATTTTCTGCATGAGGAGCCTTTAATTCTGGGTCTTGGTCTTTTTTCTCCATAGGCTTCAGCAATTTGACTTGATTTTTCTGCTGTTATCACAAACAGTTATACTTTATTTGCTGGAGAAAAGAGATTGATCTCATTTCACTCTTACTGCAGACAAAATAATGGTCCAGAGTTTCATCCCATTTCTCCCATGAATAGCTCTTACACATTACTTTGTGAGAGAAGTAAACAATTTTTCTTTTTCTGCTGTTTAAAAAAAAGTAGGCCCTGGCTTAATCCTTTAATTGAACCAACCTCTCAGTTGTATTGGTTTGGGGTTTTTTTACATTTTCATATTGCTGAAGACAAGAGGAATTTATTCACTCCTCAGAAAAAAAAAAATCATTTTTGAGAGGACTTGCAACAAAAGGCATAGCGTAGCTTCCTTATATAGCTCATAGCTCAGCCACATACTACAACCTTTTGAACAGGTAGCTGTTCAAAATCTAAGTCTCAAAATAGATTGAGCCTTGTTTATAGAGGGACTATGTAAAATACTGGTTAATAACATTTACTGATCCAATTCATTGGTGTCCTGGAAAGTGCAAAGGGAATTAAGACTTACTTCCTTATCCAGGAGTTTGGTCCAGGTTCTTCACTTAATCTGGCAGGTTGAAGGCAGCTCTTTGCTTCCTACAAAAATGCCTATATCATGCTGCGTATTCCCCTCTCCTTTTACTTCATGCTTTGTTGACTTACTATTTTTCACAGTTAAAATTTCTAAATAGGCACCCACGCTCTTGTCATTAATTCTAGGTTCTTGCACATCTTTTGCCCATTCCCATACCCCACCCCATTTCCTACCCAAAAGTCAAAATGTTAAGGACTTACAGAGGTGAAATTGCACATGAGGTGTCAGCTCACAGGTTTTGTTTATCAGGCAGTTCTCATGGACTTCAGCAAAGTTTTTGCAGTTCTGCATTTTCAATCCTTTATAGCCAATTTGAGCAAGGTCATGCTTCCACAAGGGTTTCAGCTAAGAACATTTGTTTGAGGAGGGGTTGTGGTTTACTGGAGTGTGTTCCAGGTTTATTTCCAAGACACCTGGAGATTGATTCACCTGAAGGAAATGTGAAAACTTCCAACTGCACATTTGCCTCTAATTTTGTCACACAGAGGTTGTCTGACCTTCAGACCTTGGCTGAAATATCCCTTGCAGGAATGTCTTTCAAAAACAAACTTGAAATGTTGAAGTATTTTTCTTCACAAACAGATCTACCTATTGATTTTCTTTTCTACCTTCTGTCTACACTGTCTGTAGGTCAGATTAAAACCTTAGGTTCCAGAATAGGAAATTTATTAATTAATGAATTCCCAACAGATTCTTCCATCAGAGGTGTGTGCCAAAAATCTTTTGCATTCAGGTAGCTTTCCACTACAGCTGAGTAAGGTTGCTGTTTCATTCTCTAGTAAGCAATTTAGGTCTCTGTGGTCCTGGAGTGTGGCAGTGAAGCAGAGGAGCTCTGTACATGGGTAGAAATATCCAGGCTATCTTTTGTACTTGCAGAAGGAAACAAAGTTCTGTAAGCTCAAGATGGAGGAGAAACTCTGAAATGAAAGATGTCTGTAAGTGGGAGTTCTTGCTGTTACATTAATTTTAACCAAAGATAGGCATTGGTTTGACTTTGCTTGTTTTTCTGAACCATTAGGTATTTTCTTTGAAGTAACTTTTATGTGTATTTTTAGGAAATGCTTCTAACATGGTTGACAGTTGACAGGATAAGGTGAACAGAAGTAGCTACTGTGCATTTTCCTTTTTTGCTAATCACAGTGTAAAGCAAAGAGTTGAGATAAGGTTACTACACAATATACAAAATGGCTGCACAGTAAAATGGTTTTGCTGCTAGTTAACATACTGAGTGTTTTATTACAAATGAAGTTGTAATGAAGATGTTTCTTGTCAAAGCGCAAGGCACATATTTTATAATGGCATTCTACTCCTAAAATTCAGTTTTGTATTATATTGAGTATGGTAGATATTGTTCCTGTTGTCTCCTGAATTTTGTTGTGGTAAAATGAAACATGCTCCATTTTTACTGAAAAAAAAAATCAAATACTTATTGATTTAAAATTAGTCTTTGTCAGATATTTAGTTTGTTCTTAAAAACTAGGGTTTTTTAAAAATAAACTATTTTTATGGATAATCTAATTGCCTAATAGTTTCAAGGGACCTATTTAATACCAAAGGTAATGCCACCCAGAAATGGACTTGGAATATGACATTGACACTTTATCCTGGAGTGCCTGAATGGTCGAGAGGTACCTGGAGTCAATCAAGCAGAACTGAACCAGTGAGAGTTGTCTGTGTCACCAAGCTAAAGGGTTAGGCACACCTGGCAGTTTCCAAAACAAATCAGAAAAGGAAAGAAACAACAGGAATAGCATTGAGGTTGAGTCAACAGACAGAGAGTAGCTCTGAGTCCTAGCTCATGTTCCTGAAGAAAAGCACAAAGGCTTGCATTTACTGATGTGTCTGCTATACCTGGCCTGTGAACTAACAAAAACTCCGTGTGCTGTCAGTCCTGTAAACCTTCCAAAGCACAAAATAGTCACCAAGCTACTTTTGGGGGTTCCAGTCATAGTTCAGTGATATTTTGGAGGGTGCAAAGGACAGATTTGGAGGACAATGATAAGATAGTAAGTATGTTTTACAGATTTTTATAGCTATTTTTTTAGTAAATGGCATTGCTGTCCTTGACATGAGACCATTGATTAGTAAGAAGTGATTATTTTACTTGTGCAGTATAAAACAGAGAGTATAAAAAAAAAATCCAAATTATCTTGATTTCCTTTTCCAGGATAGTGGTTAACTAAACTGGAAAGTCATAGGTCAATATAACTATCTAGATGGCTGAAAGATTTCATTCTAAATACTTACTGATAGTATTTTTTTCTCTCAAATAGAAGCTTCTTAGCATAAACATGAAGCAATGCATCATTTTTTTTTTCCCTTATTGCAGACTTAACTATTGAAAGAAAAGTATTTTGCATTTTTTAAACTAATGCAAAGCCTGAATTTGTTGGATGTTCCAGGCTACTGAATAGATGATATAGAGTTACTCTCAATGGATTTTTTGGGGGTGGGGGCCTAAGTGTCCTTATATAAGCTGTGATCCAAGTTAAAAGAAAGGAGCCTATGGTGAGCAGTAATAATGTTCTAATGCTTCCTTGCATTTGATCAGCGGTTACCAGTTTTTAATAAAGCAGCCCTCACAGTACTTAGGAACTCATAGAACATATTGTGGTCTTAAGTTGCTAATTTGTTTTAAAATATAAAAATGTTTAAGCTTTTTGTCAAAAGTGATAACATCCTATTACAAATAAACCTTTTTGTGGTTGTAAAATTTAGCTTATAAATCATTCAAATTGAAGTGAAAAAAACACAGGTCATTGTTAATGACAGTCTATCCTACTATTAAGAATATATGTATTTTTGTAAAGGAAAAGCACTTGTAGATATTTAATCAGTCCAATATCTATCTATGTTAATGTTTTGGAAAAAAAAAAAAAAAAGAAAACAAAATGCTGCTTAAAGAATCACATATTTTTATTTTTTGTGCTCAAATGCATTTTCTGTTGTTTTATGGAATGTTTCTTCTGTGTGAAGCTGTATAGTTAGTACAGCTGGGCTAAATGCATTTATCACTTTAATCCATGGTATCTGACTATGATAATATATTTTGTGTCCAATCAAAAAGTAATTGCAAAACACAGGCTTGTGGTGCTGTTTTTCATCTTTGATATTAGCTTCATCCTGCCTTATAACTTTTCTACTTCGTACTAAGTATAAAAAATGCTAACCATTTTTTGTGATGCATGTGTTTCAATGGACATTTCAGGGTATATCTGGTTGCTTAGTTGAATCTTACTATGCTTACTAACATTTTTATAAGATTACAGAATTTAACATACAGTATTTAATAAAAAGTCCCCTGGATGAAAAAATATGCAAGATTAGTCAAGTTTAATACTCACTTTCCTTCAAAGGAAGCTACTGCTGGGTACATGCATGGAACGTGAGTGCATCACTAAAGATTCGGAGAATTTGTACGAATGCTATTTATTAAATTCAGAATAATTCACTTCTTGTAGTATTTTGCAGCTATTTGAAACCTCCCTTTCAACTGTTTTTTGCTTCATCATAATGCATTAACAGTTTCAGGGGAAAAAAAATAAATAATTTTATTAAAGTACAGTAAAGAGTTGCAACCATATTTGTTTGTGTACACATGAGTGTGCAATCCAGAACCTCTTTACTTATTTCAGTGGGATTCTACAGGGATCTACTTCATGGCTCTGATGCTCAGTTAAGGACTTCAGCTTGACCTCGGTGGAGTGACTATCTGTAATTATCCTTGTGGCTGAGACTTGAAATGAGCCAGACTTCCCACTTCCTCACTTAGCTTCCTTTCATGGGTGACTAATATTGTTTAAATTTACTCTTATTATATTAACCTGCTCATAAGTAAGTTTTGCAATAATGAGTGTGTACACTAGCAGTAGAATTCATTGGTAGGAACTCAACCGAGTAAACACTTGTGTCCTCGACAAATTGGGGGAGAATTTGACTCAGATTATGAACACTTGAAATGACATTCTCTCATTTATGTTCACACTTAAGATCTGCAGTTGATCAGGATTTGACGTGTTTTATTACATGAACGCTGTCCATTTTTATAATTTTTGTTAAGAGTTAATTTCTTTAGTCATTCATTAGGGTCAGCATCTCAGGGTCCACAAAGTAGCAGTTTAAAATCCATTTGATCTGAGTGCAATACCAGTACTGCAGGCTTGTATCTTTTGAAGAATCAAATGTGTTGTTTTGAAGTACTTAAAAAAGCACTGTAAGTTTCACCCAGTTCTACCAAAGGAATGTGAGGAGTTTTTTTCATCTCAAATCTGAGTGTGGCCCTAGAAAAAATGATAACTGAGTCAGCACTAGTGATCAGTTTTCCACTTAGGGATGGGAAGTGCTGGTGTTTGGGGGTTTTTGGGCAAAAACCCTGTGGTTGTGCCTCGATGTAGTGTGAAGTCTGTTCAAATCTGCATCAACATTTGTAAGCAAGATTTATTTTGAAACAGCTCATCCAAACCCTGTGAATGGGCCTCTAGAATCTTGTGTATAAATGTATCAGGTATGTAATAATATTTCTAATAGTGAACTACCTGTATGGCTCAGTACTGGTGATGTTAAATTGTGTGTTTCATGCTAATGTCAAGAAGGTTTACAGCACCATTATAATGGTTATTAACAAATGACAATTTGGCCTGACCTGTATGCTGCAAGATGCCTCTAGCCCAGTTGGATTAATTTTATGAAAAATCTAGATGAGCAAGAAGTATAACTAATCTGCTTACTAGCACTGAATTGCTCCTTTCTCAAAGCAATAAATATATTCATGTTGTAACATCTGTTGTGCAGCCTACAATACGAGTTGTTTTGTTGCATTGTTTCTATATAATTTATTTTGTGCAATAAAAAAAAATCTCTGGTTTTATCTGACTCCTTTCTAGTTTGTAATGATGTTTGAATTAAAACATTTGCTAGCTTTATATCTTAATCCTGCAAGCATACTGTCAACTCACAGCAGTGTGAGTAGAAAACAGAATACAGTAATATTATTCATCATAGAAAAAAAACCAGAAGGTACTCACATGGCCTGATTTCATTCTAGCTAATTTCATAGAGTGCTACCATAAATTTTCATGGGTGCAGAATTCTGCCTAATATTAAAGTTGTCTTGGCACCCCATTTGTAAAGTTACAGTGTGACTGTGTGTTTGAGGCTGTTAAAAAAGAGCTTCTTCAACCTTTTTTCTAACCTAATTTCACTGCTTCCTGTTCTCTCCCTTTTTGATGTTTTTCTGAGCTAATTTGCCTTCGGTAGTATTTATTATTCTGTGCACTTACCTTTATTATGTCACTGAGTTGTGTTAACTCTAAGGTAGTGTAAAATAAACATGCATGCGAATTGGAAGGTAGAGGGTATCCTTACATGTGAGCCCCTGTTGTGAAGTAACATTATTCACACTATATACTGAGCTACTGCAAAGATAAACAATGCAGGGAGCCCTTTTATTCACAAGAACTTGTACCTTTGGTCTGAGATGTTCCTATGAAATCTGCAATACCACCACATGAGCTCTGAGATGTGGCTCGGATTTGGAAAAAATAGAAAGGATTGCTGATTGAACTAAAATGATCTGCGACAGAGTACATTTTGTATATTCTTGTAAAAGCCTTCTACGTGTTAGCAGGAAAAAAAACAATTGCTTGTGAGCACAAAATGTGAAGGTGCATGGAGCACATTGCAATACGTGCATATGATTAAATAGCATTGTAAGTTATGTTGCAATTGGCTGTTAACAGGCTAAGAGCAGCTGTGGCACCGCTGGCTGCTCTGTAACCTGTGCAGGTGAAGCAGTGCAGCCTCAGTGGCTTTCTTTGGACCTTTTTCACGTGGGATATTTGACCTTCAAATTTGTCAAAGGTCATAAACTAATACTTTCCCTTCTCCTAGAAGTGGTCTTGAGACTTAAGGTCACTTAGTGGGAAAAAAAACCATGAACTTTACATAATGCTTCTACATAATGTCATTACATTCTTTATTAAACAGAAATTGAATTGTATATAAGTGCAAAATTCTGCTCCTAAATAGGGAACTTTTCCTCAAGCAAGCTTTCCATTTAAAATGCAGTGATTAAATTATTCTAAATAATTACTTTGTTTCAGGTAGCTAAAAAGAGAATCATTGTGGGGGGAATAAAAACACCCATGTATAAGAATAGTAACAAATGCCTGATAAGTCATAAAGCTGGATTATGTTTCATAGAAGGAGGAAGGTGGGTGGTGTACAAACAGCTGTTTACATCAAGGGTGTAGCACACAAATTTCCCAGTTGGAACTGTGATTCACATTGCTTTCTACCCTAATTATTTTTCCTCTTTTATTCTAAAAGAGAATATGCAATGCAGTGTCATTATAGGCAAGAGTAATGTTTTTCAGAAGAAAAGTGCTTTCGTAATTTAGGTTTCATTAAAGCAACAGAAATTTGCTGGCAGTATGTAATATGAGCACCTTGTTCCAGTGGCACAGTTCCAACATCTTCATTTGGAAAGAAGACTGCTGCATTCACAATTCATAAAAGCATTGGCATCTATCCCATTAAACTCACACAGGAAAATAAAACATTCTTATATGCAAAACCACCCTATCTTTTCTAAACTATTTATAGATAATGTTTTGGTCTTTTCCTGTAGTACACAAATAATGACAGTAAGTGCACTTCTAGATATGGAAAATAATTACAGAGGAACTTAAGAAAAACTGTACTTAAAACCAATTTTGGAGACACTTTAAATGTCTTGGATTTAAGGTAATCCTTTTGCACATGTCTATAGCCTGTGCCCTCGAAGACCCTCAAAGACCTCAAAGTCCTGCTGCTTACAGGCAGCCTCTACACTTTGTGTCCGAGCACATCTCCAGAACAAGCAGAACTTGTTACTTAAGCCAGTATTCCTCCTTGAATTTCTCTGTCCAAGTCCTTCTCAAAGGAGTGTGATTTTGTCTTGACTAGTTTCTAAAATGTGTTTTATTCCCATGCTTCTCCCCAGAACCTGGTAGAAGTGATGCAGACGTAGAGAGACTGCTCTTCATGTCCTTACACTACACCCAACATCAGGAGTTCTAAACATCTTCAATAGTGAGCTCAGGGAAGTTCACTGCTGCTCCCCGTGCTTTGCTAGTTATGATGTTGGATTTGTAAAGCACCTTAGTACTCACAAAGGTCGTGTGGAGTGCATTTGGTGCTATTAACAGGGAAAGAGAAAGGGATATACTCCCAGTAGGTAGCCCATGGAAGCAAACAGCATCTGGAGGAGAACCTGTTCTTCTCTGAGTACTGTCCTCATTTCCAATGCGGATGCTTTATAATGCTAAACAGCAATTACACTGACTTCTTCCAGATCCTTTCTCTTTCTCCAAGTGTTCAGCTCAGATTGTTATTCTCTGGTAATCAAAATCTCTGGAACAAGAGGAAAAAAAAAAGGCATGGATCTGTACTGCTGAATAGTTCTATAACTTGCAGCCAGCCTGCCCTGCTCTCCATGTTCTGCTGATTGCCAGTATCTTTCTTCTTAGACTGAAAAGGAGTACCATATAAATAAGCAAAGAAAAATTACTACAGTGTTCAAGGTAAGCAATATGCCACTTGGTTTTTAATTGTTATTTGGAAAAATTACTATAAATGAGCTCTTAGGCTTATATTTTGAGTGGATGAATGTGCATATTCAGAGCATTACCCATGTAATTTGACTTTTTTTTAAAAAATTGACTCAGAGGCATAAAAAACCAAATATTTGCTAATAAAAATGTTTTTTTCATATAAAAATAAATACATAAATTAGGCTAATAGAGCTTATTTAGAGAAGTGATACTATGAAGGAAAAAAATCTGCACTGTTATTTTTGACCCAGGGCTGCTATAGTTTAATTTTCTATTCTTGCTATAAAAACAAAGTGTTATGTTACATCATGGAAAAACAGCACAAAGTCAAACAAGTGTTATGTAGATGCCTGATCCTATAAAAGCTTGTGCTGAAAGTATATTCACATGTGTAACATGCAAAACGTGTACATAGGTTTTTAGTGTTGTGGACATAGAAATTGGCCTGCTGGTAGAATGTTCTCTGGTTTTTTTTACAGGTTGTATTTAAAACAAGAAAATCTCTTGGAAAATAGATGCTTACCGCCCAAAGTGCTTTGTAGGTGATGTATCTATATCTCTGTGTATTTAAATCATACACATGCAGGAGTAACTTTGCCATGGCAATGTAGCCACAGGTAAAAGTAGAATGGAGCAGCTCATCCCAAGAAAGTAATTCAAGTGCAAGAGCGGTGTTCAAGGTAACAGTAATGTGAAATCAGAATTCACACCTAAATCTATCCAGGTCTGTTCCCTGGCTTTGGAGAAAAGTGCCAGTAAACCTTTTCAGTGACTGCTCAGTGGGCTGCCTACCATCTGCATTCAACCTCACAACACTGATTTCTGCATGCAGCTCGTATTCTAAGGCGAGACTATTCCGTGGCAAACAAACACTTGGGTTAAAAAAAATCAGAGTAAAATGCTTTATCTCTATGAGCCTTACTATAGTCTCAATTCCCAGCATGGAGAAACTACAATAATCGCTTCTTGAAGAAGTTGACAAGAAGCTAAATTATTCTGAGTTCCTTGTAATATCTTCTAGATTTTGAGAAAGGAGGTGGATGTGATAGGAGAGTTTCTCCTCTAAGGGAGAGGGCTGTACGCTAATTTTCTTTATCCTGATGTCATCTACTGCTAGTCACAAGAGGAGACTGGCTCAAACCAGATTTGAATAGCCTGTAAGAACTTCAGTCTTCAGCTCTGGTAGTTCTTATCTCTCTCAATTGCTCAACAGTAGGTGAGGATAAGAATTGTCTTGTTACGAGAGATGTAACGTCACAGAGAGCGCCATGTGGAGGAATTTGCTCAGCACAACAAAGCAGGGTGTGCCAGGCAGCCCTAGTGAGCCATCCAGCTGGCCACAAGCTCCACAGCTGCACTGCTGCAGGACTGTTTGAGCTATTTGCAGCTCTGTGCAGGGAAACTGGCAGCACAGAGGCAATGGCTATGGGCTTTGAACCCTTGTAGAGCTCAGGGCACTGCCAGCCAAACTGCCTGTGCACTTCACTGTAGACAAAGCATCTGTCTGTGGGTTATACTGAGAATACTGTACGTGACCTTTCACCAATAATCATTTTAATACCACCCATATTCTTAACTGCTGACAGGTTAAAGTGCATAGCCAGCAGATAAACTGTGTTTTCTAAATGTCCTCTCATTTTGCTACGAGGAAATATAGACTTAGTTTCAGCTGCTGTGTGCAGCCCTGACATCAAGAGTTCGCAAAGAACCTGACCTTGGAAAACAGTAGAGGAGCATCTTTGAGTCTTTCTATAGGGCTGCAGGCAGAAGCTCTGGCAGAAAACACTTGTTGGTGTGGCCATGAGCTTGAGACTGAGGCTCTGAAACCCAGTGCCTGAGCCTGTGGAGTCACAGGTTTCTTCATTGGGAGCATAGGTCATGGGGAAGGGAAAACACTTGCTCTTCTTTTATTTGCCCACAAGGAGCCACTGGGATAAGAACATTGGTAAGGAGTGCATAGTTCTGAATATAAATCAAAGATTTCTGTGGGAAAGTAAGCACTAGACAGTGCTCCATACTATTAATAGCTTCTAAGAAATTACAGAATGGTGACAACCCAAAAGCATCATGGGTTGTCACCTGCTGCTCAGAGAACTCATCCAAATGTAGTCCTCCCAGATGATTATTTCCATTGACTCTGTAAGTTAAATGTTTTTTCTTCCACTTCAGCACAGGCTTGATTATAATCATCTCTAAAAGCCTACAGGTACAAGCACCTCTAGTGCTGCAGACCACAAGGCACATATACATTTTTAATTTGAGGAGCCAAAGCTGAACTGAATCCCTATGTCTTAATGAATCAGTAATACTTAGGATGATGATCAATGAATGCTGCATTAAGAATGTTTAAAATGTCACTTATCCCTTTCCAAGCAACACTCTAAGAGCCTCTACTTGTGTGTCTACAAAGGAGGTGGTTATATTTTCTCTGACTTCCATAAATACCTGAGCAAGACAACAACACCCAGATACTGAAGCAATTCTGAGTAACAATGGGGAGCAGCAACCCAGCACACAGCTGATCTCTCTTAGGAAAGCCATGTGGGTGTATGCAAGACCCCAGTCTCAGGTGGGACACAAAGCCAGCACAGGTGTCCATCCCAAGGAATGGGAGAAAAAGTTCCTCAGGTGTTCTTCAGAATCTGATGGATCAAGGCTTGTTTAGCTCTCACCCACACCCAGATCTTTTGTCAAGGGTGAAAAGCCTTTGTGCTTTGCATTTAAAGTAAGATTACCTTTTGACAATTTTCCAAAAGCCCCTGATACTTTATTTTTCTAAATTTACTGATAAAGCCCAATACTGGAAGACCAAAAGGCAAAGCTCCCCCTTTACACTGGGAGAACTTCAGTGGTATGGAGACACTGCAAATATGACAAATAAAACTACAGCAAAAGAAAGAGGTTTCTGTGAATAGAAAATATCTTTTTAAATAGAAAAAAAACTACAAAATATTTTTTAAAAATAGCTCTAGTATGCCAAAACAAAAGCCAAGGAAATAAGAAAAAAGAAAAGGAGGTAAAACCCAAAAGCTTCTTAATGTTTCATAGATGTTCTCCATGTTTGTTATTATCTAGCCTTTTTCATGTTGAGCCCTAAGAGTTGGCATATAATTTACTGCTGGTAATTAATTATCAGTGCAGAGCAGCCTTCCCCTGGGCTCAGTTGTGTCCAAGTCAAGATTCTGAACTGTAAACAAAACCACCTTTACAGTGGTTAGGTAAAAACTGGGCTTAAATGCATCAGACAGCTGCTACAGATCAGATGTGATTGCTGGCAAGGAGGTGTAGAGAGTTATCTTAAGGTCTGGAAGCTCCATCTGTGTGCAGTCTGCCATCAGCCCCAATCTTTAGGAGCTTGGTGTTAGTAAAACAGTGAGACCATGCCCAGGCAGGATGTCACTCCAAGCAGCACTCTGCAGCTGTAGTCTCTTACGTGGTAGACATTTCTAGCAACAGTCCTTGTTCAATATGTGACAGAGCTAGAGTGGGACTCTTCTGATAGCATTTACAGCAGGTAGTTATGTAGAAGGACAAGGGTAAATTGGCCTGGTGCCCAGCAGTAAGAAGAAGAGTTACTCATATTCTGGAGCCGTAGGTATGAATGTGCTGGACCACCGTGTTTTAAGTTCATTATGGTGAATTCATGTCTGTTTAAATCAGAGAAAGATTTTGCCCACCATGTTCCAGTATCAATTCAGGTGAAGCAGCCCACAGGCTGCTGAAGGCCTAAGCTCTTGCCATTGGTTTTACTAACCAGCAGCACTGACTGCTCTGCTTGCTCTCCACACCACAAGTCCCATGGAAGAAGCCAGAATTGTGTTAACCTGCTTCCATCCTTTCAGGTTGGATCTCCTGTCAAATCAGGTACCGACTTACCAGATTTTCTTAGCAATTTCCCTCTGTCATTAATCTTTGTCCTTTTTTAACAGCAACTGCTCTGCTTGAAATTACAGTGGTTAATTTCTCTGCAACCATCTCTCCCAGTGCCCTTTGTGTCAGCAGGATGGAAATTGCTGCTAAACCAGCAGCCACAGGTATGTGCAGCTGCTAAGGTCTGAATGCAAAGCTCTCTTAATACTCAACCCCTTCCTTATCAGCACAACACCAGAGCATGGGACATCCTCTCCCAGTAGCCCATACTCTGGAAAATTCCCATCCCGCCTGCATGGGGTGGCACAAACTCACAGGAAGGTTCCTGGGACACCTGCAGCATCCTGAACCCATCCTACACAGAATCTTGGGGCAAGTTGATTGACCTCCCCATCTGCCTTTCTGCTCAGAAGATTCCTGGGAGATAAACTCTGGGAGATGGGCTAATTTTGTCTCTTAACTGGTGCCACCTGTAATATGAATAGTGCCATGCTGGGTAGTGAGACCCTTGATGCTGCAGAGAGAGGAGGGCTGTCCTGGGTGAGTGAGTAGATCTGTTCTGTAAGTCCCCTGAGTGGCAGTACTCAGTTAAGAATGCATTGTGCTCATCTAAAATCCTGCTAAGTAGTGGGTAGTTAAATCAGTTTCTCCTTTCATTCTCTCTCCAGTAATTATTCACAGTGTTTCTCTCTTGGTTTTAGTTTATATCATAGACCTAGATTTGATGGTCCCAGTTCCTTTACACTTTTCATGGTATGATTTACATACTGCAAGGAGAAATGCTTTACACTGGTATTGTATTTCTCAGTAATTTCTGGTGCATGTTACACTCGTGAAATCCTCTTCTCCTTAACTGGGTGCTTTTTTTGTTGTTGTTTTCTCCCTGAGCTTTCTGCCTCTGTGGAGACCTGCTTCAGCTGTTATTAAGTTGTTTTGATACTAGTCCCGAGAACACCTGTATTTTTTGGTGGTTTTCTTAAACATTAAATTGGAACCTTCATTTTTCTATTTTCTTCTAAATTTCATCTAAGACCAGTTAATGCACTCACTAAATGTGTGCCACTTCTACCCAAGTGTGAGTTGCACAGAAATTTAAAGTGGGGGCAACTTCTGTGCTGCCTTTGCCAACATCTTCAAATCAGGGAGATTGTACATCCTTGTGTACAAAGCCCTAATTCTGAACTTTCTCAGTTTAAGTCTGGACTTTCTCTGTGGACATCAGGTTTATGTAAAGCAGAGCAGATTAGATCCCAAGGTCCCCTTTTTTAGTATATCCAATACTGAATTTCATTTTCCTTATTCAAAACAGAAGAGAAGCAAGGTGGGTGCTGTTGTGTATTTCATTCCTGCAAACAATGCTATTGTTTATCGCTTCCCACAGGTTTGCAAAACCAGACCCTACTCAAGTGGTTTTGAGGGTCTCCCCAGGAACATCCATATGCTGCAGGGTTCCTTCAGGCTCTCTGGGTGAGTCTCTTCTTCATTTCCAGGGCAGACTCCCCCAGGATGAAGCCAGGCAGTGGGATTGGTGCCTTCTATCCCACTGGGACAGTTTCAGAACCGTGGCAATCTGTGCTGTGCACATCATTGGGTTTTATCATTAGCTGAGTTTCATGTCAGCTTTGAATTTGTTTCAACATGAAAACAGTATTCATCATAGAAGTGGGTTGAGTCTAAACATAGCGAGAATGCACCAGAGCTCATCTTTATTAATCTTTCAGTCAGCTAATTGAAGTAGAACATGGTCTTGCTCTTTGCATTGCTTCCTAGTATAGACCAAGTATTACTTTCAGCCTTAGCTGCAGGACGACGTTGGCAAGAGATGTTTGGATCCGAGTAGATTTCCACTTTTGTTTTAGTCTGTTTCTTAACATTTGCTGAGGTGGGTGGCTGCTTCAGGGGGGAGGGCAAATTAACTTTATTGATTGAGTAATTTCCTTTATGAAGGCTCTGAAGGGGACGGCTGCCTGCCGAAATAATATTTGTTAAATAGCCATATTTGGAAAATGAGTCAGTGAGAAAATAGCATGCAAATCCCCCAGCTTATCTCCAGCAGGGAAAGAACAGAAATGTGCTAAGAAAGGAAGATAGATGCTGACTTGGAGATTACAAGATAAAACTACCTTAATAGGATTTTTTAAAAATTATTAACTAAAAAATACATTAAGAAAATGATGGAACTGGCCATTGCAAATGCTTAAACTTTCTAAATAAGAAAATTTGCACAGAAGTAATTGCCCACCTGCAAAATATGTTTAGTTCACATTAATGCTTTGTGTGCAGGGGCTTCCAGCTCTATCCTTTACCTGCCTTCACCTGCTTTAAAAAAAAAATCAACAAAAACTAAAAGAGGACACAATTATGTATTCAAGACATTAACAATAAGAGAAAGGGGAAAGAAACATCTTTTTGTTGTATGAAATACTACAGCATACTATGCAAGGATGGCAAGACTTTAAAAACTTAAAATACCTCCCAGGCAAATCCTTAGGTTTCAGAAACTCAGGCAGCAGCCCATCTAATTAGCTACAGTTACTGTCTCTTCAGCAGCTGTGTCACTGCTGACCTCTTCTCATTTACTGTGAGTCTTTATAAGAGAACATTTTCCACAGTCTTTTGTCCTGGCAGCTTACTCTTTAAACCCAGGAGCAGACTGAAATAGCTTCTTCTTTCTACCGGTTCGTGGGTGTCTTGGGTCTCATTTCCTCTCGTGCTCCTGAGGAGATGTCGTGGCCTCACTTGGCTTTTATGATGCTGCGGGCTTGGAGTGCCTGCTAGGGAATGGTAATGCTTGTTATTCGGAAATCTTGGGGAAGGGGAAAGGAGACCAGCAGCAAAGTGAAATTATTGCTTTCCCCTTAGCCTTGAGACTGGGGTGGGAAGTGGTAGATGAAACAATATGAAATCTGATATTTACTAAGTAAGCTTTTGAAACTCATGCATTCGCCTGGGAGGCTGCCCGCCGAACAGAATAACTCTGCAGTGATGCAACTGCAGCGCTCCCTGCCAGAGCTGAGCCCGACCCAGCTCGGCAGCAGAGGCGTGTGCAGGGAAATGCTGGGGAGCAGCCGCCCCGGGAGCATCTGTGCTCAGGCTGGCACGTCCCGGCAGCACAACCCGGGGGACACCAGCAGCTGGGGAGCGCTTGAGGCCTGAGGCTGGAAGGTAGAAAAGGTTTCCAACAGTGGTACTCGTTCTCTCTGCTAATGCCTCCCCAGCACGGCGATAAAGCGAGCGCCGTGAGGGTCTGGGGCTATGCAAAGCAGATCCACAGCACCGGCAGGGACTGCGTGGTCTGGCTGTGCCCCCATGGCTGCACCTGCCCTTGCCTTCCCTCTTGATGGGCACTGCCTCCTACCTGTGCTCCTTTCCATGAGATTCCCAAGTCTCATCAGTGACAACGAGTGTTTTCTAGCCCACCTGAAAATTCTGCTCTCTGGAGTGGTTTTGCGGTTTGATTTTTCAGAGGCATAAATTGCTGTACTTGGCACTGGTGAGTCTGCAGTACATACAAACAATCCTGTATTCTGTTTTGGGCCCCTCACTGCAAGAAAGACTTTGAGGTGCTGGAGTGTGTTCAAAAAAGTGCGGCAAAGCTGGTGGAGGGTCTGGAGCAGCTGAAAGAGCTGGGTGTGTTTAGCCTGGAGAAAAGGAGACTCAGGGAGACCTCACTGCTCTCCACATCTGCTTGACAGGGGATTATGGCAAGGTGGGGATCAGCCTCCTCTCTCAGGCAACTAATGATAGGATGCAAGTTGCACCAGGGCATGTTTAGACTGAGTATTAGGAAATACTTCTCCATGGAAAGCATTGCCAAGCACTGGAACAGACTGGCCAGGGAGGCGTTTGACTGTCCCTGGAGGTATTTAAGAAGTGTAGATGTGGCACTTGGGGACATAGTTCAGCGGTGGACTTGGCAGTGTTAGGGTAACTGCTGGATTTTATGATCTTAAAGGTCTTTTCCAACAAAAAAAATTCCATGATTCTGATTCCAAATGTTCTTTTAGGGAATCAGCTGATCAGAGAAGTACTGAAATACAGTGCCATAAATACAACCAACAAAGGGAGGAGTGCAAGGTGTGAAACAAGCAGAGAATGAGAAATAAACTATAAAAGACTATAACGAGGTGTGTGATGGCCCTTCCTAAGGTTATCAGAAAGACAAAACATCTTAAAAAATACAGCTTCCTACAAGTCATAAGGCAACAGCTCTGGCCAATGAACATTTTTGGCAATCATTTAAAAGATAATCCTTTTAAGAATAATATTTGAAGTCTCTGTTTACAATGAGGGTTGTTTCCTTGCCCTGGATTGCAGAGTGGTTTTATCCTTATTCTGTTTGCTTTAATAAAGATGGATGTATCACTCTCATGTCCCAGAGAAATATGAATTAGGTTATTTCCTTCTAACTAAAGTTTCCTCTGTATCTTAATTGGATGTACTCTAATTTGCCCTGTGAGGTTAGGGAAGAGGAACATTCTGTGCAGAAAATCCTGCCCAGTCCAGGTCATACAGGAAATCTAAAGCATGGGCTGCTGAGTTTGTTCCATCAGTTCCGTTGATCTGCCCATCAGCAGAGACTCCACCAGCTTGCAGAAGAGAAAATGATTAAGCATTGCAATAAAAGCTTTCATAGTATTTACAGGCAGGTGAAGATCTACCCTTCTGAATGCAGTGTAACTCAATTGTTTAAATGTCCTAGTCTTCCACTAACTTTTTTAGGCAGCATATTCAGATTTGAAAGTGTTGTTGCTGGTGCCCTTTTCATGCCAGCCACGTTATGTTGAGCTGCACCCTTCCCACTAGAATCTAGTTACGTGTTAGGGAGCTCTTCCCCTGGGAGCGTCTCAGGGAAGCCCAGGTGTCAGTTCTGATCTCCGTACCAAAATGGCAAACGCTGATCTGCTTTGTGTGGGTTGGATGTGGTGCAAAGGATCAGGTCAGTTCTACCTGTGTGAAGTACAGCATCAAACAGTGCTGGATGCCCTGCATTCTCTACAGGAGATTTACTCCAGCCCTGTCTGATCTTCAACAGGGACACAAATGACTCTCGTAGAGTGGCCACAACCGATCCCATAGGCAACAAGCAAAATCCCATCTTTTTGGAAAAAACACGAGACTTTAATGTCTCTCATCTGCATTCTGCTTTATTTGGGCTTACTTCCAGTAGGAAGACTATTAATATCTATTTATTTTTAATCAAGTGTTGTTATTGAAAATTATATTAATTCAGTGGTGAGCCATTAAAATGGGGGTCTGAGGAGGAGGTTGAGCATATGGCAGAGGAGAAGAGAGGCAAAGGAGAGTGGGTTTTTTGTCCCGAGGCAGAAGGAAATGGGAGGATCCAGTTGCATTCTTTTGCTATCAAGAGGGGTGTTACAGAGTTAAAAGGTAATTTCAGTGAACAGAAACTTTATTAAATAGTAAAATGCTTTGTAGGCAGAAGAACAGGGACTGCCACTGAGATTGCACAGTACTGAGAATTAGGATATAACTCTGTACTGATAGTACCTGTTCACTGCTAGAAACAAGCCAGATTAAGCAATGTTCCTCATATATTCCCTTCTCAGAATTTTGGGTGGTTTAAATGTTCTTCTGATTTCGGAAGAACAGTACTGTGCCCTTGGAGTTGCTATCCTGACAGTGGTGGGGAGAAACAAAAAGCCTCAAGTTAGAAGCCTGAGTTTCATGGGAATTGTAAATGTCTCAATGAATTTCAGTGGTTCTTTAAGCAAGACTGCTCTGATGCTTCAGTGTAATCAATTTCAACATTTATGACTCAGACTATGAAACATGCAGAGCTGAATTATTCACTCTGGGCCAAGACGAAAAATAAGACAGCATCTCTTACTACCCTGTGAAATATTATTACAGGACAGCCGTGGTATGTTGAACTCCTAGAAATCCTCTAAGTGTAAACTAACTGAAAGCAGCAAAACATGACAATATTGGCTTTTGGACATATGCAGCTACATTTCATAGTCTTCTGGGATTTGTTTTTAAAACTACACTTTTCTTAAAGCACAGGAAAAGCTGAAAGGAAAATACACTCATCTGTTTATTGGAACAGCATGTTGTAACATGATAATTGTTATTTCTGTTGCCTTTGATCTTTGGCACACAAGACAGTATGGCTTAAAGGTTGGGCAGGGTTACAGTCCCTCTGGCCCCTGGGCCTTTGCTATGGATGCCTGAAGTGGTCTTTATTTGACACCTTTACTGTAGCCTAAAACACTCAGCAAGTGATCAACAGCCAGCTTGTGAATCTCTTGGCATTTTTTCAGAATGATCATGCCCTGAGACAACCTTTTTGCACTTCGACTAGCTGGTAAGTAACCTAGACCTAATGCCACTATTGCTTGAAAAGAAGCTATGGGGGAAAGCACTTTTCAGAACAAAAACCCAAACAACTAAATCAGGTATAAGGCCATTTTACTTGAACTTGGAACTACTGGCTCAGTCCAGAAAGCCTCATTATTACCTATCAATTTTTAGGCAAAAGCACTGTGGTTTTGTTTGTTCGTTTGTTTTCTCCCTGACATATTAGATTAGCAGTCAGAAAGCCTGAGGAAAGAATCATGCAAAGTCTACATGCTCAGCAAGAAGTTCCTTGGATGATTACCTGAGTAAAATGTCCTACTACAGCTTCAGGGAAAAGCTTCCCTGCAGGAGCCTGGTCCTGGCTCTGTCCTGAGGATGCTTCCATGGTCCATTTCTTCAAGGAGTGGGCTACAGCTTGCTGTATGTCTCAGATGTGAACCTGTGGGTGGTTACTTCCCTTGCTGATAAAGCATGGGCTTCACATTTGGTTCTCTTCTCAACTTGAGAGACTTCAAATCCACATATCCTATTTCCAAGGCAACCACTTATCCTGGAAGAACACCCTTCTCTCCTTTTGAATGTGTTCTTCCAAACCAAAATTAATTAAATTGAGAGAAAGCATGAATCCAGAGAAACAAAAAGGCTGCAGGGCTGTGGGCTACAGCTTAGGGCGTTCATGAGGAAGAGGAGAGTTATGAGCCATGGTTCCTGCCCCGAGATGAGTTGTGTTTGGCACTTGAACAGCAATGTATGCCAGCACTTCTGACAGCAGGGAGAGTAGCCAGAACTCCCTGCTCACCCTGGAGTGCCCTGAGCATGGTGAGTGCTTCCCTGAGCAGTCCCATGCCTCCAGCTGGTGAGATGAGGAGTGTTGCCTCACGGAGGATGAAGATGTCACCCAGTGACAAAGACATCCTGCTCAGAATCACAGCTTTCTTGCCCACAGGCGGAAGCAGCCAAACATCAGATGAAGTAATTGAGGGAACCCCACCTCATTTTCTCTTCTACAGGAAGACAGGAGGCGGCACGGCTTCTATCTGCATCTCTGAGATTTGGAAACCCTCTGCCCCATGGCTGTGCTTCCTGCCACTTCGCATGGCTGGGAACTAACGCCCTGCTTCTGGGTGGGGAGCAGGTTGAAGCAGAGTGGCACAGTGAGCATCTCTGCTTGCCTTCTGAACTGCTAAGTCAGTTGTGCATGTATAAAGTAGTGGGTGCAGTTCAGGGCACCTGGATGTGGAAGTGGAAAAATAGGTATCTGTCAAATTGGGTTTTCTCCAGTGCTCGGAGGCAATCAGGCAGAGAGTCTGGGATCAGTTATTTGAGTCCTGCTCAACTCTTCCTCTCTCTCTCTCTTTCTTTTTTTTTTTCCTCTCTTTTTTTCTTTTTTTTTTTCATTATCCCAAGTCTGTTGGTCTGAATTCTCTTGTTCCAAGAATCCTAACTGATCTCTGAAAGGATAAGAATTTCAAGGTATTAGGCATTTCTAGTGCAACTAAACATAAGAAGGGTCCTCCAGCATATGGAAAGCTAGTCTAAAACCTGCTTCCTGTTCCTCTACTTATTCTAAAGGTTGTCTGTTCAAGAAGCTTGTGAGGAGTCCTGCTCGTACTAGTACTTAGTGATACAAAGCAATACTGCTTTTGGGGATGAGGAAATTTGGCTGTAATGTTGTTTTAGCCTGGACATGCTCAGCCAGGACATGTTACAGGAAGAGGGATCAGCTTTGGCTCACTCCTGCTGCATTGGCAGCCATTCTCTGTCACTGATGTCTCTTTGCTGTTGGAGCCAGAGGGAGGAGGCTGAAATGAAAGTTAGGATAGGCAAGGAAAGAGTGACAAGTTAAATCATGAACCTCAGCATTCTAATCCCAACCATGGTTATAATTAGTGATATGGCAAAGATAAAATATGCAACATGCCTTGAGGGACCTTTATATTCGCTGTTCTGGATTGCTGTCTCACAAGCTTATTAACCACAACAGTGTTGAAATACATGCTCAGAATGGTTGCTTGGGACTGGACTGACTATTCTTTCATTATAGTAACATGGAGAGAGTGAAGAGAAACTTAAGAGTAAAGGAAGTAGTGAAACAAAGGACGTATTTTCTCAATCAGAATCAAGGAGATCAGGCTAGAAAACCTGCTTTACAACTGGGTTGGTGGGGGAGATGAGTGGTCTTCCTCCCTCAGAGAGACTTCTTTTCTTGTGTTACATTTTGGAGTGTCTTACATTTTCTTTTGCCCAAGAGTGGGCACTTCTGAGTCAGCAGGCATTCTGTGGATGCAGAACAAGAGAACAAGCTGTGGAATGATGATGGAGCATTTATTCAGGGTAAGCAGAATGAGGCTCCAAATTTGGCTTACTAAATGAACAGCTCTATCAGCTGTAGGTGCTTGGGTACATAGTGCTGAGTAACTATACTTAAATATGTCATTATTGTTTGGTGTGTGTTGGCAGATTCTGGTGCAGAGGGAAGAAATTCTTTATCTAAAGGAGGAAAAGGCAGAGGTAGCCATAAATGACAATTTCTCATTCCTGTGAAATACTGATGTGTCAGCATGTGTTGTTGTTCTGCTTGCTTGGATAGAGAGATGAGATAATAAATGTTTTGGGGTTTGGGTTGGTTTTTTTTTTATTTTGACCTGTAGAAGATGTCAGTCATGTGGAAAGTGTTCTCTGGAGAATTTCAGATTATTTCTATACTACACTGGCTTGGCAGGGCACCCTGACAGTGCTTTGGTGGACTGCCTCACACTTGCTCACACTTTTGGTCTCTTTGCTGGGTGGGTTAATCCCCTTCTCTGTTGCGCCAACAGAATGGACTGTTCCAAGGTCTATGAATTCAAGTTACTTGTTCTGTCCCCTTAGTCAAATGTGGCGATTTGAAGTGGAATTTGAAGTGCAGGGAAATTGCACACTGTTGAAACCGGATGTCCAGAAGCTTGAAACTATTAAAGAATTGCAAGTGAAATGGGAACCTTGTAAGTGAATTGCCGATCTCTAGTCAGACCCAGTTTCACTCCTGACACAGGTGGAGTCTGACAGGGCAGAGAGCAGGGGTGTCTGTAGGAGATGGCCCATCACAGGAGCCCGTTGCCGTTTCCCTTGGCGATGTGTATGTACATGAATTAGAAGGGCTTTCGAGAGCACCTTTCAAACTTCCAGCTTCCTTTCTGTATTATTAACAGAAAATTATAGTAGTGTGTTTGTGCTTGGTCTGATTGGCCTCTTGAGTACCTGATGCTTTTGCAGAAGCTGGCTATTAAAGGAGCTTCCTACAGAGACCGGGAGGTTTGTGGTGGAAGCTCTGCTCTGTATGTGAATGTTAGGGTTACCTTCACTTCCCGAACAAATGAGAGCACCTCCCCCAAACTGAAAATTAATTGTAGTTGAAGGTTAGGGAGCCTCAATGATGATTAAACAAACCCAAACGATCTCATAAACTGAGAGTTGAACAAGTTCATACTTTATTTTGCTCAGAGACAAATGTCTGTGTTTAAACGAAATATTTTCAGTTGCACCTCAGCATATTCTCTATCCCTCACCAGAATTTCTTGCTCTCTTTTTAGCCACTAATACCCCACTGTAGTACAAAGCCTGGAAGGAGGGAGTGGAGGGAGATTAAGAGGCCAGCAGAGCCATACTTGATTATTGCAGGTGATAAGAAAAGGCCACTACTTGCTTTAATTTTTCTGCTTTGCAAAAGTATGAAATTTCAACATGCCATCATATTTTAGGTCAATATTTACAATTATTGTAAGAAAATAGTGAGATGCAGTAGAGGTAGCAGGTGTTGATTCATTTTAATACATGGATATTTCTGACTAAATTACAAAGGCCCACAGTGCCAGTAGACCAAAATGAAGTATTGACCCAAAGGGCACATCTTGCAGCATTTAATCAAGCAAATATCCTAAAATTTCAGATGGAAATCTTGCTGCAGGATCATTTTTTGCCTATGAAGTATAAGAAAAGCAACTACATTAGTAATTTTTGACTTGATATACTTACTCTTTTCTTTGTAAATGACTTGTTTCTTATTTCCTTATAATGCTAAATCTACTACTTCCTGCACAGCCACAGAACTTGCTTTAAAGTCCAGAAATTGCTCTTGGCCTGTTTGCGGCTAATCATTTGACATCAGTAAGGAGATCTGCCTCTCCCTGGAATGCATTAGTGGATATGAATGTTATAAAGACGTTAAGAAATAAAGATATTTCTTCAAAATAGTTGAGCAGCAGCTCCTACCTCAGGAGACACCTTGCCACCTGCACTCAGCAGTAGGTAGAAACAAGGCTGTTTACCTAGATGCCCTTCTTCTGTGCTGTTGCCTTCCATTTTAAATCCATTGTTTCTAAAGGATTCAATCATATCAAGTTAAATCTAAACAAAATAAGGTCTTGACAAGTCAAGCAAAAAAGTGGTATCATTTTACTGCAGAGTCAAAAAAGAAAAAAAAAAACACTAAAAAAAATCCAACCCTTGCTATAATTTTATATCCCTGTGCAGGAAAAAAAAAAAAAGCTTGCTAGTCAGTCACTATGACTGTTCTCTTTTCCCCGGGCTTTCATGTTGGAGGAGATGCAGAGGGTAACCTGGGACATCAGTAAGTGGTTTTTCTTGTAACATGCGATTTTCCTGCAGCACACAAGCGAGCCCAGCATTTGTGTGCAACTCAGCACAAGAAATGCTGCAGAGGTGATCACACTTTGTTATTGATGGAAAGATGACACGGCTCCTGAGCCACGCAGAAGTGGCTCCTCTGTGCTTGCATTAGTTCACAGAGAAGGCATCCAGACTATGTCACTGCCAGACAGCTCTGCCTTATTAGGATGAGGCAGTTTTCTTCTGAGCCTGCACCTCCCTGGCTTGCTCAGAGCCTGATGAATGGGTGGATACCAATCTGACTCTCACCTTTTTCATGCCAAACTGGTTATCCTGTTTTAGCATAAACTAGAGCCCCTTTCTTTAAGCTGTACGTTGGCATTTCTTTGAGCCTAAATCTGCTCTTCTATCTTGGGAAGGCACAGACTGTGTTCATCGCCATCTGTGGGTGAAAGCTATATTCCTCACATGTTTAGGTTCACAGCAAGTCCCATAGTGCTGCTGCAGAAGGCAGAATTTCTACCTGAACCTCTTCCCTTCTCAGTCTGTCAGCAGTGGTTTTTTTCATGTGGGAACTTCCTGAAGAATTACTTTAATATTAACTAGCAATTATTATTAAGATTACTTGGACCAGGGCTGGAATGGTGCTGTGAAGTAAACAGAAATATAAAACATGGGCACTGGCATTTGGCATTATTTGTCAATTAAGAACATGACTGAGTTTTTTACACCAAAATGTTCTTTAATTTAAAAAGCTGCTGCAGCAGAAAAAAACAGTTTCAAGGAGGTTAATTCTATTCACCCATTTCCCTAAAGAATCACGGCATGCTAAACATGCTTTTTTTCAATGCTGAGCAGAGTCTGTGCGTTATGTAAGTGAAGGCATTGGTCTCCCTTTGCAGCTGGGCACTTCTGCAGGTCTGTGGGTAAAAGTGCCGGAGTCTGGCAATGGGACAGCTCAGCAAGGAGTCAGTTTGTTACTGGGAATGGGCAAGATAGCGTTGCTGAACTTGACTCTGATTTCCACCATTTGATGCAGTCTGGCCCAAAATGTTCAGGAAACAAGGTATCCTGATATTTTCCTCCAGCTCCAAATAGATTGTTTTGCTGAAGTTGACAATTTACTCTTGTTTGTTCTCTGCTTTAATTTTGTAAAATAACAGGACTTTCTGAATACTCAGAAAACAACTGACAATAAGGGCAACTTCTGCTTTTAGGAAGTCGGTCACATGAGTCCTTTGAATATTTTCTGCAACCCCATTTGTCAGTAATTTCTTTGTCCAGTAGTAAAAGTGTAGGCTTTTACAGCACCACCTTAGGAGCAGCTCTGAGGTCACTGGTAAAGAGGACAAGATTTGGAGTCCTGCTTCATTGAGTCCCACTTATTTTGCATAAATCAAAAAATGTTCACAAGTTCCTCAAGTGGTTTAGAATCTTTTTCTGTTGTCTAAATTCCTGTTACAGCCATAACTATTAAAATAGCAGAATAAAACCAAAGAATTCCTCTCATTTCTTCTCCAAGTGAGAAGTCCCAGTGACCACTCTGGGGGAATGTCTTATTGCTACAGCATTTCATTCATTTTTCTGCAATAAACTGTGAATTCTAGGAGGAAGATAATACTCTTCTAGACTCTCTGTCCAATAGGAGATTCATTTGTCCTAAGGATTTCTATCAGTTCTCTTATCTAAATTTGCCACTTACTTTAGAGCTGTTGTTTCTGTAAATTTTGCCAGGGCCATCCCACAACACTTCCTGCTCTAGACTTTCACCAAAGCCAAAGAGCCCAGCAGCTACACCCATAACTTCCTCAGATAGATTCCTGAGAGAATGCATCATCTCCCTTTTCTTGGCTTGCTGTAACATGCTTAACTTTTATAGACACTAGACCTTTTAACACTTTCTAAATTTATGCTGGCAAAGACATGAGCAGTGTAGAACCCTGAACTGCATCCATCACGTTGCTCTGTGTTAAATATACCTGAGAATGCAATGCCTCTGGCCTCTCGGAGATTCCACTTTGTATCAAAGGCACGTACTCTTAATTATTAATAGCTGAAAGAAGGCCTCAAGCAGAGGTGTTCTGGAAATCATTAAATTCTCAGGTCTCAATCTGCAGGAAAAACAAGATGTGTTTAGACTATTACACTTGTGCAGAGCATGGCTACCTCCTCTTCAAGGATTATGGATTTTGATGAGGAAGAAGCATGCAGGGGGTGGGGGAAAAAAGGAAAAGAGAGGTGAAACATAATGGTGATCTGGATAATGCACCATTTCTTTATATGTTTTTGTTAGCCATGAAAATCTTACTTCTCATTTGTAAAATATGTGCAGTAGCAGCTTGATTACCATACAGAATTCTTCTTCTACTTACACTTGTAACACCAACAAAAGCTTTTTATAGCTGCCTTTACAATGATACCTGCTTAGGATGAGCTTGAAAACTCTCTAATATTTCATGGTTTTTAAAGAGCATTCCTTGGTTACTCATTATACTTGCATCCCCACTCACTCCTGTTTTCTTGGAAATTCTGTAAAAAAGCAGCATATTGGTTTTCAGTCACTTGTTGTGAGCTTTCCCTTAACTGTAAGGGAGAAAGGTTTTGGGGTTGTTTTTTAAATCCTTTTTTTATGTTGATTAGAGAAATGTTTTGATTTGAGAATTCTCGTGTTTGCTCTATACATAACAGACTACAGTCAGAGAACCAGATGATCTCTCAAACAGTTACTGAAGTGTGAATCACTTAGAGTAGATCCACTATAAATTGTCCTCCTTCTGATACTTGCCTTCTTTGGCCTTGCAGAGGAATTGATACACTCCCTTGTGTTTCCCATGGAGCTGGGCAGGAGATGCATCAGAGAAAGTGCTTTATAAAGTACAAGTTTTGAGGTTTGTTCAGGTTAGTTGGCTTTGCTGTAAATGGGTTTGCATCTAATCTTGTTTCCACTGGTTTTATTGAAAGTAATGACTGCTAGTTGACCGAATTACAGGAGTATAATTTCTGCCGGAAGGGAAGTCAAACATTAGAAAATACAAAAATTAAAATATAAGGGTCCCTGAGTAATACAGAGAGGCATCTAGCATAAGATAGATTTATGATCCTATCTGTTAATTTTTGCTTTTGTGTAAGCATCCAAACTCTAAATTCTATTTCAGATAACCTTATTGTCACCTGAAAACTTAGCTCTTTTCCCTAAGCAATCACTTTAAAATTTGGAAGCACCTCCAGAATGGCAATTAAAGACAGTTTTGATGGTGTTCATCTCTGATGGAATTTCCACATTATCAGACACCTGGCTTCATAGCTTTGCAGATCTTATGTCTGAGAGAAAGGGACAGATTTGCTGGTGATAATAACTTTCTTACTGTATGAAGCACAGACTTAATACCTTCTAGGCAGTAAGATGAATGTTTCTCTCCTTCCATTGCTGCAGTTCTCAGTGTGGGCATTGCTGTGGTGGAGGGTCCATCTTAGGAGCAGTTCCCCAGGTCTCCATCACTGACTTGTAACACTTGGGTTACTGTCTGGTCCCATCTAGACTGTTCAGTACAGGGGGGCTGGATCCAGCTGCCGAAGCCCCTCGAAGTCCCCTGTTGTTGCACAGTGACAGATGGCTGCTCTGCAAAGCCTGAGTGTACAAATGCAGTCTGGGCTCTGCTGGGACCATGGGACACCACGGTTCAGTTCCCCACGTGTCAGAGCCACCGCTGCTGCCTGGGCTTGCTGTGAAACCTTAGTCCAGGGTTGTCCACCTAATCCTCTGCAGGTGGTGGATAAAGCCCTGAGCTGGCTCGTGGCTTAGCCTGACATGCAGCAGAGATGGGAGCACGAAAGCAGAGACAGCCACGTCAGCTCTTTGGGGCTGCAGGGGTGCAAGCTGCTGCACGGCTGATGGAGCTCTGCTCCAGCGCACCCATGGCAGGAGCAAAGGCAGAGGAGCAGCAGTGCTGCTGCTGCCTGCCAGCCCCAGAGGTCCATTGACTGAGGGTCAGTCTGAAATTTTCTGCTTCTCTGAACAGGTAGCTCATATAAGAAGATCAATACTGTCTAACAAAACAGGGCAGGGCTGGCTTTCGACTTATAATTCCAAGAAAACAATCTTTGGCCTTGCAGAATGAAATGAAAAACTGAAAGAGGTGGAGATACTGGCTTTGCTAAGTCCTTTGCCCCATGCTTTCTGATCCTTCTTTAACTGGTTATTTTGTTATTTAGTGTGGCCATTTTGGTGGGTAGGACTAGAGGACTAATTGGATGGTATCTTTCTCCCCCTGCTGCATTTTTAAGACCTTTTGAAGAGTTTTCATAACATACTTTCATCTCATGCAATTTAAACAGAATTCTTCCTAATAAGATTTATGAAGTTCTTGATTTTAACTCTCTTCCCTTTTTTTCATGGTTTTATGAAGTGACATTAGAATCAGCACCAAACCCAAAAATAATCTAAGCTTTTCTGTAACATAAGACAGGGAAAAAAGGTTTCTCATGTTACTGGCCTGCTCAAGGCAGCTGAAGACTTGTATCATATTTGTTTGACAAATGAGGTCTTGGAACACCCTCAATGAAGCCTGAAGTGCAGTACATGAAATTAACCCATCACCTGGACATCTTTGTCTCTGATGTGCTGGAAAGAGGGACAGGACTGACAGCTTTCTTCACACTGTAAAGGTGCTGCATTTTGGTTAAAGTAAATAATGCTTGGAACTGTGGCACTTCTGTACCTGGGGAGTTGCTGTCTGAAAAATCTTAGCTGAAACCAGGGTTCCTTTATCTTCTACACTTGACATTTTAAGTCCACATCTTTCTAAGTCATATTACTGTGAGCCACCAATACTGGTGTCCATTAGATAAGGAGAAGGAAGGAGAGGTTAGGTCTGTCTTTTTCAGGCCTGTGTGTTATCTATGCCAGGATGGGACTAACAGTACCCGAGTCTAAAAATGTCTGAAAAATACTTTGTCGTCATTTCTTGTACATGTTGGAAATTGGGCTTGAAGCAGAAATTTTGGGCCTGGATTTTCTCTTCTTTTCCCTACAGCTGTTGCACAAAGCTCTTGTATTGTGAGAGTGAAGATTCATCTCTAATCTCTGCAGGCATGTTCCTACTTGCTGTGTATGCCCTTCTAATGTCAGAGCCCAGTCTTGGATTAGTGCCAGGGCTAACATTAACATGCATTCCTTAACAAGGAGAAGTGGGACAGCACATTAATATTATCTTTGAAATGCCCCTGGCAGGTTTTGCCAGCCATCTGTTCAAAATGTGCAATAAGAATCATTTATTTACACTGAGTATGGTGCTCTGGTTAAGATCTGTATCACTTTCCATGCGATCTAACTTGCCTGTCTCCACTGCAACCAGTGCATCCCAGCAGAGAGTGCTCCCAAAACATGTGGAGTGCTTAAATCCTGTTTTGTGATGTGTCAGAGAAATCTCTCACTCTGAGAGGGACTTGCTCCAGAATAGCCAGCTTAGGGCTTATGCACCAGCCAGGCAGCAGAGCCAGGGCAAAGCAAGGACTCTACCTGACAGGGAACAAGAACTTGGCCTGGACATGCCATGAGTGCCTTGAATGCCAGGCTGCTGTTGTTCAAAAGGTTTCTCTCCTTATTTTTATCAAGCAGAGAAGCTTTTTCTTTCAAAGCTACACTGAAAAAAAAAACAACAACAACAAAAAAAAACAACTAAACCAACAAAAATACAATTTATCTTTGGCAACTATTATCTAAGTCTAGCAGTTTAAGTTCCCCTAATAACATCTATACAAAGTAGGGAAGGTCTGGTTTGCCACATTTTACAAACCAAGACATAAGAACAACCATCCTGCAATGTAAAAGAACCCTAAGAAAACGGAGCACTGAGCCAGTTCCTCTCCTAGCTGAACCAGGCAATGCCTCTCATACCCAGAGTGACACAGGCTATAGGCAAACACGGGAGCCACTGAAGCATTTACAACTAGTCCCTGTCTGTGGTATACCCCAGCTGGCTGGAAAACCTCTCTGACTTCTACCTCAGCCCATGTAACTGAGGAATCTGGATCTGCCCTCTTGTGTCTGAACACGGCTTCAGAAATCAGGCTTGTATATACATTTTGAAAAGATACTGCTCAAAATCTTCTAGTAAGGCAAGCTAAAAAAGCTACAATTTCCACAGGAAAAACACATGATGCATGTCTTTCAAAGGTCTAACTAGAGTGAAGTGTGATAATTGCCAACATGTGTATCTTATTTTCAAACTGTAATCCAGCCAATCTCAGTTAATAAATTGGATCGTATATTTGTTTACAGTGCTCTTTGTTAAAAAGAGAAGTCCCGTTTATAATAATCTCATACACAAATAAGTAGTTTTTTATGTCTTATCAAGGTCATGCTTTTAGAACAGTCTTTATTCCAGTTGCTTTAAAGCAAGGAATATTTTAGTTACAAATCTGATTAAAGAAAAAATTAGTGAAACTTGTTTGCTAAGCACTGCAGACAAAGTAACAATTATTTCTGTGTTTTCTGTTGTAGAATACTGGTATACTCTGAGCCTGCCTAAAAACTCCACCACGTGCCAGGTAAGGCAAATATCACCTTATTTTTCTCTTTTATTCCAGTCTTTTCCACACTGAGCACACATTTCAGACATTTGCCAGATGAAAATGCTGCTGTCACCCAGCACAACCTTGAAAACAATGTCTTTCAAATGCTGCTCTCTGTGTTGTCCAGATTGTGTAATTCCCAGACAAACTAAGCCAAATGAATGACTTTTAAAAGTCTCCACTCCAAAAGAGCAGAAAGTCTCTACAAAGGAGTTTAAAGGAGCAAAGACTTGTTGGCAAAACCTGTGGTGAACTTAACATTACATTCAATAGTTTTTAACAGCTGCAAAACAGACTGCTTGCATTTCCAGTTCAGTTTTACGTTGGATTTAGACTAAGCTATGACTGTATTAATAGTGAGAAGTAAATAGTGATGTAGTTTTTGCTGGAATATATACTTTTCAGCATTGTGCTTCAGCTTTTATGTGCAGAACCTTTTTCATTGATTCAGTTATTGTTGGATTCATATATTTATGTTCCCTGTTTTCCTGTATCTTGCAATCAAAAACAAGTATTAAACCATAAAAAAGGTCTTTTTAATATTTCTTCCTGGTTTTCCTCCCCTTACTTTCACATTCCTAGCAAGTATATAAACTGTGAGATACCCATATTCCCTCTGAGCAGTGTCTTGCTTCCCAAATAGCTTCCTGGACATCAGTGGATGTCCTTGTTGTGCTTGGCAGCAGCTACCAAGCTGTGATTTACCAGCCCAGTGAGATTCTGGCAGTTCCAACAGGGCTGCTAGCCTGACAGAAATGCAATTGTTCATTTAATTGATATGGTTGCAAGCCCAACAGAAGCAGGATAAAATGAAGGAAATTTTGGGAAGGGGATTTAGAATAAAAGCTAAATAGCTGTGAACACAAATATTGCAGACTGGCTCTTGATCATAAAAAGTGTTGTTGAATGCTGTAGGACTGTTGCAGATGTTTTGTAATGCAAAAGAGAAAGGCAATCCTTGGCATTTGAAGATAACCTGTACATGCCAGGATGTTTCATTCATAAAAATATTAACTTTGCATCCCAAATCACCATCTGCAGATACCATTTCAGCTCTGCTGCAAAAATCATACCAGTAGCTTTTCTGGACAAACAGAAATTATTATGCCTTGGCTTAATTCAACTACAGTGTCAGGAAGGATTTTTCTTTATAAGATTTCATCCTACTTGCACCATGTGTCCCCAAATCATCTTTCTTGTCTGGCTGTTTCAAAGGAAACACTTAACAAGCTCATCTTTTTTCTTGCTAAATGATACAATAAAAGTGCAATTCAAATGCAGATCTAATTCCACAACATTTAATTTAATCTAGTTTATTCTTTCGTGATGTTTATTAAATGTTTAAGAGGTCAAAGCATTGTAATACCCAAGGAATGGAAGTTAGTTAAGATCCACATCAAAAACTAATAAACTTGTCAAAACATACAGGTTTTGACAATAAACATAGGGTTCTTTTGTGATAATGTCTATCTTTACAGAAACCTGCACTTCATAAAACTGGAACTGCGTTGTTAGATTCATGCATCTGATTACTGTGAGCGAGGGTGCTGGGTACTCAGGCTGTGGGAATGGGCAAGGGCATGCAAAGCCCCCTAGCTCTTCATCAGAAAACTTAGTGTGGGTGACAAAAGCCCATATGGAGGCACTGAGGGAAAAGCTGCCCGGAGTATTTAGAGCAGTGAATTGCCACACTTGTGAATACCCATATTAGAAAGTCAAATTTTCTAGGTCATTCAGTTCAGAAGTTGGAGGATGAGAAGTTGAAGTCAGAGACTTTGGTTCTTTCCTCCTTTGAGTTGTTTCCCCACCTTTGGGCTGCTCAATGACACAGAGTAGGCTGAAAAAATTATTGCTACATGCTCAAAGCACTCATTCTCTCTGGCTGCACTGGTCTTGCTTTATGCTGCTCTGGCATCCCAGAGCAGCTCTCAGTGCCCTCAACTGGGGGATTTCACCAGCGAGGGCCGGACAGAAGCCACTGTGAGCCCCCGTGCTGATCTCTTGTAGTCCATTCCCCAAGTGGCTTTTGTTGGAATTCTCAGTGTGAGGGTCCTCCTGGATGCTCAGCCAGACTTCAAGAGTCAGGCAGAAGCCAGAAGAGAGTAAGATTCTCATTGCAAATTCCAGTTTATGAGAGATGGGCTGCTGAAGGTTGAGTATGAGTAAAGGACAGGAGGGAAGGTCAAAGGGTGAAGAGCCTGAACTTACAGGTTGTTTTCCTTAGTGTGGATGTTGCATGACAAAACTGTTGCAAGAGCCTCTGAAAGCACATCTGAAATGCTGACACCACAGGCAGCAAGTTGTACTCAGAGTTGTCCTGACCTTGGTTAAGGTACATGGAAAAGATTTCCAGCTTCATACTGCTGGAAATATTTCAAACTTTATACTGCCTTCCATTTGATCAAATGACATAAGTTTGTGGTTTTGGAGGTTTTCATATTTCGGTTGTGCTCATCAGAATGTGAAAGGAATTCAGATGGAAGGTTTATTTATTTGTGGTTTGGGGAATTTTTGTTTCTTTTGGTTTTTTGGGTTTTTTTACTACCAGAGAAGTGAGGTCTAGTGGAGACTATTTACTTCAAAGAGGAAACTTTCTTAGCTCCAAACATGTAGGTGCCTAAATAGACCTTGCTTCCTTGCTCAGGCAATGGAGATTATGTTAAACTGACTTGGAGGATTAAACAGTACTTTGTTTAAAGGTATTGCTGTGAGAATTTCCAGTGGTGTGAAACTGTGTTCACAGAAATCGAAGAGAAAGAAAACTAAGGATTAAGTACTAACAGTCTTGCATCTTTTTTACTAATGAGGACATAATTGGTTGACTGCAGGGTTAACCCCATGACACTTCAAACTGTGTCACTTTCTGTGGGAGACACTAAAAAGTAAAAATGAGGAAATACAGAAATGAGAATTTTAACTGTCAAATGAAGATAGTTTTACTGTGTTAATGCAGGCAATCATATAATTGCCTTTCGTATAGGTCCTGTTGAAATAATTATCACTAAAAAGATAAAGCTTTGGAGAGTTCTGTAATGTCATGAAATATTCATTTCTAGTAAGTCATTTAAATTAGAAGCACTGAAAACAGAAATTATTCCAAGACTTCTCACAAAGTCTGTTGAATTGTTAGATGGGAATAAGGAGGGAGAGTAGGGAAGGAAAAGTTGGTTTGGTTTTATTTTTTCTTTTAGCTCAAAGCCTGAGCTGTAGTTTACCACTATTATTGATGAATCCCTTGCTATTTCACTTATGTAGTCACATGATGCTGACCAAAACTAGGAAGGAAATGTTTGAAATGTGTACCTAAGCCCCTTCTCCTGTTTCAGCAATTTTTAATGAGGGATCTAGAGTGTATCAACCAGAAAAACTCCTCAAGGTGTTGGTTAATACTTTGTGGAAGATTTATTACCATCCAAAACACGAGAAATTCTTCTCAGTTGGCTGGCATTGTAGTAGTGAGATCTCAATAGAAAAAAGAATAATGTACTGTGGCAATGTTTGAAAAAATTCCCATTGTACTACTATGTTGACCGCCAGTGTCATCCACATCTGCTGGATAAAAAGATTTTCAGCATTTCTTCATACAACAATGAAACATTATATATATATATAGTTAATTTTAAATTAAATCACATACATTTAGTTCTACTTCAAAAAGGAAGACACACACAGTTCACACCACTTATAGTTTGGCTTCACATCCTATCACTCAGTTCTCTCTTTTTTCTATCATCTTTAGGCAGAAACTCCACTATACCAACCAGTTTTAAGCAGGATGCCTTTGATTAAATGGGCCCAAGCTTATGCAGCAGGCACAAGGGCATAGTGCTCCAGCTTTAAAGGAAATGCCATCAGAGGAGCTTCATCCACAGACCAGCAGTCTGGAGTCTGACTTACCACGTGAGCTGGGCTCACATGGACCCCGAGTACATCACAGTTAGTGCTTTGCCCATGAGACTACAACAAGCCAGGAGAACAGTCAGGTGGTCACTTTGCCTCATGAGCAAATGGAAAACTACTGAGGCAGGGACGTCTCCTGTCCTTGACCCATGTTCCCAGCTGTCTGTTACCATTAATAATTCCTACTTGTTTGGGTTGGGACTGTGTTATCCTTGGTGCAGTACAAAGAGTCAAGTGATTTCTTTTTTTTCCCACTTGAGATGTGTTTGCCATGACCTGTGGACACTGGCAGCATCCTGGCCTCTGTTTTACCTCTTGATAAATCTCTGAGAGCCAGAGGTACTGGATTTCTGTCTGCAGAGCATCACTGCAATGCTGAACTCTAGAAAGACCAGTTTCGACCATAGGACAGATCCCTAAGGTTAAGGGGAGCCTCTTTAACCCAGAGATCACAGCTTTGTAGCTATTCAACAGGGTTCCACAATCATGCCTCAAAAAGTGCTCTAAGTGTGAGAGGAAATATTTCAAACTCACTAGATACCCATCAGTGTTAAGATGAATCTTCAAATAGACTGGGAAAAGACACTGAGCAGTCCTTGTATTTGGAAACAATATTTTTTCTAGAAAACTAAGTTTTTACCCTCTCTCACATTCCCTGCATACCGATTCTTCAAAAGACTGAGCAGTCTGTAACAGAGTAATTTCCTTATTTCCATCTATTAGCACTCATTGATCTGTTGTATCACACATATTGCCAGCTGTCTTTGAGCCTGTCTTTCTATTTCAGTTCTGAACACTGAGCATGACAAATTCAGGGGCTTCAGAAACAGGGATGAATAATGCCTGTACAGAACTCCACTGGTTTCTGAAGTGTAGCTCTTGGAATTGTGGACAAAAATCCAAATTCATATTATTTTACCTCAGTTTTCCCCATTCACAGGGGCAGTAGAGTAGATCCTCTCCCTCCAGAGTTGCTGCAGTGCTGAGACAGTTCCCTCTCAGTAATGCTCCTAAGAATGGGCACAGAGTGAGGCTTTTCAACAACATTTTCAAATTAATTATAAAGGTGATGAAACCTTTATATAAGTTTTGGATTGTTAATTTTGGAAGTGCACCTTTTAGATGTGATTATACGGCACATCTGTTTTTATAGCAAATAAATGATTACTGTGTGCAAACCTAACCCAAATGGTGTTTTCATGGTGTTATGTTCTGCTGGACACGCAGTTCTGTGCACTCTGTGGCCCTCTTGCACATATCAGATGTTGTCAACATTTTGGCATGGAATTCACTCAGTGCTGCTTTCTAGATTTGTGCTCACAGCCCTGAGGTGCCACATTGCTCCTGTGGGCAGAGTGAGCAGACAGTTGCATCATCCTGCTCCTGCACCTGTTCTGGAGGTTTTTATTTTCCTCTGCTTCTTCTGTGGCTATATTGATGCTCAGATAGAAAAGGGAAAAGGAGTGGTTTAACAGCAAGAGTGTTTTACAACATGTGAGTATAAAAGCACCAGTTTTAATGAGTATGTCTGGAATTATTAAAATGCATAGCAACAGAGAAGCAAAAGAACAAGTTATTTGTTTTTATTATAACTGGCAATTTACTAAGATGCAGATTGTTAATGAAATTACTCATATGGGTAAAATGGGCAGGACTTGTCTCTACAGCTCTCTAAGGCTGAAATTCAATCACTTTGGTTAATTTGTTATTTATCCCAAACATTTTGTTTATTATCTTATTGTCCTTTGCAAGTAACTTAGTGTATAAATTTCTCTGCTCCTCCCGCTTGTGATTCTATGATTGTAGAACCTGAAGGTATCAATTAAAATAATGCAGCAGATGTTGCTGTCTGTAACCATAATTTCAGACAGGATCTTGGATATTTTTTCTAAAAAGATTGTCAGAACAAGTCTTCTCTCCTGGATGCTCTCTTAAACCGCAGTCATGGTGTGCCACCCAGAGTTGGGATAGGAGAGCCTGGGCACAGAGTGGCTTTGGAGAGAGGATGAGGTCCTTTCCTGTCAAGTATCCTTTCCATGTTTCCTTAGAGATGAGTGACTTTGAATACAGCTTAAAAATAAATGCATCTACCCATGAAAAAACACAGGGAAGAAAACAACGTTTCCAGTAGCTACATAGATACAATGTGTGATGGAAAATTGATGCCTAATATGGTGCAAATGATTACCTATGCATGTTTTATTTAGCTATGACTCACTTCTAAACAGATCACTCCTCATCCTGCAAGGGACAGAGTGGAGGGAGGGATTAATAATATCAACCCAACCCCACCTTATCTTGCTGGCAACATAAGAAGGCTTCCTTAAAATGTCAAACTTCCCTCTTCTGTGGTGACTTCTACTGGCATTGACATTCCATGTCCCACTCCCTATGAGATAACAGTCTTCATTTCCACATGCCAAACAGTATTTTTAGCACATATTACAATTCCCTAGATGGAAAGCAAAACTCAACGTTGTATCTCAGTCCAATGGTATCACTTCAGGCTACAGCCATGAGCTGGTACTTAAGTCATACATCCTTAATTATATCAGGTACATAGTGGGATCACATTCTGCACCCTGGAAGGTTGCTGTGGCATGTCATGTGTCAAATCACACCACAAGCAAAAAATATTCACCGTACCTTTTTTGGGCAGTTCTTGCAAAATATAACCTACGTGCACATTCCACTTCTGAGCGTGTGTAGGCACACAGGCACGCGAAGTGAACTTGGGCTCTGAATCCCAGGGATGCCCTGTTTGAGTCTCTCCTAGTCTCTCCTGTCCTGCACACCTCTCCTGTACCTCAGTGTGGTGAGTTCCAGCCTTGGAGCTTGTGCCTGACCTCCAGGCGCTGCACTGAACCACTGCTGAGCCCAGTCCCTGCTCCTGGCCCTCACCATCTTCTCAAGGATGATCTACCAACCCTTCTGAGTTTTTCCTTGGATTAAGCATAACCAGAGCTCCACATGACCAAACAAAATGCTCCTGCAAACACAGTAGAAGACAGGATGACAGCAGGTAGCTGTAGGGTAGGAGAGGGCGGGCAGATTCTTTCTTGCAGAAACGGAACTGAACGCACCAGAACTGGAAGCATTCTTGAAACTACAGACACTCCTGACTATCAACAGCATGAGCAACCTACCAAAAATACCCACCCTGTGCTTGTCTTGCTCGAAGACAGGTACAGATGAAACTCGTGGGAGATAGAATCTCTGGCATAAACCATGATGTTTCCTGAGGGGAAATGTTGCAGTGAGCCCTGATGTTCAGAGAGGCTTAAGAGACACAAAAGGCATCTAGACAAGGTGTGTTCCATGCATTCTTCTGCCAGTGTTTTTCTGGACTGTCTCATTTTTATGCTCACTAGGGAAATATATAATCTCTAAATTTTTATGTATATTTTTTTGAAACCAAAGGATTGATAAGAATCCTTTGTGGGTTTGGAGCTTTTTAATTTTTTATCTGTAAAATTACTTTCACATTTTGAAGTTATTACAAAAATCAGAACTGTACCACACTGAGAGTTATAGAATTTTTAACAAACAAGATTTGATTTAACCTCCATGTTTTTAGAGTTAAGAAAATGGACCCTGACATTTCTGTAAATAACCTTTTAGAGAAATGATTCACAGAGCACACAGTGACCAGAAAACATGTTTGCTATTTCACAGGAACAGCTGGAGCAGGAAGGGAAGAGACTTCTGACCAGGTACCCATCAAATGACGACACATGTGACCTTCCTAATAGAATCCTGGAGCATCTGTTTAAAAGTAAGCTCCTGCTGGCATGATTTCAAATCCTGATCAGAAATTAGTTCTCATCCACAGCTGTCTAAAGCCCAAATAAATTAGCTCAGATTTTTCACATTGCTTCATTCTGACAGAAAATACTAAAATGTTTACATGTCATGAGTATTGTAGGTGTGCAGATCTTGGCCACTAAATAGAAGTTGATATGATCTCATCTATTATTTTGGTACAGCTGAACATCTTATGGAGTAAATTTTAGAAGATAAATGCTGAAGACCTCCAAAAAGAGGAATAGCCAGTGAGTGTTGAAATTCTACCATTACTCAGAGAATATAAATTTTTTGAGCACTGAATATGTATTATGTATGTGCAAATACTTCAAGCTTATAATCCTGTGACTGGTCTTTATTTGTATTTGGATCTAGTTTGATTCAGTAGAATGCAAGGGTCTAAACTTAAAAATATTTTTCTACAATGATTGTGACAATTTCTCTTTATTTTTTAAACAGATGGGGAATGCCTCCCCAAGAAGAGTAGAATAAAGAAGTTATGCACACTGACTTGTACTGGTACAAGTGCTTTTACAAAGAGCAAAATGCTCATTGGAAAAAAAATACAGCTATGAATTTGAAGGTTGTGTTAAATGACTAAGTTCAGTTGAACCCTGACCACAGTCCTTGCAACCTGTAAGTATTCTTAAAACTGACAAAATTAAGGTTAAAAAACCTACATAACATTTCCTTACAGATGAACATGATTGCAAATAATTGGAAATTGCCTTCACTTGTTACAAATGGAAATTTGAGCTGCAGACAGATCTCTGACTAGGCAGGCCCTCCCTGGCTTGCCTTCCCCATCCTGTCTTTCAGGGTTCTTAGAAAGGAAGGAGGACAGGGTGTTTGTCATATTTACATTCACCTGCCCTCTCCTGTAGCTGTTGGCAGGACATCCTGCAAGGAAGCTCCTGTGTTTTACAGTCTCCTAGGTTTGTTTTCTAGGTTATGGCAGAGGACATTTCTTTGGCTGCACAATATAGAGCAAAGGGGTAACTTGTGCTTATATAGATTTGGGTTTATTTTTTCTATGAGGAGCAGTTTGTTACCATTCAAACCATGCTGTAGATCACTGAATGTAAGTGATCCATACTACTACAAGATTTCTGAATCATTATTCCTTAGACTTTAATACACATACTCAATAAATACCATGGTGGAGGTAGGGCTGTACCCTGCAATGATTCCTGGAGGAGGGGGTTTCAGTGATCCCTGAAAGCAGGTCCTTCTTGTCTAAATGGCAACGTTAGGAAACCCTCACAGTGCTGGGGATGTTGCCTGTCCTTTCACTGTGCTATCGAGCAGTATGTTAGCATTTTGGGTAGCATTTCAGATATCTTCTCAATGACTTTTGTTTACAGTGACCCCATGAAGGTAGTTCTGCTTCCCCAAAAATTACCATTATTTACACCTGTTTCCAGGGCAAGCCATCCTTGGATTATCACTCCAGTGTGATCACTCACCTTCTTATTCCTCACTGCTCTGTAATGCTATAGAATGGATTAATGCTGGAGGAAGGTTACAGAGTAAGCTTCTGTACAGTTGAAAGAGACAGAAAACTAAAGGATCTGCAACCACTGCATAAATAAGCCACTTGACACCTTTTAGAGCTTTAACTTACTCTATTTTTGGAATAAAACTAGCATCTGTGCTGACAGCTTACATGCCAAGTTTCAGCTCAATGCAAATTTGAGAAATCCTGAATAAAAACTGCTAAATCTCAGGAGCATATAAACACTACCTGATCCTAACTGACATCCCAAACAGACAGTAGCTAAGCTGCAGTATTTATATAGTACACTACTTCATACTCTGAAAGACAGAAACTAATCTTCTTTAGACATGCTTTACCAAGTGTACAATTGGGTCACCTGAAAGGTTATTATAAATAGAACTACTGGGATAAATACAAATGACATTAAAATTTGGCATCACTGTCTTGGGAAGGAGCCTGTACTCCTGCAATGCTCTCCAGCAATTTGGGCACTTTTATACTCAATAACAGTAAATTCTGCAATATCAGCTGAAAATGTGGAAGACTGTGTGTATTGGATTGAACCTGGCTAGGTGCCAGACCACCCAAGCCTTTCTACCACTGCCCCCCACAGCTGGACAGGGGAGAGAAAATATAAGAAAGGTTTCATGGGTTGAGGATAAGGACAGAGAGAGATCACTCATGGATCTTCATTTGGATTTTTCTCCTGCCACTGTCATGGGCAAAACAGATGCAAATTAGAGATATTAATTGAATTTATTACTAACAGAATCACGGCAGGATAATGAGAAAAAAACCAAGACCTTCAAAACCCCCTCCCTCCCTCCCAGCTCCACCCTCTCCTCAGCAGTGGAGCAGGAGAGTCGGGGAATGGGAGTTGTGGTCAGTTCATCACACATTGTTTCTGCTGCTTCTCAGAGGGAGTCCTTACCCTGCTCCAGCCCATTTTCAGCAAGTATTATAATTTATACAGGGAACTGGTACAGCTGTTTATTATCTCTTATTTATATTCAAATAGTGTTTTGTAACTCCAGGATTCTCTACTGAAGGTGAAGGCTTTTGACAAAAATATTAAAATATATATGTTTTAAGTGCAGAAAAAATTTAAAGGAAAAACATTTCTTGAAAAATAATTCAGGAGAAATTCAGATATATGAACATATTATCTAGACCAATTCTTTGCTTTTATAACGTTTCTGCCCCTACAATCAAGCACTGTGGTGGAGTTTTCTTAATACGGGGATACTGTGTGGGGCAAGGACAGAGGATGGATCCACCACTTGGTGCACACTTCCTCTGAAGGTGAGAGAGGCAGAACAGCATTATTTGATCATTCAATACGTAAATTTAGTCACCATTACATTAGTTATGTTTGCATCACTTATTTTATCCCACACAAACAATGGAGAGGTTTTTTGTGCTTTTTGACTGACAGGGGAGGTTTTACCAAAAGAGACATTGTTTGGAAAGGAATGAGTTTTGAGTGAGTACGGGTATTTATGTAAGAGAAGCTAGACAGTCTCCATAAAACATATCTTGATCTTATTTACTTACATTTGTGCCTTTTTTTTTTTTTTTTAAGGCTCTTGGTGAATACTCTTATGCAACGTGCACTGAGCGCTGCCTGCAGCCACGTGCCAGTGGTGCAGGGTGTTTGAGTGGCATCCACATCACACAGCACAGGGATGCCCTCAGCACCCATCCATAAGCAGTTCTAGTGCTTCTGGAAAATCAGGAGTTGTGTCACTTGCTGCCTCTTGCTGGCACACGGGGTGATTCTGGCTTCTGAGCCCACACTGGCTAAAGAAATGTCCTGAAGCTGCTGTTTCTGCCCAAACCTGCTGTGAAACCTCAGGTGCACTCCTCAGAGGTACGAACATGTCAGTGTGTGTGTGTGATGGGCTGCAGTGCCACTACAGAACAGTGCAGGGTCTTGCTGGGAGCTTTTTTCTCCCTTCTGCGATTTTGGTCTGTGGCTGTGGCGTAGCACTGCAGGGTGTTCCTTGTCTCTACTCTCATAGCTACTCCAGGCAAGTTGCTGAAAAGCAGCCAGAGGGTCTATAGCAGTGTCTAACAGGAAATTTGCAACCGATAACAGCGGGGGGGAAGTTAAGAAAATCCTGGGAAGGTGAAAGAGTTGGATTTGAAACTGGTGGTGTTTACAGGAGATGGGGAGAGAGCCCTCTTACACTTTTAGTAAAAACTGTCTCATACAACTTGCCCTGAGCAGGGAAGATGGGAAAGTGAAGTAGGCCTGGAAGATGGAAGGCTGAGCCTAGGAAAGCCAGGCTGGCACAGACCAAACAGGCTCTGCTTGGCCGGGTGCTGAGCTGGGGCACATCAGTGCCTGTGCTACAGTTCTGCAGCTGGATCCAAACCAGGCTCCTGCTGCACAGGAGGAACCAGATTTTGGGACAGCTGTCCTCAGGGCTTGCTCTGCTGCAGAAACAGCACCACTAACACTTGTAGAGGCTTGCCCTCCACTTTGGATTTCCCTAGGTTTGTAGGCACAGATGAAAAGCAGAGGTGATTTATCTTACAGACCAGCCTGAGAAGTGAGGCAAGAAGGTTGCAGATTCATCAGCAAGGACCACACAATTTGGTGGCAGGGCAGCATCTGCCCCAGCCCTCTGATTCTAGCTACCATGATCCAGAGGTCTTTCTTCCTTGGGGTCCACAAATTCAGACATCTCTCCTATTTGTAGAAGTTAACCATTAACAGGAAAGGCAATTAGAGCTAGTTAGCCAAGATGCTGGAAGACTGTACCCATCCCATTTAGAAATTACAAAAGAAATGCCAAAGGCTGCATTAAAAATGCAAAGTCTTGACACTCTGCAAGCATCCAGCTCTCAATCCTGCCCAAACCAACATATGGGGTCAATATAGTCTGTGCCATTTGCCCTAACAGTTTCGAGGATACTCATGCAAATCACTGTATACATGATCTTGTCGCATATTTATTACCTTTAAAGCCCGAAATCTTGGTACTTCCGCCCTGTCAGACACGTCTGCGAACCAACAAGTAATTTCCGAAGGCCAGGAACCCCGAGTGCGATGCTTTTCTCGGCGGGGCCTGCCCTTTCCCTGGAAAAGCCGCCGAGCCGGCGCTGGAGGGAGCTGCAGCCCCGGCTACCGCCGCCTCCGCCGGCGCCTCCCCGCTCGCTGCCCGGCACCCTCTGCTCCTCTCGGCAGAGCCATGAGCATCTCGAAATGATTTCAATTGTTCCTCTCGCTGTCACTTCAGTTCAAGAACTCTGTCCTAAAGAAATCAGACTCGTTTGTTAACACAAAGTAAGTGATTTGCAAAGCCACGCTATAAAAATGTTAATTCTAACTGGTTTACAATTTTGTAGGTCACATGACAAGGGTACAGAAGCTACTTTCTGAATTAAACGTGATTACTGCCACCTCATTTAAACCTTCTTTAGCATGGTATTTGTTTCTTCTTTCCAGTTTGAATAGAAATGTGATAAAATTTTGTGCCCAGTATCCGCTTCTCTCTAATTTAAAAACAAATTTCAGATCAGACATGATAGTAGTGGGCTATCTCCCAGCCTTAATGTCTGTCCCTCGCTATACCTTGGAGAAGACCATGCTACTGCTACATTCTCTACAAGTGAAACTAACTGAAATTTACATTGAATAGCCAACACCAGCTTTCTGGAGAGAAGAAATGGAAACCTTAGTAGAGCTGAGAGGTCACTAAGTGAATGCTCTTCACTTGGGGAGTTTTTCTCTTGCCGTGAGAAAATCTTGTCATCTTTCTTCCAATGTTTGTATAAACTGCATCCTCATAAATAAGCTCCCCCTGAAAAAGCCATTGCATTTCCAAATGAGAGGCTAATGATTTCTTTCAACCCAAAGGCACTGTTCCATGGCAAGAGGTAATATAATATTCACCTTATCCAGGCAGACAAAATCATCACTAACCCAGAAGATAATCTATAGCTTAGGCACCAGAGTCCATAAGCCTTTTCCATTTGGCTGGAAGAGCTGTTATCCTGCACCAGTCAGTAACAACAAAGAACCCAAAGACAGAACCTCTGATTGCCACTTCATTTCTGTACTAGGAATGTACTAGCCCAAGCTGGATGTGCCCCATCTGGTGATGACCTTCAATCAAAAGTTTACCATTTGCAAAGAAAAAGATTTAATTGTCTGCCAAGACAGCTTGCATGTAAGTGCTCCAGCTGATTACCCAGGTTCTTTGCACCATTTTTTAAATGAATGTTTATTATTTTATTTTTTAAATGAGACTTTTTAAGTACTGGAGGATAGCCAAAGGCTAAGCAAAAGAAATAGATTCATCTAATGTTAGTCATAAGGGAAATAACATGGACTTACCTTAGGAGGGTTTGAGTGCACCTTGCATATGTGCTTCTGGAATAAAGGAGCTTTTCTCTCTTGCAAATGAAGGCATGTGATACAGGGACTAAAACAGTAGGCCAAGCTCAAGGTTAACATATTTACAAATTTGCAGCAAGAATAACAAGTATAAGTGGACTAGCTTGTTAACAATGGCAGATTGATTCACAATCATTTGGACTCTTGGGCAAAATTCTTCAAATTTATACCTTAGTCCAATTTCAAAGGAAACAGGTGGCTGCAAAAAGGAGAGGTTGGGCAAGACTGGAGTCATGCCTTACAAGCTCTGAGGTTGTGCAGCCTCAGAACAGTCATGACTTGTGAGCAGACATGAACCTCCATCTTCCCTAATGGATGATGTGGGCAGGTGGCACAGGAGGGTACCACAGCTCGGGAGTTAGCGGGCCAGGGAGTCCAGAAGCTAATGTGTCTCTAATTTTTGTGATTTTCATGGCAAGTGTGGTGAGCTCTCCAACTGAGTCGGCAGAGTAACAGGTGGATTTCAGTGGCATCTTGCCTGAGTTCTGCTAGAAGGTCACTGAGAAAGATGCTTCTTTGTAAAACATTTCCATTTCAATGAATCAGATCTTTCTGTTGAAACAGAATGTTTTGCTGAAAACCTGTTGTGTTGGAAAACTCCCAACCATTTCTTTCTCTCCTACTCCCATAGGGAGGAAGTGGGTTGTTCCAGCCTTTGCTTCCTCTTTTGATGTTTCAGCCATCCTGTGCTTCCCCTTGTGCCCACTCAGGGTCCATCTTACAAAGCACACATCTCTTAAATGGCCCAAATATTTTGTACTGGGAAGTGTATGAGATCTTCAAAAGGTATAAAGAGAAGGAAACTCCATAAGAGAGACACAGTACAGATGTGTGATGGGAGTACATCAACAAGTGAATGGGAAAATTCAGCCTGCCTTTTCTGAAGGATGCGTGTCATTTCGATTCCTGAAATACCAGTATGCACCAGGGATGTTTGATATCATTTGATTGCAAACTAGTAAACCCTTTGAGGATCAGGGAAAATCCTGTAACAGCCCAAACCTATTCCCTAATGTTACTGAATTAAACCAGGAGCAATTTTGGCTGTAGCTGAATTTGACTTCTGACTGCAGAGAAAAATGTGAGATCCAATCAGTATTTGTCATGATGATACTAGGAGGGGAACTTAGCCCTTTTTATATTTTACATTTGTGTGTCACTCCCAAATACCAGTCTCTGTGAGTGTATCTATTACTTGTAAGCATTTAGTAATCATTTGTGAACAAATAAGAGTGTTTGGTTTGGTTCCATCTGTCATTCCTAGCAGCAGCCTGTTCCTGGCCACGTCATTGCACAGAGATGTGCCAGTGACTTTTCCCTCTTCCTGACAACTCAAACTCTTTGGATAGAAGAGATGTATTTGTGAAGCATTATAAAGCAAGGTGTCAAGAAAGACTTATTCCAGTTGAAAGGGTCAGCATCCTGCTAAGGCAGGAGTGTTCTTCTGTAAGAACAAGAAAATCTGTTCAGGGTCACAACCTGCCTGTATCCCCCACAGTTATTCAGGGTGATACTGCAATGTGCCTATGTTTATCTGAGCCAGTAGCACGGTGTGCCAGCAGGGGCTCGAGTGGGACTGAAAACTCCTCCAGGAACAGCAGGAGCTGCAGACCCAGGCAACATGTACTTGGGTATGAGCAACAGCTTTCGCTTGAACTTTAACTTTGCCCCTTTCACCAAAAGATTCCATGAAGTAGTTGGCACCATGTGATTTAAGATCTTTAAGCATCTTACCAGAGATATAAAAATTAAAAGAAAATGTTCTCTGAAATACAGGCATTGAGTGTGTTTGGCCCTTTGTCAAGGCTCCCAGGACATCTGGCCAACAAATTCATGAAGTCTGTAGAAAGGCAGTTGCATACTTCTGTTTAGTTCTGAAAATTGTGTGTGTGGTACATCCCACAAATCCTACTGCTAGAATGTCTTTATCCTGTTTTATGGCTGCTCCATTGCCCACTGCCCCAGTTCATCACTTTGGCAATAAATTACTGTGGGCCCTACATGCATCACCTCATTACATGCAGCATTGCTGCTCCCAGCTACATCCATCCATGCTAGAAAACTGAAAGCAAATTCAGCCATGTCTTTCCCAGCTGTGGTTATATCTTTGACTGCCTTATGGATCTATGAATGATATTGAAATACTTTTAGTTTCAAATCCTGGGCACCAGATGTATGCTACATTAGTTAGAAGAAAGAAAATGTGTTTGCTTGGTCATTTTGGTAATTTTGTTCTCTTACAAAAAGAGGAAGAATGTTTTGTGCCTATTTTCATAATTGTCATGAGTCAAAATACTCACCTGAATTAGTTTAGTTCATTAGAGCACTTCAGCTTCAAATAACACAGGAGAGCGTGGACAAAAGAAGTTCATGTCTTTGATGTTGCATTAGCTTTTTTTTTGTGAGATAATCTTGGTAGAAAACTATTTCAGTGGTTTTGACACTGTCAAAAATCAGGCTTTTATAGCTCAGTAGAACTGAAAAAAATATGAATTTGTTTCTATACTCGCCTTTCTACATTTATTTTTTCCTTTATTCCATCTCTCTTTGCAGGCTCAAGGGAGCAAATCCTGCCATGTTTCACGCTGGCACAGCTCCACAAAACAGTTGTGCCAATTATTTCTAGCTGGAGACTGCCACTGGGTGTAAAGCTGCTTGTACTGAAACTGTAGAAATTACTATCATTATGTTATTTCTTGGCATGGAAAGGGAAAAGATGAGTGAGTGTTTGGGGGGCTTTGTTTAAGTGCAACAGGCCGCTTATTCATGCAAACTGCTGAAAGCCACTGGGAAGTAAGCACAGCAAGGAGGGTGAACTTCTTGGAAAACCAGATCTCATATTTAACTTGGTAAGGAGACAAAGCCATTTCTTAATGAAACCTTAAAAAACTCCAGGTCTGCCAGTTCCTTCAGAAAGGAAAAGCTTTTTTTTTTTTTTTTTTTCCCTAATGCGTTAGATTAACACTGCAGTACCTATTGTGCCATTGCTTTTATGACTCTTACAGAAATCTTTCCCACAGCTCCTGCAGGAGCTACTTGTGTAGTGGCAGTGCTCAGAAAAACCATCGCATGGTTTTCCTCCACCTGAGAAACAATTTTGAAGATTTGTTTCACGTGGTCTGAAATGCTATTCATACTCTGTTCCTGAAGCGGGGAGAAAAACTTCTTCAGACACAAAATAAGAATGGTTTGAAGGAAACTTGTTCTGTCTGGCAGCTAGTGGTTTGAAGAACTTAAACTGGATGTCGGTCGGGGTACCCAACATTGTCACCCTTTCCTGCAGCAGGGCTCCTGCCCTGTGAGCTCAGTACCTCACAGCCAGGATGTGTTACATCTGGTCTAGATGTTGCATTTCAACAAGTTCAGCACGACAGCTCTTCTGAAGACGGTATTTCCTCTCAGACGCAGAGCTCCAGCACAGGCAGGGAGCTGCGCTGGGGCTCTGACAGCGGCTCCCGCCTCAGGCTGCCCGAGACCTGCCCAAAGGGAGGCCGGGAGCCGCCCCTGCACAGCCCCGGCACCGCTCGGGCTTTGCCATCACAGACAGGAATGGTGGGCACGGCGTCGTTTGGTCGAAGGTTGGACTTGGTAATCCCGAAGGGCTTTTCCAACTTTAGTGATTCGGCGATTTCTGTGTTTTCTCGTTGCTGTGTGGCCCGAAGGGGCGAGGATCGTGCCGTGGGATGACAGCGAGGTGTGAGGTGTCACCGCCAGCCCGGCCTGTGCCGGCGGCGCAGCGCCCGCCACCACCGGCCTGAGGGAGACGCGGCCGTGCCTACCGGCACTCGCCCCGAGGGCCCTTTATCCAGCTGCATATTTATATATTTAATTTCTACAGTATATTTGCATCTGTTTATTACTAGTCTATTTCCTCGTCGCCCCTCCCGGGTCCCGTCAGTGCCCGGCACCCCTTGCCAGGGCGGCTGCGCGGGGCCGGCCGCAGCCCCGCGCCGGTTCCTGCGCCGCGGAGTTTCCGCCGCCGTGTCCTCCGCTCCCCCGCGCCGCGCCCCGGCCG
>VWZN01017195.1:335075-404603 GCA_013396955.1 Regulus satrapa
TTTTGTTTGGGTACCTGACGAGAATGATAAACTCTAAACACCACTCTCTTGAAGTTTCCTCAATTTTGCTGCAAATAGTGCTCTCCCAGTTGTAATTGCTGCCTCATAAGTATTCAGTTGTTAATTTTGGCAATAATGTGTGGCAATATTTGTTATAGTCAAGGATATGTTCTAGAAATAGAGCTCAGTGTGTAAAATTGAGCAGATGCTGTGATAGTTTCAGGATTAGAGTACCTGCCTAAATGTAGAGTATATTTAGTAATAGTCAAATTCAAAATATTTTGAGGCAGTATGTGTATTCTGTGAAGAAATTGACAAATTTAACTGTTAAATGAAACAAATTTATCTGTTAAAAATGCTGCTTTTGCTAATCTGGCATTCAAGAATAATGCTTGGTTGGTGTTTGGGTTTTTCCTCACTTTATCTCTATACATGTGCTGTCTCTGAACACATGTAGCTGTATATGTGTGTAGGTGCATATACTGCTAATACTTCAGGCTCAGGTTCAAAGGATATTAATTTCATTGAAAACAAAGATGGGGAAAAGCTAATGCTGGTAAATACAGCATGAAAAGTAAGGGGATGTTTGTGTGCTACATAGCTGCCACATACAATGAGTCTTCTAATGTAACAATGATCTGGTATGAAATTTATATACTAAATAGACTGCTTTAATACTTTCCTAATGTTACAAGTACAGTAAATAACTTTTTTTTGCTTTATCTTCCTTGAAAATCTTCATCAGCCAGCAGCTGTGTTGGTCATGATGAAAATAGTTGCAGTATTCATTTACCCTGAACTTCCCTGGACTACTCAATTCTGCTTTGGAGATTGGAGATTATCTTCACCAAAGTTTTTGATCATTCCCAGAGCAGTCATGCATTGCTGAATCTTTTTTACTTGATATAACTGGGCAAGAAGCCAGAAATTACTGGTTTTTTTCTTGTCTTGTAATATTGTGTTATTGCTGTTTATCAACAAAAATAGTTTAGCAACGTTTCTACTCAATGAAACTCAAGTGACAGATCTTAATTAGTATTCTCCACTGGCAGAAAAGCAAATAAATCTTTGTACAAATAAACTTGAATGATGACAAAACATACTGAAGTTGACCATATGTGTTAAAGATACTATTAAAAATCAGTTTCAGTGTATGTCAATTAAACTGCTTATATTTCAAAGAAAATGGCATTGCTGACAGGGTGCAAGTTACCAGCTTAGCACCTGCAGCCTCAATTTACTGAACTGAGAAGCAGAGCCTGCCAGCAGATGTCTCTTCTACAGATGTAGAATGAATATTTTCCTCATTCCAGTGTTCAACTAGTTATAACTCAATGTTTAATACATTTAAAATTGAGAAGACACAATGAGAATTAAACCAAGAAGCTTGTTATTCTTAGAGATTAAAATAATTCCTTAGATTCTTTACAATCAGTCCACCCTGCTTTCAGAGAATAGCAGAACATTTGCGTGGTTGGATTGTTTGGCACCTTGGCATGGATTAATTTATTGTGTGTGTGTGTCTGCTTTGTTTTTTTCAATTACTACTCTCATCTTAAAATAGTTACAATTCCATCTGTGAGAATGGACAAGGTTCCACAGCAGTGATCGATGCCATCCTCGGGAGATTGGGAGCAGTTCCCATCTGTTGTCTCATGAATGGTGGCTGAGTTAAGTCACAGTGACAGTGTCTCTGTCATGAGCATGAGTGAAAAAAATCTGCTGCTGGATTCATGGGATTTTTTAGCATCTGTTTCCCTGCTGTGATAAATGGAGTAGGCAGCAGTGTAGTGATACTACTTTGATGTTTAGTTAATTAAAAAACCCAAATCTTCAAAAAGGCTTAAAGAGGTCTTAGACAATTCGTAGAGGATTTTCATTAAATATGTATGACTTTTGAGGACACTTTTATTTTATATAGTGTCTTTTATCCCAAACATACGTCACAATTCATGTAAATGCTTTTAAAAATGAGCAGCATAAATCAGCCAGGAAGAGTGTTTGAGGATGTTTGTCAAGACACTGTCAAAATGAGTGTTGGAAATGCGGTGGAAATCTTTATTCGTGTTTTGGGTGGCCTTCCCTTGGCTGGCTGCCAGACACCCACCAAGCTGCTCTATGACTTCCCCTCTTCAGCAGGATATGGGGAGAAAATAAGATGAAAAAGCTCATGGGCTGAGATGAAGACTGGGAGTACACTTTCCAAATACTGTCATAGGCAGAACAGACTTAAAGATATTAACTTATTGCCAGTTAAACAAAACAGAAACAAAACTCAAAACACCTTCCCCTTCCCTGCTTGCCAGACCTTCTCTTGTTCTCAACTTCTCTCCAATTCTGCCAGCAGCCTCGTCAGGCATTGGCTGCAGGGGGACCACTGCTCCAAGCCCTTGAGAGCACCTCCTCCTTCTTTTCCACTCACTTGGGTGTCTTTAGGGTAGTTCCTTTTTTTTTTTTTTTCTTTCAATTTGTTTTAATCCCTCCTCTCTTTCAGCTGCTGTGCAGGGTTTTCTTACCCTTTTCTAAATATATTGTCACAGGGGTGCTACCAGTGTCGCTGCTGGGCTCAGCTTTGGCCTGTGGTGGGTGTGTTTTGGAGCTGTGTTTGGAAACAGGGGCAGCCTCATTTCTCCTCTCACAGCAGCTGCACTGTTGCCAAGTCTTGCCACACTCATCTGATGAAATATTCTCAGATCAAATTGAAAGGAAGGGGTAGAATAGAAAAATCTTGGCAAAGCAGTGCCAGTTGTACTAGAACAGGCAGCCAAATATAGAGAAGTGTTCAAAGATGCTTCTGTTTCACCATTAATTCTCTCTAAGACAAAAAAAAAACCCAACACCTTTCCCATTTAGGTTTTTGGAGAAATTCTTTATGTAAGCTGTAAATGATTCACAGTCATCTCTAGCTAAAATTCTGTATCACAGTATAGAAAAACAGACTGAAGTCTTGCCCTTGTATGATAGTTGGACTTTGGTATGGTTGTGCATGAGATTTTTCTTAGCTGTAAGGAGCACCAGTGTTGCAGTTTGTATAGCAAATATTTACAATCTGTATTGGAAATACAGTAATGGGCCACACTGCTATTTTTATTAATTTCCATCATGTCTGCATGTGCACATGGTAAGAAAAATACTTTTAAAAATAATTAGAATCAAACACTTGGATTTTCCTTTTTTTTCCTAGTACCAATGTATTTATGTTAGATGCATTTACTCCTCTTTGCCTTCCTTTCCAGGGAGGGACCTACCATCTCTTTGCCTCGATGTACGGCAAAAGCAGCGCATGTCTCTCGATACATTACCCCAAGAATTGAAAGCACCATTTCCCCCTGAACCTCCCCTTCCAACTCGAACCAAAACTGTGAAAGATTTTCAGTAAGTTATATTGGTGTTCCTAGAAGTGTGCTTTCTTCATTTCTTTGGAATTCTTTTCATTTTGACCCACTACATACGTTTGACTTTGTTAATCTCAGATGAGGAAACAGTTTCAGTAAGACTGGTGAGGAATTTGTCTGGTTATGATGGTGGGATTGATAACTCTGTTACTGTGAAAGCTATCAAAATATTTCTTCCAGCTTGAAATGTTGCTCCACAAAGAAAATGGCAAAACATATACTTCAGAATTAGAAATGCAGTAAACATTTAGTTTTGGAAAAGAGTATGTTGTATGGCTTATTGTAGGCTGGCAAGTCCCTTGCAGCATTAGGTGTTTCAGTTATACTGACAATTGTTTCTCTCTTCCACGTTTGAAATTTTGTGCTTCCAGGGAGGTAAAAGGAGCACTTTTTTATTATTTGGTGTGAATTTGGTGGGAAAGAAAAAAAGATATAAAGGAAAATTTGCAAAGATGTAATCCTTTGCTGGTACTCAGGTGATCCAAAGAGCTGAATTATTTTTCTTATTCAGATTTTTCTATCTATTGACTATTGCCTCTAGACAATCTGTGGCAGTGTTTGTAAAAAACTCCTTCCTTCTATTGAATCTGAATCAACACTCCTGCAGGTTAAAGCCATTAGCCCTTGTGCAGTCCATTTCAGTCCCCAGCTGTGAGCCCCTACCACCTCTCCATTTCCCCTCTCCCACAGTTGCCATCCTTCAGGCAGGGTTAGGTCCTTCTCAGTTGGATCTGGTGGCCGCTCCCTTCACAGAGCTGGGTTTGGGTTTCTTGCACAGCCTGCAGCAAAGTGAGAGGAGGCAGCTTCCAGGGGAAGGCCTTGCACAAGTCCAGGTAGATTAAATCATTCTTCCATCATCCACCAGCTCTGTGACCCAACTGTAGAAGGCCACCAAATTTGTCAGGCACAATTTCCTCTTAGTAAAACCATGTTGACTGTCACCAGTGTCCACCTTGCCATGTACCTAAGATTCAGTTCTACTTGAAAAATTTTAAAGGAAATAAAATTTTGAAGAAATTCTAGTGACTTTGAGTAGTTTAGTAGCCCTCATACTTTAATTACTCTGAGAAGCTCTCTCATGTCAGTGTAGCTGCAGCTTAATTCTGTTCTGCTAATTATTTGTCCTAATACACTGAACTGTGACATTGTGAATTAACATTTTGAGTAAAAGACATTGCTCAGGTGTATAAACCACAAACTGTGCTTTTGTTCTCTTATAATACCATGATCTTTAAATGACAAGGAAGAGCTTAGAAAGATACAGATATTATATTTGCCTGTCTTCTAAGTGTGCTCAGTGAGGAAAGCTTAAAGTTGCAGTGCATTTTAAAGTCTAAGTGGCTGGAAAGATCAAACCATTACCAGTATTTGAATATATTTTCTCTAGGGATGATATGGAAAAGTCGAAGGCATCGGGAGATTGGAAAGCTGTACATAATTTTTATTCTACAACTTTTGATTCTTTCTTGGAGATAAATGCTGCATTTAAGGTAGAAAATAATTCCTAATGCTATTTAGTAATTACAGTGCTTTGTGTCTTCAAAATATTTCAAAAAATATCTGTTAAAGGCTCTCAGCCAGGTGTTCAAGGCCACTAAGATCATTTTATCATGACCTCACCTGCCTTTTGTAGAAAATCTGTTATTGCCTTGATTTATTGATTCCAATTTAAGCAATTATATTTCAAGTTTGTGGAGCTTTAAAATTCCAGTATGTAGTTTGTGTGGCACTGTGACTGCGTAGGTGCTTTCTACACAAATTACTGTTTTAAAACCTCCAGGCTAATGTGGAGGCCAGGCAAACCTGGAAACAGAAATTCCCTTTCCTCAAAAAAAGGTGTGGTATAGGCTCTATTATAGCTGTTCCTGTGTTATGATGGCATATTTGGTTTTCCTAGGGAACAGTTATATTTTTGTTTCTGAGTTCATGCTAAATTATTATTTCCTGCCTATTATAGAGCAAAATGTTCTTATGATATTTAATATGGATGGTAAGGCCTGAGCCTGGATGAAATAACCCATGACCTTTAGTTATTTAATAAATATTGAATGCTTAAAATTTTCTTGCCTTTGTCTGCTAATGGATCAACAGCAAAGATGAAAGTTCAATGTAATTCATTATTTGAAACCCTCTTACATTTTTTAAATAGAATGACAACATGAATCTGTGTAGGATTACTATTGTTTTGCGCTGTCTTTAGCATGCTAATTAAGGAAACTTATATTCTTATGTTTTGATATGGAAAATATTTATATCTGAACATGTTTTCCTAAGCTTCCTGTTAAGCTTACATTTTCAAAGATAGCTATAAAATATTCAAAATGTTTCGTGTATTATTTAACTTACAGAAAGATACCAATTCTCCATTTAATACCATTGAGGACTCTGGAATCGATGCAAAATTTGTGAATGTTGTCTATGATGCCTTATTAAATACGGTATGTAGAAAAAAAAAGGATTCATGTTTTATACCACTTATACCAAAATTTTTTCCCAGTTAGGCACGATTTCTGAGGAGGAATCTCTCAAAACATACTTTAAATGATCCCATGAGAATTGTCATAGAATCATGACAGCTGCTCTAGTAAAAGAGGTGGAAGTTTTTCCTACTAGTAAAGTATCATTTATATTGTGGAATTTCTTAAAGGCTGCATATCTTAGAGATGTTACATGGCTGTGATGGGACTGCATGGTGGGAAGTAGAGAAAATGTGAGGATAGAGGTAGCAAAATGTAGGTCCTGTGCCTAGTATACAAAGGACTGAAGTAGTTTAGAAATTATATTTACATGGTTAAATTGTTGAAAGGCACCTTTAGGCACAACACCACACTCAGCTAGTAAATCTGTGAGGAAGATATTTAGGAACTCAGCATCATCACACAAAAGATTTCTTAGCTGTCTTGAAATGCAAGTAAAGCAAACTTGCTTGTTTGTATCTTGTATTGGATATGTATAATTACTTCAGATACGGTTTTTCCTCTCCTTTCTTCATAGCCTCAAGATGTTCAGAAGTCAGTCCTAAAAGGAATAATTAACGGTCTACTACAAGAATGGACAGGGTAATTATAATAAATGTTTGCGTCAGTGCTGTGCCAGCACTTAAATCTCCTCTATATTTTTATCTTTATTGTTTTAGGCAAAAAAGAAAATGTAGTGCAACATAAGACCTTAATTCTTTTTTGGCAAATCTGCTGAAATGCATCTTGAACTCTGTAAGCTAGCATTGAACCTCTGAAAAGCAGATCCATACCCAGCCATGCATTCCAGCACCAAATCTCAGCTGCTTGTGGCCAGGGCATTTCTTAATGACATCTTAATTGTGGGATGAATTAAGGAATTTAACTAGGGTAAAACTTATGCTCATTGTCCACCCCCCAACAGCAACTAGGACAATTCCCTGATCCCCAGTTTGCTTCACAATACTCTTTGTGTGTGGCAGCAGGGCAGAAGGAGCAGTGCAGGCTGCAGAAGGGCAGAGCCAAAAGCAGGAAGGTTTTTGGAGATGATAACATCTTAGCATGAAGTAATAGAAGAGAGAATGCACTATGAGTCCTGGCTACCCTTTTCTCCAACTTATACTGCTTTTTGTGCTGTTGCTGCCTGTATTTGTGCTTATGTAAAACCTTGATAAACACAAGTGCAGAGGCTGCAGGGTTAGAAATGTGTGGAGAATTCTTGCAGGATGTATCAAAGAAGAGCAAATAAACTACTTTATGGTGTCACTTGAGATAGACAATAATGTGGAATTCCCTCTTTGGAACACCTCTGACTCTTCAATTCTGACCTTTTTTTTGCCTTTTGTCATGTTTTTAAAAAAACAAGATAGATGATAAAATAGCCTGCTGCCTTTAGAGAATTGTCAGAATCTGTAAATGTCCTTTTCAGTTTTTGAGAGCAGTGAAGATTCTTAAATATGGTATTCTATACATGTTAGAAAAGCAGAATAAAATCATCCATGATTTCATGACTCTTAATGTCTGTAAATTATGGATCCATATGGTTCTGTTTATTATTTCATTCATTCATAGGCCACGAACAAAAGATGATCTTAGAGCATATTGTATACTTTTACAGGTAAGGAAAATACAGTATTTTTATTTAACTATGTGTCTGCTTAACTTACAATCTATAAACCAGTATACTATGCAAACAAGATAGTTTGTATAGCTAAGATACTTTACATCCAATTTCCTGTTGTAAGAATATATTAAAATATGGAAAAAGTGTAATGCATGATGGGAATGGGAGCTTAATGGAACAGATGGGGAAAGGTTGCGTAGATTAAAACTGTGCACTAATAAACAAGTAGTTGTTTTATTTTCTGGGTTGAAAGAATAAATATTTAACCTACTTATTTGTTCTTTTGTTGTCCTTATTCTCAGATTTGCTTTATTAGGATGCTGTAATTCTGAAAGTTTCAGTATATGCACTTTCTGATATTGCTTTCTCAAGTGTTGCATTTTATCCAGTCTATCTGGCTGACTTTCTCCAGTCTGTCTGACTGGTTAGAGTGTCTGATTTCTGTCTGTGGTCACCTCTTACCTTTGCTGCTATAGTTGGCTTGCATTTGTAGCAGATGTGCCCTTTGTATTTTGCTGGTGTACCTAACACCTCTGCACACAAGGAGCAGTTTCTACTGTCATTTGAGAATATCAAATGGCAGCTCAGTTTAGTGAGACAGTAGTTTTCTTCTCTGGGGTGATATATACTAGCTGTGAATTAAAAGGAGTATCTCCTGCTGAAATGGGGAATTGTATGAACATGTGGAATAGAGGGAAAATTAGTTTGGATTGATGTGGGATAGACAGGAGCGATAAATTTGTGTTACTGATATGAAAAGCACATCCCTTAGAGGAGTGTAGTTTGTGTTACAATGTAAAGAATAATCCAGAATTTTGAGTACTGCCTTTGGGCTACCTGTGGGCTTTCTTCTGTGGGAAAAAAAAAAATCATACTTTGACAGTACAGCAGTTGTGTATTTTTTAATTTGGCTAGAAGTTGTGAGTTGTTTTTTCCCATAGTTTTACAACTGTCACAGCTATTTTGTGAACTACTTTCCTGTGTAATTGTACTGGAAACAAAAAGCATAAAAAAAATCCTAATGACTTTTTTCCCTTTATACAGTTTATTAACCTAACACTTTTTTTAATCTTTTTCAGAATCCTCAATTTAGTAACACTTCTACTTATGTCATCTATGCTCACTTGCTAAGACAGATAGCAGCCTTAACAGAAGCTGACCATCATTTCCTAGTGCACTGGTCTAAAAAGTAAAAAAAAAAAACCAAAACCCCACATTACAAATTCCATTTCTAGGATTACAATTGTTACTGTATTTCCATTGATGTTGACTGTTTTATAAATAATATGAAAGTTAATTTAATTGACTAAAGAGATTGGTTTTGTTGCTTTCCAATACATGTGGACATAGTCCACTAAGTGATACTGATTTATAGATGAATAATGTATATAATGTATAAAAAATATATTTATGCAAAAAAGCCTTAATCGCAAAATGGCTTATCAGAGTTATTTTTTGAGAACACATGCGAAATAACTTGTGTGTAAATTTTTAGTCATATATTTACATAGTTTTATTAAAACAAACATCTTTATGATCTTTGTTTAAATAAAGTTTTATCTTACATAACTTGCAAAAGGTATTGTAATGTTGCTGCAATGTTCAGAAACCACAAGGGAGGCCTGGCTTCCTAGTGCAGTAGCAGTGGTGAGAGAGTGTGGTTAGGCATTAGATTTGTAATTAATTGAAATAACTCTAGTAGCACCTCACTAACAAATTCATAAGGGGGTAACTGCCCAAAGAGCAGCTCCTAAGTTGGTATGCAGATTGCCTTCCATGTACACTGAATGAGCAAAAAGTTCAGGTTGAGGTAACAACAAAGTTTGGCCACATTTGCAATTTCCAAATCTCCTAGGAAATCTTAATTAAGGATTTTCTTCTCTGCAAGGATGGTAATTCAATTTCCCGCTCCCCCCTGTGTCCAGACTTGCTTCAAATTGTGGTAAAATATTACTTAATTGGAACTGCGTTTACAAATGAGGTTTCCACTTTTGATTAAGGATGCAGTATCAATGTTTTTAGTCTTAAGGCATATATTAAAAATGGAAACCATTAAATAGGAGAGCTCTTGTTTAGAAAAGGCTATTTTAACATGCCTGCATGTATATGTGTATTGTTGTGCTCTTATGGAAGTGGTGCAGCATGTAATTTAAAATGTGCACATGGCACAAGCACATGAAGCATATACCACTTTTTATTTAAAAGGACCACATATCTCAAGATAAATCAGAATTCCTCAGTATTCAGAGTGTGGAATAAAATAGATAAGGAGATTTTTTTTTTGTTTACTAAAAGTCAAGAACAAATAATAATTCTATTGCTCTTTTTTATATCTTTCCACAGACTTAAAGAGCATAGTTAGGGATGCATTAAAGAGAATTACCATGTGTCAATATTTAAAAGCATGCTTCTTCAAACTTTACATTTGGAATTTTATTTTTATGTACAGGAAAAAAAAATCACTTTTTTAAAAAAACCTTTAATTTAAACAATTAAAATTGAATTTTAAAATTTTAATAACTTTTTTTTTAAAAAAAAAAGCATTGAATTTGATAGCAAGCTCTAGTGTAGACAGCGATCACATGAGAGTAAGTGCAGCATTTTTTTTTTTTAGGATTTCACAGAAGAGGTTTAAGCAGGTGGTGGACAGGTTACTGCAATTTATTTCTTTACGGCTGTTTCCTGCAAAACCTGAGGAGTTTCCACCTATGGTGAAATGTACCTGGTGGATTCCATCAGCAACAAAAGTCCTGGCTTTATTTAGTAGGTATTTTTTCTTGAACTCTGTTGGCATATATATGTTTTTATATGTATAATTGCGTGTGTATACAGCATTTGTTTTATACACGCATATATTGCAAGAGGATAATTTTTACTGCTCCTCTTCTGGGGGAGAACAATGATGGTGGCACAGTACAAACTACAATAACATGCCAAAATGTAGTAAGCAAGAGTCCTGTTGGTAAGTTTTCCTACTTGCTTTCCAGTAGAGAAAAGCATTACTATGCAAAGTTTTGCTGTGACAACCACTGAAGATCGTTCAAACAGAAATCCACAGAAGTAACCAATGGTTAAGGTTTCCCTTAGATTTATGAAAGAAACTGTTTTAAACTTTCAGCTGCCAGAATTTCTTGTCACTCACCTACCCCCACAGAACTATTTAGCATCTAAAGGCAGTTAGGCAATGCATGTGCCTCTGCATCCAAAACTGCCCCTTTAAAGAGTCTCTTCCTGCTCAGTTCAACATGGAGCACAGCAACTTTGACTACTGCAAATGTCAACCACCTCAACTGCTGACAAATGGTGATGAGAGCATTACTTTCTCCTTTTTAGGAGAAGACAAAACACCAAAGGAGAACTAAAATTGGAATTAAGGCGTTTTCACTGTCAGCTTAAAACTTCTGCTTAAAAGTACTTTGCAGAGTCCTGCCTGTCCAGATGATAGGCACATTAGCATACCTGCATCTAAACCCAGGTTGATGTGTTTATATGTGTTCATAGTCATCTATGAAAGAGCTGCTTGTTCCTTAATCNATTATTGGCATAGATTTCTGACTGTGTCTTATTATAGACATATTTAAGCCTCCAATGCATTCATAGGCATTTTCCTTGCCTTCAGCAGCAGTTGGGGAAAACTTGGAGACCATAATTTACTCCACTGAATCAGGTATTTCAGGCTACTCTTCTGTCTGATACCTGATATTCAACTTGAGAAGGAAAAAAACCAACTAAACAAAACAAACCACAAAAATCCCAAATGACAAAAAGATAAGTATTATTAATTTCAGTTTCTAGCGGTATTTGCAAACAACAGTTTGTTCTACTGAGCCAAGTATCACTATTTACAAAATGAAANTAGCTGTTTGACATTTTATGAATGCCATTCTATAATGAGATAGCTTAAACATGAATTGGCTTTCTTCCTTTGGTTAAGTACTTAATTTTTGTGCAGGTCTAGATGGTATACTGGGAAAAAAAAGCAGATTTTCTAGCCATAGCTGCTTGAAATTATATGGATTTCTTCAACACTTTCATTTATCAAACTGCTTTTTCATTAATTTCCTTTATCCATGAAACCTTAATTTAGTGTATGTCAATAAGGAAACCATAGTCATACTGAGGTTCCCTTATCAGAAATGGGCTGAACGAGGGATTTACTGTTTTCTACAGCAATTAAGGTGATATCATATAGTGTTATGTTGCAGCTGTAGTTTTGTAGCTAAGACTGAGTTATTAGCTAAGTTATTCATTCTTTGTATTATATTAGACTTAGCTTAAAGTTTTTGAGATCACTGGTGCTCCTGATGCCAAGAAATGAGATGTGCTAAATCTAGGATTTTAAAATACTTTTGTGTTTTCTTGATAGATGCTGCAAATAGTCTGATTAGCCCTCCTATTATTTCATATACGGATTTCTATAATTCTACACTCGATCATATTGATCTTATGGAAGAGTATCATAACTGGCAATGCTATGGGAATTCTCACAGGTAAGAGGAATAACTGGTTCTTTCTTATTGAGTAGTACTTCAAAGCATTGTATCTATGCTATGTATATCTATAGTAAACATAGTGGATATATACTGTCTATACATGGTATACATACCATTTATNACCACAAAAATCCCAAATGACAAAAAGATAAGTATTATTAATTTCAGTTTCTAGCGGTATTTGCAAACAACAGTTTGTTCTACTGAGCCAAGTATCACTATTTACAAAATGAAAAAAAAATAGCAGCTATTTGCAAGCTATTGTCAGTGGAGGGATTAGTTACTGAATGATAATTAACTCCTATATTCTTAAAATGAAAATAGTATGCTAGATGCTAGAAAGAAAATATTTAATCTTCTTTTCTCTTGTTAGGTTCTCTTTCTGCCAATACCCATTTATTATTTCTATAGCAGCAAAGAAAGTTATTATTCAGAGGGACTCAGAACAACAAATGATAAGTATTGCACGGGTAAGTCCCTCAGTGATAAATGTGTATGTCTCATCCATTGGTATTTTATGAGTATTTGTTAGACCTATTACACATGACCTGTTATTACAACCTCTGGTATTTCTGATTACCCTGAAAAAGACTTAAGATCATTTTACTATGAATAGCCTACAAATGTCTGTGCTGGGTTCCCTCAGTATTTTTTTCTTTTTATGTACTTAGTTTCAAGATCCTTATAGATGGTCATGTTTTAGAGAAAGTCACAGTACTTGACTTTCTTTTTCTCCCTCTTTTGAGAAACCAGCATAACATGCTAGCATGTTAAATTAACACGATGATTAAGGAAGAAAAATTCCATGAGAATTTTGGACTATTTTGTGTTTTATTCTGTAGAGGTGAGTTAATGAAGACCAAGATTTAACTGTATCCTTTCAGGTCATGGAAGAGGTACTACTTCTAGGCAGCCTCTTGAGTTTGGAAAGAGGCATTGTCTGCCTCACTCTGTGGTAGTTTTCTACAGGCGATTGGTGACACTTTATTCCACAGTGCTGTGTGGCAGCACCACCACCTATGCATTCCTGACTTGCTGGATATACCTTGTGAATAGCTAATTAAAGCCGAAGTCAGTTTCCAGAATCTTATGGGTGTATTTTTGACAATTTGGGAAGAATTTTGCCACCTTCTTGTTAAACTTCCCAAGAAATTAGTTCAAATGTAGCGCAAATGGTATCTGCAGTAGGAAAGAAATTTCTCTCCATCTCCTCGAAGATACTGAAGCAGTTATGATATTAGGGAACTGTCTTTAAAACACCGTACTGAGAACTTTTTACAGTTAACAACTGTGGCACCTTTTTTTTAAAGGAAGATACTGCATGTGTGATGTTTCTTTTTCATTCAAATAGCAAAGCCTCGTGGATAAAGTCTCTCGCAGACAGAAGCCTGACATGAATATGTTATTCCTAAATGTGAAAGTGAGGAGGACACACCTTGTTAGTGATTCACTTGATGAGGTAATAAAAAAAAGTAATTAAATTTTGTGTTGCTGTAGGGTAGCTATTGTTAGATTTCAATTTGATAGGTAATATTTAAATCTTCTGCACTAAGAGACTGGGAATATAACTACACAATACTAAATAAAGATAATTTAATTACTGTCAAAACCATAGTGCTGCGGAAGAGATTGAGTTAGACATTTTGAAATTAATTTCCCATGCTCATACTGCTCCATAGCTAAACCCATAACAAATATACATGCTTTTGCACATGGTCTGTATTTGTATTTATAATTTTTGTGTTAAAAATACAGTGCACAATTAGGGTGCACAATTATACAGTGCACAATTATCAGACCCAAGTAGGACTTGGGTCCATGATAGCAGCATGAATAGTATGTGACTAATCATTAATGAGGTTGTTCTGTTCTAATTCTTGGAATATTTTTGTTCATTTCCTTCTCTATCCTATAAGAATAATTTTGGGCTTTCTTTTCTTAAATTCTTGTAACTAGTTCCTCACACTCTTCAACATAATTTTTCCTTTTTTAGAAATGAAACAGATGTGTCCATTAAAGTAGGCAATTCTTCAGTATCTACTGAAACTTTCTAATTAACATTATCTAATGAAATTTAGTTCCCTCTCTTTGTCAACATTGAGAACAGCCTGGTGATACTGAAAAATAAGTCTAGATAGTGAAAACAACATCAAACAAATTCTGATTACTCATGTCATAAAGTGTAAGTTTAAGCTTTGTTTTCCTATATTAAAACATGTCTATTTTTGTCCTTTTCTCCAAAGACAAAAGAAATATGATTGGTAATATTGCTTTCTCTCAGGCATTGTAGGTTTTTTTACTAAACTAAAACAAACAAGAGCAAGTTCAAAAGTTTTTATTGTCAAGATATTCTCCTATTTATTTCCAATGTTTTATTCTACCGATCTCAGAGATGAGTAAGAATGTATTATGTATTCATATTCTCAAATTTATGGGGAATGACAGGTAGAGAGGGAAGACGTCTTACTTGTATTTCAAATTTTTTTTTTAAATGCAACATCACTTCAGCTAGTAAACAGATCATTTCAAATAACACAAATACCTATAGTTACAAAATTTATGTAATACGGATTTACTTGAGCAACATGGAGATAATTTTAGCACCTGCATCTCCTTGACTGGTTTAAACACTTTCTATGGAGCTGGACAGTAATTAATGGCTTAAAGAAAGCTTGTATAGAGACTGAGTCTGAAAGATCAGTGTTAATTGTAAAAGGCTGTAGTCTAATTCTTTGCAGGATTTCTGTGTACCTGCATGAAATGCTGTCTCATAGGACAAAGCAGTGAAAAGAGCTTGTTACCATTTTCTAAAAAACTGTTCTAAAAAGCAGCTGATACTTGCTGGCAGGCATCTTACACAGAACCAAATGGTGTCCAAATATTGAAAGTGTTAGCTTACTTCCTTATTTCTAAATATTTCCAAATATTTCCAAATTATGTCTAAGTACTTTTTAAATTTGTCATTTCCTTCCGGTAGCACATCTTCTGTAAAAAGTAAAAGATTATATAGGTCTGATATATTCCAGACAAACTCAATTTGTTGTATCTAATTGCTTGTTAAGTCTATTTGTACGCCACCTAACTTCTTTCCAAGCCCAGAGAGTGACACCATGTGTGAAGAAGTTGATGGTGTCAAGTAGTCATGATTGTCTTGCTTCTGCAATTCAGCCATTGTTTTAATATAGTTTTGATCTATTAGTATAAAATTATGCTAATTAATAGTTTAAAGCAATAGCAGTAAAGTAGAAGCTGAAGTTCTATATGGCTAGTGGTTTTGATAATATATCAAATCTCCTTTTTTCTTCTGCCTTACCTATTTCACAATAGCTAGCAAGGAAAAAGGCAGATCTGAAAAAGAAGTTAAAAGTCACATTTGTAGGGGAAGCTGGTCTTGATATGGGTGGCCTGACAAAAGAATGGTTTCTTCTTCTGATTCGACAGATTTTTCATCCAGATTATGGTGAGTCCTCGTAATTCCTAAGTACAATGTGAGAATTTGTTCAGACTCTGTGTAAGCACTGGTCAGGAATAATAGACAAGTCTTTCCATTATAAACACTGTTTTCAGCACATGTTTACATAATCCAAAACATAGTCTTGCTAATATCTTAGCTATTACCTATGGAGGAAATTATCTCAGCCTAAAACAGCATAATGGTTTAACAAGTATTCAAGTGGAGACAAGGCCAAATGTATTGGTTTATCATTTGCCATCTTTCCCTATTTCTTCAAATAAAATTTTCTCTTTCTGCTCTCAGTTGTCTTCATATTGCTAATTTAGGGAGGGAGTTTTTCTGGGCTTTTGCAGTCGCTGCAGTTGGATGCTGTTACTGTGCTCAGTTCTGGCAAAACTGCCAGTCCTGGTCTCCCTTGTATCCATGGGGGTTTTTTTGTGCTGATAGTCACACTGAGAGTGCCTGCACTTTCTAGTACTAATTCTGTGACTTGGATAGGTACAAGTTAGTTTTGGTTTGTATCTTTGTCATCATACGTTCTGTTTGTGGTATTGGTGTGGCCAGTGTTCTTGAAGTGGTCAGGGGTAATCTCAGAAAAGAAAGGCCCTTCAGTCAGGGGCAGAGACAGTATAGGCAGGTGTGAGCCTGAATGAAAAAGCCTGCTTCTGCTGTTAACAGGACCCGTGAGCCCACAAGGATATTTCATGGCCAAGGGAAAAAAAGTAAGACATTTTGACTAAGTAGGAGATTGTAAGACATGAATGAGCAGTCATAAACAAGCAGTTCCATCCACTTGTTTTACGGTGATGTAAGATGGATCTGGATGAGTTTTATTCACCACTCTGAGCTTTCCTCTGGGCATGGATACATTACTGATGGCTTAGTGCGTTAAAGTGTTGCCAGGATGGCTTTTAAATTGATTTCCAGGTACTTGAGCATAACATCTGGTAGTCATTGAACTTGCCTGTCTTTGCCCAGAAGTGTTCCTGTCCCTTAAAATCATGGCCCTTTGTTGTTTATAGGACTAGTTCTAGAATTTTAAGTCATAAATATGTTGTCATAACTGCTGAGATTGTTATTTGCCTGTAGCTCTTTTACTAGTAAAATGTCGTCTGTGTGAAGACATGACATTGGTGATAGCAACCTTAATAGGAAAAGATTTATTCTGCAGAAAGCATTCTGTAAGTCAGACAGTTTTGTTAGTAAAAATGCTGTCAGCAGAGCTTGGTAACTGGTGAGTTTGGAAACATTTAAAGTAATTTATTTTTTCACTATCTCTGGTAGGCTTCCTTACTTTAAAGTGCAAATTCTTTCATTGTTACGACTATCAGCCAAGTGTGGGAGGAGTTCAGAAATATTCTTGTCCCTTGAAAAGGGACTGTATCTTCTGCTGTCTGTAATGTTTAAGATGCAAATAACATGTCAAAAGCTTGGGAAGGGAAAATATCACTGTTATTAACCTTTCCAGGATAACTGATTCTTCAAGTTTCATTCTTGGAATTTAAAACCTGTTCATTAACTCAGCTGTCTGCCTGCCTCTGTATTTTGCAATGCTTTCTTTATGTTGGTGTGGACAATTAACAAATGAGATTCAAAACCTATTTTGTTCCAACATCCTTATGATCTTTTAATATGTGAACCTTGCTTTGTCTTGCATGCAGCTGTTCTCTCAATGTCTAATGGCATAAATCTTTTGTGATGAGCACCTTTTTGAGCTGGAATTCAAAAGATAAACTGTTCAGAAGAGTGGGGGGGAAAATGTGAAGGCAGCTTTTTTGCCTGTAATTTATGATAAGAACTAGATGTCCCTGCAGCAAGTTGGATTTTCATAGCAATTTTTTTTAAGTCAAAAGGAATTGATTTTTTAAAAGCTTAAATATTATTTTTCACCAACTTTTTCTTCAAAGAGATATACAGTGAGCTATTGTGTACAAGATGTGCTTAGGATTAGCCAGTACTTTGGTTTGTACAGACTATGGCAACAATAATAAACTTGGCCCATTCAATCCCAGCAAATTCAAAAAGGCCATCACATTTTATCCCTTTACTTCTGCATTAGAGCACGCTTATGTATAGTGTGTGTCTTGCCTCTCTGAGCAATACTTCCTAGGCATTTTAGAGCTGTTATCTGCTTTCATTATGTAGGTTTTTACTTCCTGTCATTCTTTGAAACAGAATGTTCTGTATCTGACGCAAATAGCAGTCAAACTCATCTATACTCATGATTTCAGTCGGATCTAGCTTGTCATTTAGACCCATGAGTGGCTTTTTTAGGGTTTGGGGCTGCTTTAACTTTTCTGGTATAAATTTTTGACAGAAAATATCAAACATACCCCTTTGCTGGTAGTGTGTGTTTATAACATAAACAATTTACAGTTTTCTATTCTAAGAAGGTAAAACTTACGGTATTTGTATTATGGGATTCACGCTAGCATTTTTAGGGATTGTCATCTGCTATTGACCTAGAAAGAAAGGAGGAAATAAGTGACTTTATATTGCAGTAAGAAAACTTTGGACACTTAATGTTTGTGGCAGTACCAATGCTGGAGAGCAATGAAGAAACAGATTTCATGGGGGCAATGCGAAATATCCACAGCTGGAGGCACTGAAGAATGCCCCAGCACCAAGCAGGGCTGGTGGGCTTGAGCCTGCTTTAGGCTTGGCACTGCCCTTGGTGCTCCCTCCCAAGCACCTGGCAGGCTCCTGAGAGCAAGCATGGGGATATGGGCAGCGCCAGGAGCATTCCAGGGGTACATGGGTAAGAAAGATGAGGCTCTGTACAAATTCTTACAAAGCTCAGGCTTCTTAAGGGCCCCGTTGCCATTCTGCAGGCATGTTCACCTACCACAAGGACTCGCAGTGCCATTGGTTCAGCAGCTTTAAATGCGACAACTATTCGGAATTCCGACTGGTCGGAGCCGTATCCTTTTCTGTGCGCTAGAATGTTCCAAACAACGGCCATTCCCTGAGCTGGTGGAATGAGGCACTGGCTCCAGCTCCTCCAGAAGTCGTATATACACCTGCGTTCCATTTTAAATGTGTATTTTTTTTAATGTCCTTCAAGCAAGTGAAGTAAAAATGGAAGAAAACAAAGAAAATGGTGGGGGGTGAATACATGGTACATTTTACAGTCAGAAAATGCAAAGTCAATATTAAGCATGCAACTTTTTTGTGTATAAGTTGTACTTAAGCCTCTGAGTTTCTTTCAGTAAACATCAATGTGCCTGTGTCCATTAATACTTCATTTAAGTCCCTATTGAGCAGTATATGGCTTTTTGCCTTTTTTATTACAAAATGGCAGCCACATGCTATTTTGAGAAGAAATTTATTTTCCAAGTTTTTTCTGCTGGGCTCATAAATTAAGACCTCAGACCAACAATTTGTGATAGTATATGCTCATAACTCCACTGAGATGAGGCAATAGTGTCTATTTACTGATTGGATCAGATGATGGCTGCAGGTCTTTTCTAACAGATCTATTCTATTCTTGTGAGAAGTTTGGATAGTTTCAAATTTGCTTCATGGGATGCACTTAAATGTGCTAATGAATGAGCTGTAGTACCAGTGCAGATTTTTCTTAATGCTTTTAGATATATTTAAAAGCAACATTGCTTTATTGATCTCTTATTAGAAAATACATATTTATCTTTCTCCTTTTCATAACAGTACTTTGGAAAAATTTATTGTAGAAATGCTTGTATAGGATATTATGAGGAAGATTCTCAAGCATTCTGTCAATGTGCATCATTTGGCCATGTTAACTACTTCTTAATTGTAATGAAAAACTGTGTTTAAAATTGTCAGTCCAGAAACAATGAAATCATTTACATTCCATCTGTTAGTTGAGCATGAATCTTAAAATATTTTTTCCATGCTACAAAAATACCAACTATAGTAAGGATTTGTCAGATTTTCCCTTAACTTTTGACATATATAGCTTATGGGACTTGCTGTATATAACAGCATCACCTTGGATATTCGTTTCCCACCTTGCTGTTACAAGAAATTATTGAGTCCTCCCATTGTTCCTTGTGATCATAACACACTTGTAGGCATCTGTGGTGTCACATTAGATGACCTGTTTCAGATTATGCCTGTAAGTATTACGTTTTCCAAGAGGCAAAATTACTGATATAAAACCTGTTTTATTTCTATTTAATGCTTAGTTATGAACTGTTTGAAAACAGTTTTTTTTCAGCACTGGCTGATTGGTGAAAGCGGAAAATCTTCTAGCATAGGATGCATTTTAAAAATGTAGCTTTTTCCAATATGCTTTCTGTGTAAAACAATGCTTCTGGCATATCCTTGCAAAGTGCATCACTTAATTTTGTAGATTTACTAAAGAGTTTTTACTCATATTGTAGGAATTGGCGCATGGACTAAGTGAACTTCTATCCTATGAAGGCAATGTTGAAGAGGATTTTTACTCAACCTTTCAGGTCATTAAATGCACGACTATAAGCGGTTCTCAACCTCGTTCAGTGATTTTTTCCCAACGTTAGAATGTCAGTGGAGTGGCTCATTGCTGTGTGTGGTTGTTTGGAATATAACTGTGGGGAAGCAGTTTTGGGAAGATAACTGCTCGGGGGTCAGAGCTGGCTCCAGGAGCCGCGCCGTGCGTTCAGCGTGATGAGATCTCCCTGATGAGACTCTGAGCTGTTGTTCCCTGACAGTGTAGATGGATACCAGTGCTCACCACCAGGGTCACTTGGCCAGCTGCTGGTGCATTTCCAGCTCTTTGCTTTTCTGTCTAACCCAGAATATAGTCTAAGTTTAGTTGGTCATTTTATGCATTTTGTCCAGGAAAATCTCACTTCAGCAATAGCCTGTTCAAGTTTTTACAGTTTTGCCAGACCTGTGTGTTGTAATTACTGTTTTGGTCAGAAAAATCTTTTTCAGTTACTCATTGTTTCAGAACACACATACTAGTTAGTGACATTTCATCTTGGTGGTACTTAGTTCCTAGGTGAACTACAGAACAAATACCTTCTTAATTGTATTTGCTGCTCCTGTGCTGTTCTTTTGTATGAAAAGCTCTATGGCTCCAGGGTCTGCAGGTCAGTTTGACATGCCACTATGTTACAGGGTTGATTTTTGTTCTTTAAATACTAATTTTCTGAGCAGTTTATTGAAAATTGTAATATTTAACTTATAAAATCATCACGACCTTCAGAATTACAGCATGTGCTGAAGAGAGAGAGGGAATACATGACATAAGCTTCATCATTTGTAAGTATATTAATTTATTTTCCAGCACTGACCTTGACTCCTCTTTTTCTGTAGGTTTTTCAGGAAGAATTTGGTGTTATAAAATCTTACAACTTGAAGCCAAATGGAGATAAAATTCCAGTCACAAATCGGAATAGGAAAGGTACTTCAGTGTGTATTAACTACACATACTTTACAGATTTAAGTTTGTAATTTTTTTTTCCTTTCTATAAGCCTATGCTTTCATTAACAAAGTGTGGAAATGAAATGGCTGTAGTTCTTTCTGCATGGCATGCCTGCCAATTTCAAGGTATCTAAAATTAAATGCATTCATTTTTCATATTCCCTAGTTTTAGAGGGCAGAACAAGTGATTGATTAAAATTATTATAATGTAACAAAATATTTTATTTTTTTTTAGAATATGTGCAGCTCTATGTTGATTTTCTTCTCAATAGATCGATCTACAAACAATTTGCAGCTTTCTATTATGGATTTCATAGTGTCTGTGCTTCATATGCATTACTGGTAAGAATAAAGTGAAATGTAACTCTTCACTTCTATTTCAAGTATTTGACAATGACTTAATTAAATTGCACTGGATGATTTTAACATTTGGAAAGACTTATCAATCCAACGTAAGTAGAAGAAATTAATCAGGTAAACAACTATTCTCTGTAGCATTTCATTGAAAAAAGATCAATAAAGCTCCAGAAGACATGTTTTCCACTATATATTCACAGACACATCACAGGCTCTCTCGTGAATGTTTACAAGGTATGTATTCCCTGCTTTTAGGAACTGCAGAACAACTGTGTCTGAGTGCTCCTGAGTGAGTCCTCAAAACTGTCCTAGAAAGCTGTCCTCAGAGATGTCCTAGAAACAGATAGCAGAAAACATCTCGTTTTATTCTTAGGAAGAACACTCAGCGAGGTTGAGATTAAGCATCCTGCTAATGTCAGTCTGGTTTGGCTGTTGGAATGACTTTTTTCATTTACAGCATCCCTTCTGCACTGAGAAAGAAGAGAAGGTTTCCATTTGCCTGGGATTTTGTAAATGCCAGTGAAATTGGTGAACTTTGCCACCTTGCAGCAAAGTGTGGTGTGTCCAACCTGAGGGAAGGTTCTGGAAGAACAGAGAGAATCCATTGAGAGGCCATGGCTGCTTCCATACAACTTGATGAGGTTTTAGTGAATGAATAAGTGGGTTCTGCAGGTGTAGATTTAGTGGGTAGTAAACATGGTTTATTGTTATAAGTATTTACTTTGCACCACAGTGTGTACAACTGAGAGTCAAGTTCTGTCAGCCTCTGCTGCTCAGCTACCCACACTGGGACTTGTCAGTGCAGAGAAATGGGAGTTGAAATCAAAATTGACATCAAGACCCTCCCTCATATTTCCTTATGTACAAACTTAATTTTCTTCCTGACCCGTTTATAGTCTGATCACATGAAAGGCAAGTCAGTGTAATAAATGTAAGAATGATGAAGAAGTGGAGAACATAATGTGCTGAAATTTTGTTATCCTGTAATTAACTTTCTACTGTGTACGGCAGTAAGAGATTTTTCAAAGTGCTGAGGGATTCATTTTTCTGTAATAGGGATGTATCCAGCCTGGAGACTTACATTGAATGATATTCTGTTAATTTTTCTGTAATGACAAAATAAAAATTTGATCTTAATCTAGTAGCATAATTTCTCATCTTTTTTAAAAGTTGGATATTTTGTTTTTGATTTATGGCAGCTACTTCGTCCAGAGGAGGTTGAAATTCTCGTCTGTGGCAGTCCTGAACTGGACATGTCTGCTTTACAGAGAAGTACCCAATATGAGGGCTACCAGAAAACTGATCTGACTATACGGTAGGCCTGAGGTTTTATTCTAATTACAGAGTTTAAAACATCACGGAATGTCAGACTTCCAGCAGTAATCTCTTCAAGGATAATCTGAGAATGACTGAAGTTTTAGAAACCTATTTCTAAATAAGACAAAGACACTACTAAATTGTCATAAGTAGGAAGAATTAGATCCTTAATGGTATGTGTTTACTGAATATCCTTAAAAGATTATGACCACATTGAAGTGGAATAGTTTGAAAAGAAAAGCTCCAAATCCTGCATATGAACTCAGTATTTGTATTATCCAATCTTTTAAAAACTTTTTTTCTTACTTGATTCTCTTTGATACTAAGAACATTTATATTAGTGAATAGAAGGCATTTAGATTTGTATAGATAAGTGGGCAGGGGAATCATTTGGCAAGACATAATTTCAAAATTCATAAAATATTGTACTTATCAATTCCTTGGAATTTAACCTTGAATATTGGGGTACTGCTGATGTCCTATATATTATATTAATTAAACTCTCAGTAAGTGATATTCATCATGAAGTACTTGTGGTTTTATTATCATATTCATACTTTTTTTTGTGATGTTCCATCTTGCAACATTCTCTTCTCCCTCTGCCCTGATCATAGATACTTCTGGGATGTAGTACTTGGATTTTCTCTGGACCTTCAAAAGAAGCTGCTACATTTTGCTACAGGAAGTGATAGAGTACCTGTGGGAGGAATGGCTGATCTGAATTTCAAGATTTCAAAGAGTGAAACATCCACTAATTGGTAAGTAATGTTTTGGTTTTTTTCATTAATTTTTTTACCAAGAGCCCTTATTGCTCTTGAATGTCTTTTTACAGAAGAGCAAACGAATGTAAAAGGAAGAAACTGCATGGACTCCTTTAGTTGGCCTTCAAAATGTTACACCCGTTTATTGATTGCATAAATTTAAAAAACAAGGAAACTCTTTTTCCAGTCAGTGCTTACATTTGAGGCTGGTAATTATTTATAAGGATTTTTTGCATGTTTTCAAGACAAATAAATAATTTATTTAATAGTTTCTAAAATACAGCTGACCTAATGAAAATATACCTTGAACTGCCGTGATTTTTTCTGATTTTTTTTAGTTCGATGGCATTATTTATAGCAACCCCGTAGTATTTTTTTAATTCTTAAGACTGAAGAAAATCAGTTTAAATAATTTGAAAGCTGTACAGACAAACTTGCTGCTCTGAAGCTTGCTGTGAAGCAGTAATTACTGGCTTTACCTAGATTTCTCAAACACTTAGAGTAATCAAAACACTTAAATGGAGCTATTTTTCCAAGTCTGGATTTTTCTGGGTTTTTTGTGAAGAGCTGATCTAAAGGCATAAACATAATAAATTTTGAGGTTGTTTTAAATTTAATTTGTCACATTACTGTGATATTTCTAATGCTTTTCTCAATGAGGTAATAAGTAGTTCCAGGAATATTAAGGAACATGAAGATCAGATGAAAAATGAAGAAAAATCAGTCAACATTGATTCAGTCTTTATGTTCCTTCTGTAAATTATTCTTTATCTTAAAAATAACGTGTTTTGAAATAGTGTGCATTTTAAACTGCTGTAGGTCCATGTTTTGCAAGATAATTGTTGCTGTCACACGGCCTGCATAGGGATAAATGTAGAAACCATCATCATAGTGCTCACACAATAGGATCAAAGAATGTAATAGCAATAAGAATTGGCAAATTAATAAAAACTTCTCAGCTTTCCAAATTCTGAAGCCATGACTCCAGTCCAATTAACAGGTCTTTGCTGATCATTTAAAGGGCAGGGAGAGGAAAGTAACTTGGGTTTCCAGGTCTCGGGGTTCCATCCCCTTTTGAGCATGTTTGCCCATGATCAAAGGCAAAGGGATGAAATGAAAAGAGACCTAGAGGGCTTTTAAGTCCCGTAACAAAATATGTGTGTCCAAATGTAGTACATTTTCCAGGGTGCTTTCCAAATGACAGGTTGAGCTTCAGCCCTTTGTCTTTCCTGTCTCCACCTCACTTGAGAATTTGAATGGCAAGAGGTTCCTGTAGCTTTTTATTACCTGTGGCTCATCAAATTAATCCATGCTAGTGAGAAACAAAGTTCCCAGTGTTTCAGTCAGGCATTCCTTAGTCATATCTGCAGTACATATATTGAAGCTCTCTGTCAGGAGGAGCCACTTGGAGCTGGAAGTTGGTATAGCTGAGGCCAGGATTTGTGAACTGTTGTTTTTCCAGCACCTCACTCAGTTGTTCAGAGCTCCCACTGAAGCCTGTAAGGACCTGTTTTACCAGGCTGAGCCCTGAGTTCTGTATCCTCACAGACACATAAGTGTGGTTCTTCTCAGTGGGCCTGTACCGACTGCAGGACCCACCCTTTTTTTTCCACCTTGTGGATTCTGACTATACCCAGATTTTGTGTTTAGAGAAGTCATGTGGTACCTGGACTTTCCAAAATCTGGAAGGAGATGTTTCTAACCCAAAAAAAAAAAAAAAAAGAGGAAGAAGTTGCAGGCAAACAAATTCATCTGAGGTACCTATGACCAGCAGTGGTGATACCTGCATTGAACAGAACTTGAACCAACAGTGGGATAAATGTTCCTTTTATAAGATTTCTTTAAGAAATGTTTAACTGAAAATGTATAGGCAATTGGCAAATTCTGGCTCTATTGCATTATTCTTAAATGTGTTTTGCTGGATATTTTTTAAATTATTTTAGGTTACCTGTCGCCCATACCTGCTTCAACCAGCTTTGTCTCCCTCCTTACAAGAACAAGAAGGAACTGAAGCAAAAATTAATAATTGGAATTTCAAATGCAGAGGGGTTTGGTCTGGAATAACATACTCCAAGAACAGCATTTTTATGTAGCATTCACTCTCTTCTGATTGTGCCTTTAAGCTTTTCGTTGTTTTGTCTCTTGATACTGTGCCAGTTTTATCACATTTAGATAATTTTTTAAATTTCATATGAAGTGTATGATTTTTTTTCCTGAATGGCAATACATTTGCCGCTTGCTTTGTCCCAGAAAGTAGCTTTCTTTGTACAAGAAGCTCATCTGTTTGATAAACAAAGCCCAACTAAGACAATTCCCAAGTTTTAGGCTTTTTTTAATAGCACTTTATCATTAATCATAATTCCTTTATATCAAGGTATCCCACTGGGAGATAATATTCCAGAATATTTCTCTGTTGGTTAATCCCAGTGATACATTGTTTTCAATTAACATTAATAATAGAAAAAATGTAACATCAGCATGTAGCTTTTTTTTTTTTTTTTTCACAAAGGCAAATAGGAATTTTAGTCTTTATAAAATGTATGTAGTTTTAGTCTGGTTTTCCTTCTCAGTGAAACCAGCTAAGAGGTATGTAAATAACTGCCTGTGAAGAAATAAGGTTTTGATAGTGCCATTTACTGGTAAAAAACTATTTTTTATGAATAAGAGGTTTTAGATGTTGTATATTCAGCTTTTACACTTGACTGTACAAGAGAGTTAAAAGGTATTTTTTCAGCTTGAGGGGATTCAAGTTCAAGCCACAGTATTAAGGAATTTGTATGTTCATTCTTAACAGCAAACCACCAGATCTATTGTAGCATTATAGTAAACAAAACTAGATATTTAAAATAAATTCCATGTCTGGTGAATTGCTTTAGGAACAGAATTACATCCACAACATGTGGAAAACCGATATGGTGTATCATGGTTTCATTTTTTGCAGCAACTTTGTTGAAAGTCATAAATAAGCTGAGACAAAGTGAATACAATAACATTTCTGAAGAATGTTGCAACTTTAATTAATTTGGAGACCAGCATTTTAAAATGTTTTGTGTTTTTTCACTGCAGAAAAGAATTCTTGGTGTGTCTGCTCTGAGTCAGTAAATAAACAGCTGGGGAAGAAATGGTTCTAAAATACTGAAATAATTGTAAGTCTGGGTTTTATTCATTAAATGGAAAGAATTTATTGGCACACAGTATAGTATTTTTAAATATGTACAGCTACTGTGTGTACTGTAGATTTTTCTTTCAGCTGAATAAGGCCCAGATAATTTGAGACACTTTGGCATCTAGTTTGTCAGCTTTCCCCATTGACTTCTGCTGGGGCATGGATGTGTAACTATTTTGTAGTGTCTGTACTCAAATGCTATATTAGTCTTCTTTCTTTCTCTGTATTACTTACATACAGTCAACAGATTTACAAATTACAAACAAATTAATCTGTCCAATTCATGCTTTCAAACCTGTTCTGGATATTCTTCAATAACTAAGTGTAAATTTTATTTTTTTATCTCTCCTAGAAAGGTTACTGATGATTTTACTGTTTTATTAAGGCAGAGATAAATCTTAGGATATTTTAGAATATTTGACACTCTATTCATAGTGGTGTGATTCAAACCAGTAATAAAATTTCCATTGGCTTTAGCCTGGAACTATGCTACGGTAGCATGAAGAGTGCTAAAGGCTGCACTGAAAAGTTCTGCATTTTTTACATTGTATCTCCCAAATGGAGGTTTTAAAATAGATTTTAACTTGCAGGATTTCAGTTGTTGAGAAATAAACTTAGCTTTCACAGTTGCACTGAATGAACCTGATAGCTGCAATGTTAAATTTCTAACACCTGAATATAGATGTAAGTAAGAAATCTGGAAACAAAAACCTACTGCCTTTCCTCTCTTTGTAGAACTTGATTCACAAAAAATTGGTTTATGAATAAAGAGCTATACAGTTTGTGAAAACATGGCAAATTAGCCAAAATATTTTTTTAAGGCTTAAACCCACTGATAATAACTATTTATCTACTACTGTTAAAATAAAAACTTTATCATTTCTTCTTTTAACTGAATTGCACTTTGCCTTCTGTTTGGTTTTATTTATTGAAACTTTTTTTGAGATAATGTGTAATATTACCTCAGAATTCTAAAAATGCTATTGTATTTGCATCAGTTTTTAAATCAGATTGTCATTCAAAGACATTTTATATATTTCCTGATGATAAATTAAATAGTAAATTTTGTATTTGTTAAATGAAAGCATCACACTGTATTTATGAAATAAGCCTCTGATAATTTAAAAAAATTTATTCAATGGTGTTTTGTTGTTCTTGTGTCTTGCCCTGCAACACAGCAAATCTTTTTTTATCTCCATCATTGTTTTGTACTGTAAAAAAAAAATCTGGTTTGTATAAACTTGTTCATTACTAAGTATCTATTTTTATGTATCAAAATTGTCCAGTCATTAAATCAAATATTTCAAATGCTGACCTCACTTGTATGATTTCAGATTTCCAAAATTGGTCGTAATAAGTTTAAAATTGTGATCAGCCTCTCTGTTTTTTGTTTACTTTCTTTTGAGAGGTTTTCTTCGTCATAACAGTTCTGCTAAAACATCGCATGGCTCACTGAAAAGAAACTCAGTTTCAACAACCAAACATGCACCGACACTTATATTTCATATTTGTAGTCAAAATTACAGGTGTTCTGGTGCATCCCATGGTGTAATAATGCTCTACAATAGCAAAAATCCTCATCATGGAGCCAACAACTGGGGTTGTTCCATGTGGTGGAGGAGAGAAGGCTTTGGGGACATGTAAGTGCAGCCTTCCAGTACCTGAAGGGGGCTCATGAAAAGAAGGGAGAGGGATTTTTCCTATGGCAGATAGTGGCAGGACAAGGAGAAATGGTTTTAAACTGAAAGAGGGCAGGCCTAGATGGGAGTTTAGAAAGAAGATCTTTATTCAGAGGATGGCGAGGCACTGGAACAGGTTGTCCAGAGAAGTTGCGGATGCCCCATCCCTGGAAGTGTTCAAGGCCAGGCTGAATGGAGTCCTGAGGAACCTGATCTAGAGAATGGCATCCCTGCCCTTGGCCTGGGGGTGGAACTGTGTGATCCTTAAAGCCCCTTCCAACCCAAACCATTCTAGAATTCTGGGATTCTAACTTAATTTTTCTTTTTTTTTTTTTACTACCTCAGTTGCAGGATAACTTGGAGGTTCAAGAGGAGACAAAGCCTCAAGCTGTTGTATATTTTGTCTTTTAAGTTTCTCTGTCCAATTTTAACATTAAAATCAGGAGGGACAGGTAACAAGAGCTTTGTGCTTTCACACGGACACAGGTCTTGGTCTCAGAACTATTACCTTTGTACCATTCAAGTTACCTACAGATGGCAGCAAAGATGAAGATTGAGACAATTTAATTAGAGGTCAGACTTTCCTCTTAGCTAACAGTGGGTATTATAAGTGCCCATAATGAAGAAAAAAGTCATGTCTTAAAAATTTAGATCACAAATAATTTCAGATTTGCAAAGTTGGCAAAGAGAAATTGACTTTCAGTGAGCAAATGTGGAGAAAGGAGAAGCAGCTTCTTGGATCTAGTGCTGGGTTTTTCTCTTTCCAAGAGTTCCTGATGTATTTCTGGGACCAATGAAAGACTCTGCCAGAACCTCAGAGAGGAGACTAGTTATACTGATCTCTGACCAGTCAATGGCCTCAAGACTGATACTTGGAAAGAGATTAGAAAGCCTGGCTTGCCTTGTCCTGTTTCAGCTAACAGGGGCTGACACTGGGGCTTAAAACTGAAATGCAATATTTCCTTTTTTTTGGCCCCAAGTGGCAAGATCCCTTCTCTGTAGTAGTAGTTGGTGTTGGTACTGGTTGACTTGCTCCCGAAGCAAATGTTACACCCATTGTTAATTTTCAGAGCTGTGGTATTTAATATTCTTTCAGAATTTCTTCTTGAAAAAATGAAACTGTTTGAAAGGTCCCTCAAAGCCTCTGGTTTCATGTACTGACTGTCAGACAACTATGTATTTCTTCTTCTACAGTCCCTAGTTTTCTTCCAGTAAATTTGTTTAGGTAAAGTAGTTTTTCAGTCTATTTCTATTTTGTTTTTCAGGGTCTGTACTGCTGTATGAGTTGTTGAAGTTCCTTGTACTTTTAAATAAGTATTTATGTGTGTAAAAAATTAATAATGAGATGGCCTGGGCTGCCATAGCTGTTTCACTTGTGTTAGAAATGTTCTAATTAATAGTGAAGTAGGTTTTGTTGTCAAATTAATGAGCAGAAATGGCCCCCAGTGATCTGCACCTTTCAAATTGTTAATTAAATTCTTAGTGAATTCTTTGAACCCAGATGGCTTTATGTAAAACATAACAGGTCAAGGAGGATGGAGATATTTTTTTCTGATGATCTGGTGAAGAAGTTGCTTATTAGACTGGAAGGATGGGAGAAGTTCACATAAGCTGGGCAAACTAAGTTCAGTTCTGGACTCTTCTGCACTACCAGAGCTAAGTAATGTGCATAATAAAATAATATATCAATTAATATCTTGGTGTGGTTTGTGTCCTAGCACAGCAAGGCTTCATTTGCCATTTTTCTTTTTGGCATCAGTTTCGTGATTTGGTACTTGCAGTGAGTGAGACTTTTAGATGCAGTATTTTCTTCCCATGAGTCTCATCCTGGATTCTGTAGATATATGATGTTCAGGTTTAATTTAAGGGCTTCTTGTTTATTTGCTACTTTAACTCAATAACATGATTTCTTATTAGCCAGGAGAGATGAATCTGTTCTCACTGAGTTGTTAGCTGTCTTCGCTCCAGGATCTCTGGCTGCTGCCATGCTATGGATAATAACAATCCAACCTCCACTGGCATTACCACAGCAGAACTGACTGTAACTACGTTATCAAATTCAAACATCTTGTCAATGGGTGAGTTTACTCAGTGTACATTCAGCCTCTGCTCTAGCAGAGAGCTAGGACATTAATTTCTTTTGCCATTTGTTTTGTGTCAGTAGCAATACTGTAGAAGTCAAGAGCTGTGTTTTGCCCTCTGGAAAAATCAATCCAGCTGAATATAAAGTAGCTAAAACACAGTCATTTTTGAAAGCCATGGAGTTTAAACTCAAACATGTGGATCTTGGTTTTGGTGAATTTATGTAACCTCACATTCCTGGTTTCCAAAGACTGTGGTGGCAGCATATGAACTGCTTGGGGCTTTTGATATTTGGCTTTCGTTAGTGGCAATGTGCCACACTGAGCAAAGAAGGCACTTCATTTTGTCATCTTACTCATCTACTTTAAAGGGGGATCTTCTCCCAAAATTTCTGGATTCTGAGATGGAAAAGTATCCTTCTCAGATTCTTGAACACCCTGACAAGACATGTTTTGTGATATTAAATGCATATTAATAATTTAACATTTAGTAATAGAAAGTTTATTTAGCCATAGCAGATAAATGTGGCCTGTGTAAAATAGAGATGAGCACAGTAACAGAATAGAAGAAATTTACTTCCTTAGCATTTTGAGGGAATTGCTTTTTAGTTGGTTAAATCTAATTTTAATTCCTTAGCTGATGGGGTTTAATTTTTCTAGGGTAGAATATCTTAGAGAGTTTAAGAACTGAAATTATTTTCTTTAATTCAATAATTGTGTTAGATAAAGCTAAAATTTAAGTAAACTATAATATTTTTCTACATGCACCTCTGTGTAGTGCTTGTTGCATTGTCTAATTGTACTGATATCAATATAGTGTTCCTCATCATTTTTCTTTTGAAATTCCAACTTTGCTGGCAATTTTTACTATGAAAGAAAAGCTTTCCCAAGCATTTAAAGTAGTCACTATTTATTCAAATGTAAGGTTTTAAAGTAATAACAGACATTTGTTCCTGCTGCATGTAAACAAGCTCATTGCATTTTGGTTTGGGTGGTTTTGCTTTAGTATTCAGAATTTATTCATATTCATATCTAATCATATTTCTGCACATTGGTTGAAATGCATTAAGCTGTTACCTGAAATGGCACATTCTGGAAGGTGTAAATTCTCTTTCCAGCAGCTTGTGCTACTGGAAGTTACTGCAAATTTGTGAAAAGTATTCCAAGTTAATAATTGTATACATTGCTTTGTTTGTTGCCAGATAGGGGCTGAAATCTCCTGGGATATTACAACCAAGCAGTGTTTGAATTACCAGGGGGATGTTTGCTTTCTTCCTGTTGATCATCTCCTAGCCCGTGCTGGCCCAATTTCTACTGGAGATGGATTTCACAGCCTTGCAGGGGATGTTTTCATGTATTTCTTACACTCACAAATTTAATACCCATTAATTCTTCATGTCAGAAAGGGAAGTCAATTTCCTCAACAGTCTGTAATATTGGCCAGAAGAACTCTCAGCTACAGAACTAAAATCTCCATGAAATTAGTTTAGAAACCATTTTATTTTCCTCTACTGAATTTTTAAACATTAAACACCATCCTATAATCAAAGATCTTGAAGCAACATCAACAGCTGTGTCTTCTGTTCCTCATTTCCTGGTTATTTTGTGTGAACTGCCGTAGGCATGTAACAAAAACATAGGAGATGTGTTAGGAGTCAATTTTTGCAGGAAAGTGATAGTGTTGGAGTTGTTTTTTCTCTTTCCTTACATCCCTGTGCTGTGTGTGGTTTTCATTTGTAGCTGTTGGCAGTTGGGTACACTGCAGTTGGGGATTTGAAGGTGTATTGCTTGCATCATTTTTCACATCATTGTTCAAAAGAAAGAATGACTTTTCTGTGTTTCTCTTCCCTCTTCAGGGCACCTTGACGCTCAGGGCTTTTCTATTTTATGGTGCAAAGGTATTCTCAGTTTATCTTTTGCCCTTGGATTTATTCTCAATTTATTTGTTGCTGGCTTTATTAGTAGGGCTTATTAATTCTATACGACATAAGCACAGCTGCTATGCTTAATCATACATTCAGTTAGCATTTTCATACTTGTAAGTGCACTGGGAAGATGAAATTACTACTTTCATGCAGCACAACCAATCCTTGATTAATTTCTCCTGTCATTACTTATAGCAACAATCTGCATTCTTTGTATAGTTCTGCTGCCTTTCACCATGTTCAAGATCTGCTGTCATTCATAATACAGTAGAAATGTAATTGTAGAATGATAAAGAAATAGAGGCTTTCACTTTGAGTTTTCCTAGATTAGAAAATTATCCCATTGGCTATTTGTGACCATTTTTTTCTAGGTTTTTGGGGGTTTTTTTCTCTAGGAATCAGAGTTGATTTTGTATTTTCTCAAAATACAGGCTAACTTAGGGGAATTTTACAGGCATTTTAGAACTGAGTTGTCACTTGCACTCATAAGTTATTTGGCTTGTCTGTCCTTATCCTAGCTACATGCAATATCAATCCTGTATTTGCAGCAATTTCAATAAATCAAAGTTATTCTAATATTAAGGAAGAGTTCATAGATAAAGCTGCTGCAAGAGGACCTAGAGACTTTTGTCTCTAGGGTGTAACTTGTGTGTCTCTGCCTCGTAAGAAAAAAAAAGAAAGGCAGATTAAAAACAATGGGTTCAAGGTGGTGTCATGGAGAAGAGAGAACTGCTGCACTGTTCTCTCCTTTTTGAGGAGCTAGACAGATGCTACATATTGAAGATATCCTGGGACAAAAATCCCTGAGGGGTAACACTGCAGGCTGCAGATCAGTCATTGTAACTCAATGTGCTCTTCCTTTTTTTTGCCACTAGCTTATTATTTTAATTACCTTGGGGATGTTTGCTTTTTTCCCTACTGGTCTTGTCATAGTCCATGCTTACCTAATTTCTATTAGTCATGGGTTTCTCCTGCTCTGAATATTAGAATTAAGAAAATGAGCCCCACTTAGGAGGTGAGAAAGAAGCCAAGGCTTGTCTTGGACCATATGAAATCCAAGCCTTTTCAAGAATATGTAGAAAGCTGAAGAGTTTAACAGTATCTATCTCAAGTCTGTCTAGAGGGACCCGTTTTTAAGCCAGCCTGATCAATGCTGGTGGGAGACCTTGTTTGAGCCAGCAGAGAGGCTGCAGCAGGGTTTGGCAGTGCACCAAGGCAGCTGCAGCCCTTCTCTCCAGCTCTAAATGCTTCCCAGTTTTTCACTTTGAAGTCATTGCCACTTGTTTGTGTCACTCAGTCAATGAAGGCTAGATCACAACTGAAGCTCGCTGGGTATCTGGCTCTGTGTTCCATTCATGATTTCTCAATCTTTATCAGACAGGTTTTGCTAGAAATGGTAAGTGGACGTGAGCAAATAAATTTGAAATGTAGGCTTGTTACCAAATTGGTAGGATTAGTAGGTCAAATACTAGTAATATTGTAATATTACTAGTATATTACTAACATAGTAATGCATACCCTAAATGCAAAACCCTGGAGTGCTACATTTCTGCCATTAACATTCTTCCCTCGTTAGGTGCTTATAGGTATCTCTGTGATTACTTCTCTCAATTTGAGCCCCACTTTCTTTTCAGGCCAAGGGTCAAAGCAGAAAACCAGGAAGCAGGAGATGGTTGTGTTTTGGATGGATCCAGTTGTCAACCAGCCAGTGGGACTTTTCTTGAGAATTTTAATCATGACAGTTTTGGAAATGTGCAACATTGATGTCATTACTTCATTTGTCTCAATTATTGCAGATGAAAAGACAAAACATCTGCACCAAACACCTTCTTCAAGCTTTTTATTGGTAATAGCAAAGAATTTTTCACATAGCTGATGAAACCTAAAGCAGTGATAAAATATAGAAATATATTGTTAAGATCAGAGCTTCATCACATTTATTGAATGTTACCAGTCCAAAGCAGTTAAATAAAGTAGTCTCATACTATCTTAATATGCTGGGCATTATATGTCCATTATAACTTGTAAAATTGGGTAACAGCTTTTCCCATCTCCCTTACTGTTTTAGCATAGGTAGAATGTGAAGAAAAAACAACAGTAAATACTAAACCACATGTTGGCCACTTGCATATCAAGAGAAAATATGTGTTCATTTTTATGTATGTAAGGGCAGCTTTTTTGGATCTGGATTTTGTTTCAGTGGATTTCTTGGTGCAGTTCCCAGACTGCCCATAAGCAGAGCCCAGGCTATGGCTCAAGGAAATTAAACACCGAGGTAACTCTCGGGCAATGTTCTACTTTGTAGCTGCTCCTGACCTTCAGCATTACATCTAGCCAGTAGTGTGATTGTTTCACCAATGACTTACTTTTGTAACAAAGGTGTCCGATTTTTGCAGTAAAATAAATACAGATAAATATACAATATTAGTCATAAGTTACATTTTATAAATAGGGCATCCATAAAGTACAGCTACAGGCTTTTTCATACTTACAGATATTCAAATCTATAGTAATTTTCTCTTGTGCATTCAGACCCTACTGGAGGTTTTCATTTGATCCATAATTGTGGATAAAATTTAATGGCTAATTTCAACTGATGGGCTTTGTGGAGAGAAATGCATGATTTACAAAGTGAGAAAGGTGTCATGCTTTTCCATCTGTCCCATTTAACACTCAGGTGGTCAGAGCATTTCCCAGTGAGAGGGGGAATTGGCATTCTGAAGAGAGAACTTGAATTTTTGCTGTCCGTAACCCTTGAGTTCCTAAATCTGTGGTTTGGATCAGGCAGAGGGAAGCTGATGCTCTCCTCCTCCAGGTGAGCACACTGAGTCACTCACAGAGAACAGGGTTCTCCCACCATCAAGAGTACTGCATGAGCTTTTAGCTTCTGTGGTTGCTCTTGTTAAACATCTCCAAAGTGAATAAAAGCTTCATTTCTGCTTCAGTGAGAACCATGGACTTCTACTTCCTTACCTCAGGAAAGTAAAGTAGTCCCCACTGCACTTTTTTTTGATTTGTCTTGGAACCCCACCTGGAGTACTTTGTTCAGGTGTGAGGGTCCCAACACAAGAAGGATTTTGAGCTGTTGGAGCAAGTCCAGAGAAAGACCACTTATGTTGATGTCCAGTCTGGAGCAGCTCTCCCATGAAGACAGGCTGAGAAAGATGGGGCTGTTCAGCCTGGAGAAGAGAAGGTGCCAGAAAAACCTTACAGTACCTGAGGGGCCACAGGGGAGCTGGAGAGGGACCTTTGACAATGGTAACAGGTGATAGGACAAGAAGAAATGGCCTTAAACTGAAGGAAGGAAGGTTAGATTAGATATTGGGGAAAATTTCCTTACTATGAAGGTGGTGAGACACTGGAACGAAAAACCTTACAGTACCTGAGGGGCCACAGGGGAGCTGGAGAGGGACCTTTGACAATGGTAACAGGTGATAGGACAAGAAGAAATGGCCTTAAACTGAAGGAAGGAAGGTTAGATTAGATATTGGGGAAAATTTCCTTACTATGAAGGTGGTGAGACACTGGAACGGGATGGCCAGAGAAGTTGTGGGCTCCCCATCCCTGGAGATGTCCAAGACTGGGCTAGATGGGGTTATGAGTAACCTGGTCTAGTGGAAGGTGTCCCTGCCCATGCCAAGGGGTTTGGAACTAGATTATTTTTAAGGTCCTTTTCAACCCAAGCTATTCTATGATTGTGTGAATCGATAATAGTCTTTGTTTCCTGCAAATCTTATGATTTGTTAGCTAAACCAAAATATTAGTTGTGCTCAGGAGTCATGCCTGAAACCCTCCTTCCTACTCATAAGGAAGATGTGAACCATGGATAAAAGGGGCTGAGAATGGGAAAGTATTCTGTGAAGTGTGGTAAGTCTAAAAACTAAATTACCATTCTTCTTCATGTCTCAGTGTGCAATTTTCCTGAGCAATGTGCAAAAATAACAAGCCAGAAATACCTTATTGGCTGAAAATACAGAGAGTACTATGAAAGCCATCCTGGAAAATTGTCCGGTTATTACATAGCACTAACATCTTTTTTTTTTTTTTTATAATGGAGCTCTGAAAATTATGTGTTTTATCCTTATATCAGCACTACAGTCTTCATACTGTGTTTATCCTTCAAGCCTTCATAGACCTCTGAGCAAGCCTGGACTCTGAAGCACTGGAAGGATTATTTTCTCTGGAGTAACTGCGTTCTCTCTGGGGAGCTCTGGTGTTGGGTCAGGCTTTGAGCTCAATGGCCATTAAGTGGAGCAGGCAGGGAACCTCTGCATCACACACTCATGCACCCTTCACCTCAGGTGTGGGATTTATTTCCTCACGCCAGTTTATTTTCTTGTGTGAGAATTCTCACCAATTCTTACTGTTACTTTTTAATATTCAAGTCCACATCCCACGCCGGATAGTAATTCTGTGTGAACAAGCAAGATTTAAGGCATCCTGAAATTTCCACTTCTATAACATATGGGAGATTTCTTTATATAATTTTGTAGTGGGTATTTGCAAGAGCCATACCAGCCAGTGAAAATTTATTAATGCTTTCTAGGCCGTTTCTTCTGCAAAACTCTCTACTGGGTTACAGATAATTGAAAAAAAAAAAAAAGTTGTTTAATTGCTTTTTGCAGATTTTGTTAGTAGAAAAATCTTTGCATTTCAAGTGCTGGAGGAGAGCATGCCTATGGCACTTTGAAACTCTTTCCTTCACTGAAGAATAGACTATTTTGCACAAAATCACATTCAAGTTTGAACCCAACCTGGTTTTCATGACTTTAGGTTCTCTGTTCTACTCATTAGCTGGGTTGTTTTTTTCATATGGGTGAATGAACTACAGAAAGATTTGAAAACTACTGTATTGAAAAATATGCATTTGGAATCTCAATGAGACTTTGAATTTTTAATATGCTGAAAAATTCTGAGCTGCAAATAAGCCATTTTTATTATAAAGCTTCAAGCAGTTTTGCAGAGATAGGTGTTGAGAATGCTGTGTCATTTGCATGATGGAGCATATCCTGTTAAAGTACCTATTCAGGTCCATGAAAATGTTCACTGATTTCAGAGGGCTTTGGATGAATCCCATACTTTCCGACTTGTAAAAATGCTGTCATTACAGAACTCAAGTTTTGACTGTAGAAATTTCAGTTTGACAACTTGATTGGCAAAGGCTATAATACAACTATTTATATACTCAGTGGTTTACAAAATATGTTCTCCAAACTTAACAACTTCATCATTCTTTCCTTATTTATGGAAATCATAACTTCGTGCATATAATTGCAATCTGCACAGTGAAAAGAAATATTTCGATCTTTATTTTCTAATATTTCTCCCCTTTATCAAACTTGGGTGCTTTGTGAATGTTTCTATAAAGCATAGAGCACACTAAAACCACATAAAGCTGTTATCCCTCCTGTATATTCCTAAATTGCCTTATTATTAAGTTACTTCTTATAAACGTTTGAAACGCAAACACTTTCCATTTTAATTGAGGAGGTGTTTGTTTTCATGTAAATAGCATTCCTGTAGGTTTTCCCCTCTGCCTTGAAGTACTATTGCACCCAATGTTACGCATATTTTTCAAGAAACCTCTCATTTTTTAGTGAACTGATTTTTTGTCAAGGGAAGGAAAATAGATTGAAATGGGCCTATAACTCTCCAGTCTGTGTGAGAGACCATAATCAGCTGCAGGAACACTGTGGTTCTGAATATATTCTGAAGAAAAAAGAAAAACAGCATGAGCACTTTTTTGTCTGTTTCCCATGGGTGCTTATGCAGCATACATTTCAACATTTTTACATGCATCCTATTCAGTTGAGAATTAATAGTATCATAAATTAGCTGCTCCAATTCTGTGTTTGGGCTTAACTGTGCCTACACACATTCCAGTTTAACTCCCCTGGTCTCGATGAAATTGTGCCTGAGGTGGGTTTGACCATTCCATTCCCTTCCAGGACTTTACATCACTGGTGTGCAGCTGCCCTGAGGATGTGGCTGCTGCAGGGGGTACAGACCTGGCACTGATCTGCAGGCAGTGCCTTTCTTACAAACACTGTCTTGCAAAACTGTTGACCACTTTTGAATGTTTAGTTTGGAATGATGAGGCTGAATGAATAAAGTAAATCATTGTCCAGAATGTTTAACCTTTGTAGTTTCTGCAGGTACTGCAGTGTTTGTGTTGGTGTCTCAACACAGATTTGTATAACTCATCATCTTTAACTTCATCAAAATCACATTTTTGATAATACTTCTAAGACAACAACAAAGAAAGACTACTTTTCCAGTTTAATTTTTTTTTCTCTTTATTCTGAAATAGTTGGGTGTTTGTCCACTAATCATTTCATCTGTTGCCCTTCTTCCCTGTTTCAATAGATGACGAGTTTGCCAGTTGTCCTCTAAACTTGTTGAAGAGCTTTGACTCAGTCCAAGGCAAGAAATGCTATTGAGAGGTTGGCATGTAGTTAATGTGGAGAGCTTGCTGGAGCCATGTATATTGTGAGCACCAAGAGCTGTGATTCAGAGTATGAGCAGAAAGATATTTATTCAAACAAGCAGAGCCATCCTCTGTCCTAAAAGTGCAAGTTCACACTAAGCAGGAATCTGCCCCTAAGACTTTATCTCCACATAAATCCTCACTTCAGTGCAATGGAGTGTTTGCCCGAAGGAGTGTTGCCACTTTAGGATGCAAAAAAAACCCCAAAAAATCTGTTCTAAAAACCCTTGAAGTATTTCCTATGCAGAAACATACCCAGTGTTGTGTTATAATTTTTTTAACCATTTTTAATGTTTTCTTTATCTAATTCCAATTCACCACCTCATTACTTTTACCTTTTAAATATAGTAATGAATTTTTGAAGCAGTAGAGCTTTCACTTAGCGCTGGGATTTTTGCATGGGATTTGTGTGTTGTGGACATCAGTCTACTTAGAGTAATCTGCTGTCTGGCACTCACTCCCTAAAGCTGGGTTTGTGGGCTCTGGCTCTGCCAGTGGTCTGGTTCATCAGCAGAGCTTGCTCCTGGCAGAGGGCTGTGTCTTCAGTCCTAGTCTCACAGTTTCCCAGAACTGTTCCAATGGAATAATAATTTAATTTACCTTTATTTAATTTAGCTTTGTTAAAGGTGAGTTCTCTTTTCTTCAAGGGTGAGGTTGCTGATTTTGCGAAGGAGATAATTTCTCTTGTTTGTGCTCTTTCAATTCTTCTGGTAGCAGCCCACAGGGGAGGGACCCAATGCTTCTCCAGGATAGAGCCAAAGCCTGTTTGTGAGTGGGACTGGATTTGCAGCTGAAGGAACAATTTCTTGTGCCAAGGCCATCAGCTTGCTCTCTCAGTAACAAGGCTCTGGGAGTAGTGTGTTAGCGTGACTTGGCAATCACAGGCGTGCTTCAGGCAAGCAAAAACACTATTTCAGTCCATTCTTGAGCAGCTTTCCAATATTCTCACTGTCATGTCTCATTGCAGACACTTCTCTTAAAGCTGAACTCAGCAGCTTGCAAAGAGATGGGGAATGAAGCAAAAGAAACCAGAGTTTACGTTCTTTTTACCTAAAATTTCTGACTTGGTGAATTTAGGTTGGCATTAAGCCTTGTCTGTGACAGCCACTGCCTCTGAGCCTCCATGAGCAAAGCGTGTTTGGCTGAGCCCACTCCCCAAGGGTCACACACTTCTTTCTGCTGCAGTCAGACTTCTGAGCACAAACAGATGAAAAGGGAAATGGCAGACAAGGTAAGGCACCCTTTTCTTCCCCCACGCATTCCCAAGTCCTGTGTTCTTAGCAGTGCAGTAAGACAACAAGTGATCCCAGGATTCAGAATATTACAAAAGCCAACTCATATTTAAGTTGCCTGGGGAAAAAAACTAACCATCCCCCCCCCCCCCCAAAAAAAAACAAAAAAGAAAAAAAAAGAAAAAAAAAACAACTTAGCAAATAGAACTAGTTTATCTGCCACGTGAGCTACAGCACATCGTAGGAGCCTGCTCACCCCTCTGGTTGAGAGTTTACTGCTGAGGGCAGAGCATCAGCATCTTGAACAGCCAATAGCCAGAGGCAGCATCTCATGCAGATTGCAAGGTCATGGATACAGCAATAAATCTGCAAGGATTTCAGTAGCAAGGCCTGTCCTGTTTCCCTAAGGCTGGTCATGTTGCTAAATCTGATCTGAAAGCTTTGTATCTGTTGTAAATTATACTTTCCTAAGCCATTTTCCAGCCTCCACAAACTTTCTGCAAAACCAGATGGGGATTTAACCACTGTTCTGCTTTTTCAAGCTTGCCTCCGGATTTGTTCTATAAAAATCAAATAGGAAAGTAATGAAAGTACATCTTCTTGGCAAGGTATGTCTCTGGGGAATAGTCAGCTAATGCCGAGATTATATTCAAGGCTGATGCATGCATGATAAGTCTGGATAATACAATTTACAAAATTATATCATATTTTAAATCCAGGCACTGATACATTTTGTGTGTCTGCCATCTCTGGGAGATGAGCCTCTTGTGAGCCACTGAGGTACCAAAGTCCTTCTTTCCAGCAGCTAGACACTCTATGTTGTTATGTCAACCTAGCAGGCCATTAAATTCCCACCTAGGAATAGTAGGCTGTTAAATCCACTGGTATATTGGGACTGGAAATTGGTTACTAATGTGCCTAATACTTCCATCACAGCTGGCATTCTATGAATAAAGATACAAATCCAGCTCTGAATTAACTCATTTCCTACTATGAGGCATAAATGTTTGTGGAACGTAGATGACAATGTTAATTCCCATTGCAGGTATCTTTAATGGGTAGCCATATAAAGATACAAAGGTAATTATCTTTCCTATCTTGCAGTACTTCACTGAAGTGCATTAGCAAGGTAGTAAAAGGATGTTTCATAAAACTCTTCGGTTAGAGCAATAATAATGAATGTTAAAGGTGAACTCTCTTTCAAATATGAAATTGCTGATTTGCAGAAGGAATGATTCCTCTGGAAATCTTAATGTAAGGTCCAAATTATAATGTATTGCTTTATAAGTGGACTTTTCAGGCTAGCTGCAGAAATCTCTAGCAGGAATACAAGTTTAGATTAAAAGAACAAGTAATAATTCTTGATAAAATTCTTTAGACTTCACATTATGATTTCCTTTTCTATAAAATTCAGACTTCATTTTTGTATTCTGTGAGATTTTACCATAAAGTAATTACAGTTTTTAAGTTTCTTTTGCTATTTCTCCTGTTTTTTTTTTTTCTTCTCACAGACAGTCATACACCTTGGAGAGTAAGTGCAAGTGATTTGATAGAAAATGTAGGGAGGTTTGTGATGAAGGACTGGCTTTTGTGCAGAGCTCCTGGCTCTGTCTTAGAGCTTCTGTGTGATCAGAGCAGGCAGCAGCTGGTACCTAGGGGCAGCCCTGCAGGGCAAGGGGAGCAGACAAAAGATATTGGACATGGAGCCTGGCTCTGGGCAGAGCTTGGCACACTATCCCTCCCTGCCAGCCAGGAGGTGCAGGAGCAGTCCTGGTCAAGCCTCGTGTGACCACAGTTGTTGCTCACCCAGGTTTAGGCAGAGTCAGCAGCGCCCCACAGACCTGCCCAGCCCCTGTTTGCCTGGTGAGCAGACCCACAGCTCCTGGGGCAGGCACCACCTCCACCACCTGCAGCCGGCACACGGCAGCACCCTCCCACCTTCAGCAGAGCAGGGGGGGTCCCTTTAGCTCTGTCCCTTTCCCAGGAACTCATCCCAACTGCAGCAATGTTCCACTCACTCTCTGCAGCTTCTTCCAAGGCTCCAGTGATGCTCTCCCATCTCATGGCAGCTCCCAGACACCTCCTCCAGACAAGGCCTGTGTAAATGGAGGCCGCCGCAGACCTCCCGGTGATAAGGTTAATGTGATTATTTTGCTTTTGGGTTTAGTACAGCCAGCTCCTTCCCTAGCTGCATAGTTTATGTGTGATATGACTTCTGCAAACATTGCTGTGCTTTGTTACTGCTCTAGTTTGAAAACCAATAGCCTTTACCTGGGAATTATGGTATGTTGTAAATTTTCTCAAATGAGGCTGCAAGGTTATTGGTGATTATTGACCCTGCAGTACATCAGATGACCTCCCTAGGCTTCAGTTTTTCCATATGAAAAAGTGAGAACAATGCATTTTTATGCAAGCTCCTGATACTGAGGGACAGGAGACTGTGGCTGCCTTTTTGCTTGCAGATTGGTCAGGTAACCTCACCAGAACTGACCTTCCCCAAAAACATTACTTCTTGATGGAGATTATTCTTTGTTTCAAGAATGTCTGTGTATCTGAAAGGAATGATAATAATACACTGAGCAGAATTAAGATGATGCTGAATTTACAACAAACATAGCTGGGATTTCAGCTGGAGTGAGACCGTCTTGATGCCAGAATAAACACTCTAGTTTTACTTTGGCCTTCGTCTGGAAAAACTAGCTGCACACACATCACTGCCAGCTTCTGTTGGCTGAGTTGACACACTTCCTACAAATACAGATTTAACTCAGTCAGTGATTACAACAGACTTGCTTTGCCTTTATATGGTTGTTTCATGTTTCTCTTCATCTAGCTCAGCCTACTCCAAATAATGTTGTCACAGCCTGAGAAACAAACTTAGTGTTTCTAGGCATCCTTTGCAATTTCTTGAAAGAGTGTGGCACTCTTGTGCTTGAGGGGTGCTAAACCCACGACTTCTAGTCAGTTGTTGAATGCTGATAGCATCTATAAAGAATTATGTTGACAAGTATTAGAGAAGCCCACTTTCCCTCACAAGAAACCTGTTGTTATTGATCACCTTCCTCCAAGATTGATCCATATTGAGCTTCTTTAAAAGTATTATTAAAGCATCAGACTTCATTTATGCATGAAATAACTATTTACAAAAATCTTCCCCATATTTAAGCAGAGGTGTGTTCGTATTTCCAAGATATTTTTCTCCAGAACAATAGTCTCCAGGACTATTAATATTGCATTGGCAGGGTAAGAAAGTGCAGCTTATGTCTGCTGCATATGATGGTTGTTTTTTGCTACAAACCAACATAATCTCAGGACTCTTTTGTTTCTTCATCTCCCCTTTGCAGAGGGCAGATAAGATAATTTAACAGAGTCTGTGAGAGACAGCATCATAATACCACAAATTTGCAGCCAGTCTCAACTTCTGCTATTCCTGGGTCAAAGCAAGGTGCTGGGGTGCTGGAGTGCTGCTCTTGTTTCCTTTTACCAAGTTGCCTTTTGTCTGCCATCACATCCTTAGCACAACAGCCCTTCCTGCTCTTCAGCCCCTGGTGAGCTGCAGTCAGGTCTGCTCTCTTTGGCATACCACGTGCTGGGACCCCAGCACAGCTTCTCGCAGCATTGGTACCATGAAATTCCCTTTGTAGTCACAGAATTCCCTCCAGAGGGCTTAATAGAACCAGAACCAGAGCGGTGTCACTCTTAGTGTCTGTGTTTTGTGTTTGTGGTGATGTGGATCCTCACTGGGTCTGAGTTCATATCACAGCTGTGGAGCTCTGGGATATTGCTTAAACACAATTTAAAGTTTTTCTTTGGTTTGATTTTATTAACTACCCAAAGTTGGCTTTGGTTCCAGTGTCAGTGGTTGAAACCTGTGGGGTTGTATCACATGAACAAGATTGTCTGCAGCACCAGACAGAACTTCAGCTGTTTGCAGGGGAGTTTGTGTTTTCTGTATCCAGAAAGTGAATCTGTTGGTCCACATGCCAGCTTTCTGGAAAATTCTAGCACCTTACCTCATGGTTCATAGCAAAATAATTTTAATATTTTAATATATAAGCTTTTTAAACTGTATATTTTCCTACACTTGCTATGAATGTTTTAAGCAACATTCAAATATTTTCCTGAACAAAATCTGTTTTGTTTTGGTTTGGTTTTTTTAACTGTTCTTAGACTGAAAAAACCTTAAAATATTCTTAGGAACTGAAATGACAATAGGACTGCCTGTCAGAAAATTATTCCCAGGTATTTCCATATGTAATAGCTACTAGGTATGAAAAGAGTGAAAGTTACTTTGATTTAGTTTTTTTACAGTATTGCTTTTAAAGAAGTTTTAAAACTTGCTTAGAGGCCAGTTGAAAACTTGCTTCAGAAGTCAGGAGAGGAAGGGAAGGCCCCTAGTTCATGACAGGAATTCAGTTCATTAAACTTTAGAATACTTAAATTTTTGTTTACTAAATGCAGAGACAACCAATCTCTTTTAGCTGAGAGCAGAATCCAGAAAAGGGTGTTGAGATACAAAAAGCACAGAGCCAGGAAATGTTTTATTCTACTGCATCAGAGTTGTCCTTGTGTGTTTATGGAAGCTATTAGTGGCAGAAAGAAAGAAAATATATTAAGAAAAAGAAGGTTCTCACATTTCAGAACCATTTCATGCAGTTCATATATGGCACAGGATTTTGTGAGGAGTTGTATTTCTCCCATAACCAGATAAGTCATCTCTGCTTTCTGCTGCAGAGGTCACAACAAGAGCTTACAGCTTTATTACCACCTCCTTAGATGCCTACATCAGCTCTTTGAGTGTCTTATCCCAAAATCCAAGTTTACACGTGCTTTTGAACCGGGCAGAGGGAATTGAAGCACTATGTCCGTGTCAACACAATTTGGTGGTAGCTGTTAATTTTATTGAAAGCAGAGGTTCTTAATTCTGCTGGAAGTTTGCTCCATGGCATCTCCAACAGAGTCTGAAATGTTCTGCAGGGCTTCAGAGATCCCTGTATCATTTTGGTGATGCCAAGAGACCCTGTGCCTGAGCTAGAGGAGTTCATGCTCCCAGCCCTAGGAAAAAGTCAGCACTTAATTATTTAAAAAGTAAACAAACAAAGTTGAACTGGTCACACTTATTTCCAGCCTCTAAAGCCATAGAAGAGCTTTCACTGCTGACTGTCTTTCGAATTAATGATAATTGGATTTAAATGTGATAATACTTTGCTAATAGGATAGCAGGAGACATCTCTGGCAAACAAAGTGTATAGATGGGGTGAATACTGACATTCACAGTGGCAACAAATAACCTCTTAAAATTCTGGCATTAAAGAGAAACTGCCAGGAGGGTTATTTTCTGAAAGGACAATACAAATGAAAAGACAAAGCCCAAGGCAATGGTGACATGCCTTGGAGTTATCCAAAGTGGGTCAGGATGGGCATGGGGAGGAAGCACATAGGGCACGCAAGAAAACTGCCAAGTGCCAGGACCTTGCTCCTTTTCCTGGAGGAAGGAGGATCAGCCTTTGGAAGTTTAGGAAATCCTGCCACAAATGAAGACTAAATGGTTATGCTGAGCTTCCAGACAAACCTTAAATCTGCATATTGGAAGAAATTATAAGAATAATGGACCAAAAAGATGTCCCTTTGCCTTCCCGGATGCAAAGCAAGGTATGTACAGGGCACATTCAGGTTTCCCTTTGTCAAAGTACTACCTAAAAGAGATTTTTGAATCTCAGTGTGGACTAAAATTCTCTATTGCATAGCTGTAGTTGTCCACATCTCAGCTCTGTGGTACTTTCAGCATAAGCCACATACTAAGGAATTATACTACTGTATTGGAAAAAGGAGGAAAATAGGGAATGAGAATACCAGTGCCTTTACATCCCAGCTCCAGCAAGCAAATCTGTTTCTGCAAACAACCTTCACTGCTCTAAATTCATCCTAGGAGAGCTGAGGCAGAGGTCTGATTTCAGCAGCACACGCAAACTAAATGAGAAAAGGCTCTGCTGTTCAGCCCTATTGTGAAGTCTCCAAATCAGCCCATCAGACATTTATTAATTAGAAACACTCTAGAGTAAATATCTTTATTTGGTAAAACATGAAAAGCGCTTTGGCAATCTCATTTTAGGTCTAATCTAGACCTATCATTGGAGTAAACTTTTCATTTAAATTCCATGGGATTTTTTTTTTACTGTTTTTGTGGGTTTTTTTAACTTGAAAGGTGCTCAAAGAGGACAGAATTTTTTAGCGAATTGGATCCAAGAGCCATTTCATCATGTTCAAGGCAGATGTTATCAGGAAGGATAATTTGTACTGGCAGCCCTTCAAAGGTTATCTATCCTCTAGCCTTGCCCAAATCAGGTGAGTCCCAGAGAGCTCCTACTTGAATCTGGCCATGGCTTCAGAGTCTGCAGTCACACAAGCTAGGGGACAACTGTTAAATTTTAACAGACATTACAGTTTCTGTTTGTTCTATTAAACTTGGGTAACCTCTGATTCGTAAATACATATTGACATCTGCCCATTAGTAAACACATGGAGGCTGATAAAAAAAATCATCTCCCAAAAAAAATGCATCTCATTATGCAGCTTTTTAATACAAAATTTGAATTGTTTCATCTTTATTGAATTTTAAGATGCTGGTGCAATTTTAAAATAAGCAAACCTTAAAAGCTAGCAATTCTTTTTCTTTTTCATCTCCTCTCCTCAAAAGAATGAAAAATTTTAGAATAACACCAATGACAATTATTTTGTACAAGTTGTGAAGTACTCTTTTAACTCTATGCTGGGCAGGTGACCCATTGTTCAGCAGCCCAGGAAGCAGGTACAGACTCTGCCCATCATCAGATTAGGATTTAATAAGAAATGGCAGTGCTTATTTGCACTTCTTTTACAAAATGAACTCAGTGGGGAAATCACTTAAACAAAGCACCAGCCCCAGCAAATAATGTTGGTATTTAATTTACTCACAGTTGGTGTTTAGAAACTTGCTCGTGTGAGAGAGGGAGTTGTGCCCTTTGTGCCGGGGCTGCCTCAGCCCCTCTGGTGCTTGGGGCTGGGCAGGAAGGGGTCCAGGACTGGATGCCTTCATAACTGGATAAACATTCTTTCTATTTCTCTTTGTGTGTGTGTGTGTGTGGTTTGTTTGGTATTCTGTTAAACAGAGTTGAGTGGAAGGGTAGAGGGGAAGGCTGGCGAGATGCCTTGGGCATTTCTGAGCCGTGATTCTTGCAGATTCAAAGGTCTGGTCTGGAGTGCTCCAAGGCATCGGCAACGCACGGCTGTGCTTTCTGGGGGAGGAAGATCTGCCACGCAGTCCCATCTCACGAGCAGGTCTCTTGATTAGGGTGAAAGGCTGGAATCACACACAGCTTCTTCTCCACATCTAGAAAGGGATAATGTACCAGAGGGAGCAAGATCTTTCCATATGAGGGAGGCCTCAGTTCAGCTTTAAGATTTTGCTTATAGAAAAGAAAGGGCAAACATCCTTTGTGGTTTTAGCCAACGTTTACTTCTTTTTGATTTGAAAAGATTTAGCACATTTTTAATCTGGCTCTGTAAAACTGACAGAAAAATCCTTTTCCCCTGATATCTCCAATCTTCCTTCCTGAGCATCAATTTTCTGAAACGCATGTCTAGCTTTCACTTTGTCTAGCTACCACAGCACTGAACATTAGTTATTCTAAAAATGCCCTCTTTGTGTCGGAAGGGATTTGGGCTGTCTGACAAAAGGCTGCAAAATACAGCCCCCAGCTCTCTCTTGGTCTTTTCTCATGCCAATGTGAAGCCCAGGCTGTCACTACCCAGCCATCCCACAGAAGATGCTGACATATACCACCCCCACTTCTGAAAATTGCCACAGTCAAAGGGAAGGATGGGAAGGATATTCTGCTTTCCATGGAAGCTGGACATGCAGCAAAATGGGTGCTGTAACCTGAATGTTTGCAGCACACTCTGGCTGGCCAAAGAGGCTGTGCAGACCCAATCACTGTGCTATCTACAAGGTAAACATTTAAATTGAAGCAGGCTCTTTGGGCACTCTGCTCATGTGCCACAGACTGCATGCACTGGCAGCTGTCCCAGTGACACAGCGACCTAGAAATTGTGCTGCTCAGGTGCACGTGCATGTATTCTCATATTCTGAGAATACGAAAGGTCTTTGTGAGCTTCAGTTCAGTGCCCATCATCCTGGTCATCCTCTGTAGTCAGAAAGAAGTAGGCATGTCTTCCACAATATTACCAAAGTTGGGCATCATGGTTACAGCTGGCTGAACTTTGGGAGATTTTTTTCGTATAATTTTTTTTTTTTTTTAAACCACAGCCTAAGAGGCACACCAAAACTTTCTCCCTGCAAAGACCAATCCTGCAGGGCAACCTGGGAGAAAAATTACTTGTACAGGGCTTTCTTTTGCTATATTTTTTAAAGGTGTTTTTATTTGTTGAAAAATATATTTATGGTGTTTAAAAAGCCTGTCCACTGGTCTTGGCACAGTAGGATTTTTCTACCTGGTGACAATGCTATGCAAAAAAAAAACCTTTGTATTTTTTCAATTTTCTGAGGCCAAAAGAATGTAATGAAAATCATGTGCTGAAAGATGCACCAAGATACTTAAGTTCACTGAAACATAGGTCTCGTTCAGGAATGTGTTTCATGAAGTATAAGAGTATATTTTATATAGAACAGACCACTAACTAAAAGATCCTCTTCATCTCTTCATGTTTAAAGCCATTCTCACTTGTCCCATCCCTATATTTAGAATAAACTTTATTTTAAAGTTGGTATTGTTGGAATGTTCACAATAGTCCTTAAAAAATTGCTCCAGCAAGTCACATAGTCAACACTTTGCAATTGACTTCAAGCATTTATTATCAGCTCCCATTTCTTGAATCTTGTACTATGGATAAGCTTCTGGTCCTTCTATTCTCATACCTCTGATCTCTGTGTAAGTACTGAAGGATCACAAGCAGTGGATGTTGGCAGGGACCTCTGGAACTGTCAAGTCCGAGTCCTCTGCTCAGAGCAGCCGCAGCCAGGGCTGGTGTCCAGGGCTCTGCCAGGTCCAGCTTTGAGTATCTTCAAGGGTGGATACTCCAAAATCTCTCTGGGTAACCTGTCTCAGTGTTTCACTACACCCCAGTGAAAGTGTTTTCTTATGTTTAAGGGGAATTTTCTGTTTCAGGTTTTGTCCATTGCTTCTGGTCCTGTCACAGTCCTGTCACTGCAGAGAAGAGTCTGGCTCATTCTTCTTTCCTTCTCACCACAGCTATCAGGTATTTATCAACAATAATGTAATGTTCCGTTAATTACTCCCTGTGATCTCAAATTCTTTTTAGAACCCATTTCTTTCCCTTTCAGTGCCTACTGCCTAGCTTCTCCCAGTTTGGACAAATTAATTCCCATTTGCAAAAGTACATTAATCATTCATGTTGTCAGCTTGTGCAGATTGAATTACAGTAGTGGGTTGTCCTCTTTGCATTTTGCCAGTGTTCTGTCTTCCTGGTAAATTGTCGTAAATGAATTTAATTTTTTCAGTGTTTGAGATTTGCTGAAGTGGTTCAAGTGGAGGACCATAGCAAACTTGCTCAACTCGTGCTCTGAAATCCATGTTCCTAGCTGTGTAACAAGGGAGAAGAGTGGGAATGGAAAGAGGCAGGGGAAGAAGGGACTCTGCTTGAATGACTGAATTTGGCGAGGGACTTGGAAGTTCATAATAATTTTCAGTCGTGTATAATTTTTATTTCATGATTCTATACTAAGAGCAGATTTTACTTGCAAGATCTGGCAATGAGATGGTTACAATTTTTTAATACCGCTTTGTTATTCAAAAGAGAGATTAAGATAGAAATGAATTGACAGTCTACCCACAGTTGCACTTTACAATTCATAATGCAGTACACGAACAGGAACAGTCTATTCTATAAACTTGCTCAGGTTCCACAGATCTACAGATCTGTAATAGGCAGGCCAGTGACTCAAGGAAATCCTGCAGAAAGATGCTGTAGCCATGGCTCACAGAAGCCCACTGGAGTCACGACCAATGCGTATGAGTCACGTCAGTGTGAGCACCATGCCCCTCATCATGCACCAGGCTTTTATCTGATTCCTTCCCTCTTAGTGGGAACTTGAAAAATGCCTCACCTCCCAGGAGGATTGGGAACTGGTAATATGCAACCTTAGATTGTTGAACTCAGCCTGAACCCAGTTTATTTTTATTTCTGCAGAGAGGACATGAATTATCATTCTGACACCAGATCTGAGTAAGCAGATGCACTCTGTGTGATCACACGTGTTCTATTGCAGGAGACAGCTCCAGCACTTCCTCCCAGCACTCTGTTCCTATATATATTCCTGTGTGACATGGATAGGTTTGCATGGGCACGTGGAAAAGGACTGCAGGCCCTGGGGAAAACGAATGGTGTAGGAGGGAATTCTTCTCAGACAGCAGAGAGTCTGCAGCTCACGGCTGAGAATGACCCTCTCCATTGATTAGCACCATTGTAGCAGTACTTTCAGTGGGTTTCTCTGTTGCTTCTGTTTCCCTCATAAGAAACAAAACTGCGTCTTTACCACGGAGACTGTCAGCAGCTCTATTAAACAAAAGCACACTTAGGAAAAGTCACTAATTTTAGAATGATCATAAATATTTATACCAGACAGACCATAAACAGCACCTTAGAGACCGTGCTCTGTTTATATAAGTCCCTCCTAATTTAGAAAACATTGAATTGATAGACTGAGACAACCATAGCAAACAAATGCATATTTGAGAAAACTACAGTCTCCTATGACCAAAATTTCCTAATTTGTACAGTATTCAGCTTTTGTTTCTGATTAAACCTACTTATATGAGTTGCATGCCATATTTTTTATAACACTCTATTCATTGTGAGTTTTCACGTTGAAAGCTTTGCTCAGGCCCAGAGATTATAGCTGGCAGCAAACAGGCAGGTCCTCCAGCCCTGCTCCCAGTCGTGCAGGGGCTTTCTGGCCCAGGCTGGGAGTCCCTTGGTGGGTGCAGGGCTCCAGGCTGCAAGCTCTGGGCACCACGCAGGGCTGGAGGGTGAGCACACTGCAGCTCCATCCTCCTCAGCTGCTGCTGCTGCTGCTGCACAAACCAGCTCATTCACTTACAGCAGTCGGAGAAGTACTGGGATTGTACATGGCCCAAAAGCACTGCTGTAACCAGAACCGTGGGTCTGCTGAGAACTGAACACAGCTAAGGAAGAGCCTGGTTTGCAGCTGTGTTTTGCAGTGTCCTGCTCCTGTCGCTGTCTGATTCCACAGGTCCAGCAGAAGGCAGGAAACATAAAAGCAATGGAGGATGGCAGGGGAAATGCACCTTACAGCTGGGTTGATTTAGAGTTCTTGAGAAATCATCATACTAAAAATTATTTCTCTAAGTGTTTCTAAACTTCAGTCTTGGTGTCAGGCCATATAAATCTCATTATCTGCCCAGAACAGGTGATTATCTCTGGAAATATGTTGTGCCATCCACAGGTTATAATTGCAGTTGGAAGCTACTGTCAGACCTTCCTAGAACAAGAAGGTATAATTAAATGTTAGTTCTGTACAGAAGCTGTGTATACAAGAAAACCATGCTCCGCATAATCTTTCCATTTCATTTTCAGATTGCAATGGATTGTGCAGCAGGGCTATCCACTTTAAAATCCTATTTTATTATTACAGAGTAAAGCCTGTAACTCTTTTTCTGATCAAAAGGAGGGGTTACCCATCTGTGAGCAGGTTCAAAGCTCTTGGGGAGTTGAGTTTCAGAATCTTCACCTAAGCCACTACTGGCAATGGCACTGGATTCCCCAGTGATAATAAAGCCACATTCCCCAATACAAAAGTATTATTAAACTATTATTTCCTATCCTGGTGAAGGAAGGAAATATAACAAGGAAATTCAACAGGAACCCCATGGAGCCAAAAGCTTGTTAATGAGAAGTTACTTGCCAAATTTACATGTCCCATTAAAATGGCTCAGTGTTTTATACGCTTGCATTATTGTACTTTTTCCCCTGAGTTTGAGACCAGTTTCCTGAAATAAAAGCAATTTCATACAAAATGGGAAGGCATGATGTGGAGAACAGCAGCTGAGGGCTTTGAGTGCACAAATACCATTGCTGCATCTAGTTTTAGTGGCATGGATTGTGGGAAAGGGCAGCTCTTCTAGAAGGATTTATAAGTTTATGTGTTGGGGGCAAAGTGCAACTGAGCTACACTGTGTTCTGCATTTCCCCTCTGATATCCTCGTCCTCTGATATCCAGATTATGTTCCACTGTCCTTGGCTATGCTCTTTGCCTTAACATTATAATAGTTTAACAACATTCTTAGCAAATTTACTTAGTTAAGCCAGATAAAGCCCAACTCACAAGAATCTGCTGCGTTTGGTGGTTTGCTGAATCTGTGTTTTTTTCAGAATGTTTATTCTTGTGTTTTGCCCATCTGCTAGACCTCTCTTATTGCATTTTAACTTTATTACTCATGGTTGCTGTTGTGCACATAAATCAACGATGCCATCATATGGTTTTGACTGCAACTTTTCTAAATATAACTGCTTTATATGGAATAAATTGAAGTCACTGGGTGAAATAATGAATTCTTCGGAGAACTACCCAGAAAGATGTGTCTCAAGAAGCAATGAGGATAGCACAGTGTTGTAAAAAAAGCACTTCTTGAATGCTACTGTCTCACTGGTTTTTTATTTTCTCTAGAGAGAATGAGTGTTTCTTACAGCATGGCATATTGCCTTCACATGAACTCTCTCCCTTATTCAATGAAACACTGCTTTTGGAATTCCTTTTTGTTGTTGCTGTTTTATAGCATCCAAGGGGGTGGAGGAAGAGTTTGCACATGAACTCTCTCCCTTATTCAATGAAACACTGCTTTTGGAATTCCTTTTTGTTGTTGTTTTATAGCATCCAAGGGAGTGGAAGAAGAGTTTGGACTTATGTACACTGAGCTGAGGTCTTTGCAGGGGAATTTTTTAGAAGGGGAGGGGAACAACCAGGACTCACTGTCTACAATTAATTTTAAGAGTAATCATAGAATCATTTTGGTTGGAAAGAATCATTAAGGTCATTGAGGCCAACCACAACCATGACATTGTCTAGTCCACCACTAAACCATATTCCTTAACAACATATCTTTTTTTATATCTCTGGGGACAGTGACAGCCACTCCCTCTGCAGAACCTGATCCACTATTTCACCACTCTCATCATAAAAATTTCTTCCTTATATTTAGTCTAAATCTACCCTGCTTTAGTTAAAACGGTCTCTGGTTTTCAGGATGAAATCAAGTTGTTGTGTTGAGCGTAACAGTACCTTCTGACAGTAGGAATGTAAGCTTGGGGCCAAGCTCTGGCACGGGCATGTGGAATACTTCTCATGGAGATCAAGTCCAGGACAAAGTGGTTTTAACACAGCTCCAGCAAGGAAAGCCTCCCACTGAGCATGGCTGATGGGCTGGGGGTAGGAAAGGACACCTACCTCTGACACGATGGGCATTTCTTCTCACCTCTTAAATTGCTCTCGTATTTTTTTTAAGGTTCATTTAGTTTCAGGTTCTGAGATATATGATTTGACTGCTAGATCCCAAAAGCACACAGAGTCCAGAGAGCAGACCAAGAGGCCTCATACCCTTCATTTTTCAGAGATTTAAGGCTATAAATGTATCTGTCTTCTGACTCTGCAATAAGTTAAAATTGTGACTCCTTCTCATACTCTTCATATCTGTGCTTTTATACCTGCAACCTGACCCTGTATATTTTGAGACTTAGGAGCCTTTGCACTATAAAGTGGCCTGGCAGAAGATACATACCCCTTTTTCCTCCTCTGTTTATGAAGATTTATGTGGCTGTGGTGCCCAAGAGTCTGTCAGTCTGCACTGCCCCTGTAGACCCACGTGTAAGCCACTGAGTCAGACTGACCTTAGGAAAGGTCTGGAGGACAAGCTGGAGAGTTCAGAAATATAATCAGGCTGAAGTGCTCTGTGGACCAACAGCTTGTAACTTAGGGCAGTCCACCCTGCTGCTCAAAGCCACCTCAGGACAAGAGCTGCTCCTCACTGACCTGAGCTCTTCTTCCCCCATGGCCAGACCCAGAAGGTGCAAACCTGACTTTGAGCAATTTTAGTCCCCTTCAGCCTCCCTGGAGGTCCCTGGGAAGCTGCTGGGGGGGGAATCTTTCCCTGAGATATTTCTTCTGCAATACCCAATTCTGCTGTATACCCACTGCTCAATTAGTCAGAAAAAGGGTGAGGTGGGATAACCTAGATAAAGAATCGTGATATAAAAATATGTAAATGAAGCTGTAAGAACATACCGAGTATGTTCACCTTTGCTGCCAGCTCTCTAAAAAGCTGAGCTTTAACCAAAAGTAGGCACATTTGTGTTTGAGGTGTGCATAAACCACTTTCTGTCATGAGCTCCATAATAGAGACATCAGCTGGAGACAGGGCCTCATTAATGCACAGCTTGAGTAAGTATATGTACATTTCAGATCATGTCTCATTTTTAAAGTAAAAAATTTCTTTTTAAATTAAGAAGAAGATCCTGTTCATTGAAAATTAAGATGAAATGTTTAAATGTGATCTGTTGTGGGATCTCCTTGGAAATGTGGTAGTCATGTCCTTATGGTACTCTGTGATAAAGTGAATTAATGAACACATATTTTGCTGCATCAGCATCACTGCAATTAGAACAGATGACTATGTTTTATTTCCTTTTAAGGAAAATATTTCATGGCATCTCAACTACATTTAAACAAGGTATTTATCAAGAGCTTAGACGCATGCTTCAGTGTTGACTCATTCCAGCCATTGTTAAATGCTCAATAAATCTATACATACTTGGAAAAATTTAACTTTTCACAGCTAAGAACTGTATAGGAAGCCTGCAAAACCATGTAAAGAAATTGATGATTTTTTTTTTCTGGAAAAGGCAAATACTATGCATTTTTCTCCTGTTGTGGGTATGTGGAGGAATGCATTTCCCCTGAACAGCTTCAGGAATTGCTTTTGCATTTTATCCAATGGCAATTTAAAAATACTTAAGTGTTCATAGAGCAGGGCAAGCCAGGCTAATACTTTGAACAGTAGACTGTTAAGATATATTCTTTTTTCTTATTGTATGCAAGGAAGCTTTTTGATTATAATGCATAGTGCAAATGTTGTTTCCAAGCATTTTCACTTTGATCCACAGGGAACATCAGCTCGTGGGCAGGAGATGCTTCTAGAAAATATCTATTAGTTTCCTCAGATTTGAAAAGGAATCAAACTGCATGTCCTGTGCTGGAGTTGTGGTAGCTGGTGGCAATCCAGAAGGGAGGGTGTCAGACACCAGTGGCTGCAGGAGCTCCCTCAGCCTGTGCTCCAGGAGGGAAGTTGGCCATCTGAACTCCCCACCATTCCATGGGGTCTCACAGAGTGCCAACGCTGAGCTGGTGATGAGGGCTCCATGCCTGTGGCTCTCCTTGCAGCACTGGAAGCCTGCAGGGCTGTCAGAGTCCTGCAGGAAGCACAAGTGCTGAGCAGAAAGTCACTGACTCTGTGCTTGCAGAAGGACTCGTTTGTGGTTCAGTGCCTAAGAGGCAAAGAGGGAGGAAATGATGGAGTTACCAGAGCCAAACTACCAAAACCCCTTTTTCATTTAATCTTAGTCTCTCTCTGCTATCTTTATATCCCTATTTCTGTTTCTTTTATTTGACAGAAATTGGAATCTTGAAAGGAGATGGGTAGATTTTAATTCAGGCTTTTAGATAAAAGAGGGAAAACCAGAAGCATCAAAGCATTTGGCAGCAGTGGATTAAGAGAAAATTTTGGCATATTGACAGTCATACTGACAGCGTCATAAGTCTTGACACTTTCATATTGGCTAACTTCAGTGGTTTCCATAACCATATAGCTTTTACAGAATTATTCCTGAAATGCCTTGTATCCCCTTAGGAAGAGAAGTCTCATTTCTGAATTTAGGGAAAAATTGTTGCATGTTAAAGATCCAGTAATAGGCTTAGCAGCTTTCACATCTTCTCTTGAATGTGCCCTGTATGGCCACAGTGCTCTCATTCCACTCACATCTTTCCCTACTTGGCCTTCAGACAGTCTCTTCTGCTGACATTAAACACCCAGTACTCCAGTTCAGACATGTGTTCTAATGAATGTCAGTCTTAAATAGACTATTTGAAGAAAATACTAAATAAGCAAACAGTGAAATGTGGTTTGGTAAAATTAGAACATCCATAAAATATATTGTCTTTATCAGCATCTGCAAATGCTGTTTAGGGTATTACACATATTTAGGAGATAAGGAAAGATTATCTTGCCTTGGTCTTATGAAGCACTGTGAGGACAGCATGTCATTGTTACAAAATACTTATAGGAAAAATATGCTATGCATTGCCTTTCTTAAGCCACAAGCTAGGAGTTTCTTGTTCTTGTGTTGACCCTTTACTGACGTGTCTTGTAGAAAGCATCATATAATTCTTAGGCTTTGTTTGGAAGGGGAGACCAGAGAGGAAAATGCTACATGCAGAGTTAGAGAGCTGGCAGGGCTGGAGAGGAACACGCAGGCTTCCACATGCCACAGAGCAGCCTGCTGTCTGTGCAGCCCAGTCCAGTGAGGGCTCACCCTCAGCCTCATGAAGAGCTATTCCCAGCCATACAGTGTTGAAAAGAAATTAGAAATAGTTACATTTTGGAGAAAATTACTTTGACTTTGGTTTATACCGCTAATTACTGTAATTTATAACAAGAATTAAGTGAGCCAATCACACAATTAACTGCTGGTTCCTTTTATGACATTGGTATGCAGTGCTGTCTTGCCCTTGTTTTAATGAATGTGGCAACATAACCTCATGGTGGATTCATTATATAAATCATTTTTGATCAGACAGTAGATTTTAACTCTGCAGTTAGACTGACATCAGTATGGCACTATCTGTGATACCTGATCAGCTGTCTGTCTCCAGCTCCTTCAGAGTAACCAATAAGCCAGAAACAGATGAGCACTGGCAGTGATTAAAAGGGCAGAACAACTGGAGAATAAGGTTTAATTGCTAGTGCTTCAGTTGTGCCAGAATAATACTATGGGCTCTGACTCATCAGATTCAAATGACTTCTAACTACAGTGCTGTGTTTTGTGAGAATCGAGAGAGCGTTTGACACAGAGAACAAATGGGAAATTGCTCACAGCACTTAGGCACTATCCCTGCCCTGCCATGGTGCTTCAATTGGCAGTCTAAGTATAATGGGATAGCAAATTTCAGACTGCTGCAGAAAGCCTTTAGGATGGCTGTCTGTTACACAATGACCTGTGATCGTGTCAACCTGAGGACTCGGGTGTGGTGATTTCCAGAGTGATATTGCCAATAAAGTGTTCTGCTGAATCACCTCCGAATCCTTCACCACTGTCTTTCCTACAGATGAAGTCTAATTACTGCTGACTCACACTAGCACATAGAACCTGTGAATTTCAGGCAGGGCAGGAGGTGAGAATAGATCCGCAGCGAATTTGGGAATCGAGGGGGAATGACAAGGAAAATTGCAGGAAGCCCAAGAACAGGGGCAAGCACAATAGCAGAATTATTGTGTCACCTGACCAACAGAACTGAGAGCTATCCAAGAGAAATCTTAGCTGTTCACTGCATGTTCAGAATAGAGTTGGAAATTCGGCTGGATATTGAAAAATAGCTCCTTCTACTTCAGAAGCAATCCTTGCACCAAGAACATATTTTTTAATTGTGCTTGAAATATTCAGGCCTGCAGAAACATGAAAACAGGTGAAATGGTTTAGATCAGCCACACACAGATCCATCTTCTACTCCACTCCTTGCTAAACAAAATCCAAGTTTGATTTGTAGCTCTGGCCTTGCTGAATGAAGGAGTAGAATGCCTGTGAAAGAAGTGAGAGATAAAAATATATGTATTTCTCAGTTTTGTTTCCAAATCAGTGAAATTAGCGGGAGGCTCTCAGCTCTCATCTCCCCATCACTGGTCCATCTGTCAAATGTAGGAGTAAAATAGATGTCTAAGAGGAAGCAGATGCTGGCAGTACAACTATTTCAGCATCTCCTTAGAGCAGAGGAATATCTCCTCCAGAAGCACGGATCTGCAACCCAGCCCTCAGTTGCTGAGCCCTCCCCTCACCCCTGTGCCTGGAGCTGGCTGGGCTCTGCTTGGCAGCCGGCATGGGAAGTGAGGAGCTGTGGCAAGCTGCAACGGCCGGATGGTGGAAAATATCCAGGGACTTCAGTCCACGATCTGTCCTTTTCCACTCCTGTGCTCCTTGCCAGTTTGAGAGGCAGTCGTGCATATCCCCCTTTTACTGAAGGCCAGAGATGCTTAATTTGCACCATTATGTGAAGGAAAATCCAAACTGTCCAAGAAATCATGTGGGCTCATGGTGTTGAAAAGGAATGCCCTTTGGAGAACAAAAGATGCTTGAACATAAGGAGCCAAAGTCACTTCCAGCAGGACTGGCATGAGTTTAAGAGGAACTGCCCTACTGACACTTCTCCCTCACCAGTGTAGTCACAAAAACCAGCAAATTCATAGTAACATGGAAGGTTATTTGTGGGAGGCCAGAACTTCAACTGAGAAAGAATGCATCCCAAACCACTGTGCAGATTTGTCTCTAGAAAGGCACACAAATAAACCCTTATGTAAATCACTTCAGGAGCTGCTTTCTGTTCTCACAAACTTGTGACTCAGAGCAGGAAAGGAAAGAAATTGCTCTGACAAAAATTGAAACTGTAGATGAAAAATACCCACCAGTGTCCCAAGATTATTTTAAACCCATGGCAAATAAGCCTCTGGCACCTAAGCCTCAGGTTATGTACCTGGGAATGACACTGCTCTATTTACCAAAAGAACAGTATAAATATAGAGTTAAAATACTAGGAATTTATTCTGGTTTCTAATCATGCAAGGGTGGTGTGGTAACCCTGTCATCTGAGAAAATCCTGAGAAAATGGCATGAGAAACTTTTTTTTTTAAGTACTCCTTTAATAGTTATGCCTTGGTTTAAAAAATATTCAGTAAACAAGACTGGCAGTGATTAAAAGTGCAGAACAACTGGAGAATAAGGTTTAATTGCTAGTGCTTCAGTTGTGCCAGAATAATACTATGGGTTAGACAAATTGGAAAATAGGTAGAATGGTATCTGGAAACTATCTGTAGGCCACTTCAAAAAGCAAACACTAGAGCTGCTAATAATGTTCCACTGGAAGAGGAAAAAACCACTCTTCTTATTCTCTTTATTGTTTTAATTAAAGATTTTTCATTTTTTACATCAGAAACATCCAGTGACAATCACGGGGTTTTACTTTTTCCTCACACCACCTGATTGCTAACTGCAGATATCAGTAAAACTGCCATGCAACCCTTTCCCTGGCCTAGAGACAAAACCACTCTTCTCTCGTCTCCTGAAATGACACTTCAACAGATCCCCATGCCAGCAATGGACATTTGATAGGACTTTTATCCACAGCTTCCCTCTTCTCGAGCTGCTCTTGTAGCTCCAGAGGGACTTCTGCCTCCACCCCTCGGGGCTGCCCTGCAATAAGCTTTCTTCTCCCCATCTGCTCACACTGCAGCTGTGTCCCTTGGGCCCTTCTGGCTTTATGGGCAGGTCATGGACTATTTTCTCTATTGCTAATCTAAAAACAGAAGGTAACAAATACACTTTTAATTCTGCACGTCAGCAGTGCCAGGCATTAAATCTCAGAGCTGAGAAGACTTTGAAAAGGCTCCCAAGAGGAATAAGCAAACACCAGAGGGGCTAATATATAATCCATATGGAAAGGAAGGGGGAGCAACATTTTTGCATTTGGAATTCACCCTGCTCTTGCTGCCCTAACAAGACAATTAACTATAAATATATGTTTCTGCCTAATTATTCCTTGTAAAGGTGTTGCAATATATTCACCAGTGGCTGAAGAAGGCATTAGTACATACCTCTGAATCATAGGTCCTAAAGGGTAAAATTTTCCTTCTCTAAGGAGCTTTTAGTCCAGGAAAGGTGACTGATTATATAAAATGACTGCACAAACTTCTCTTTGTGATTCTGTGATTCTTTGTCGCTGCCACGCTGACAGAAAGTAATTATTTCCCATACTGCCACAAGAGACTAAAAAGACTACAGGGTGAACGACTTCAGAGCCACCATGACCCTGCCCTGGGCATTCTCCTGGAGCTGGCAGGAGTAAGATGGGAGTTTTAATGACCAGCTAGCAAGATGGGATCTCAAAAACACTTTTCATCATCCCTTTTTTTTCCCCCTTCTGAAGAGAAAAATCCAGCACAACATTCTCTGTCAGTCAGCTGCTTGAGGCTGTAGCTGCATGACACCTAAACTTCCACATGCCCAGGATTTTGGGCATTTGTATGATCTTTTATATTTGAGGTAGCATATTTTTCACCTTATAGAATAAAATGCAATGTTATTTATGTAATTGATCTTGAGAATAATAACAAAATAATTGACATTTGCAGTTCACCAAAAATAAAAAATACTATTTTTTCCTAGTTACTAACTAAAATGAATATCAGAGTTGAGTTCTGTATTCAGCTGCTCATGATTTCGCAGTAGAGGAGCAGACTCTTATCATGTAGTGTAGTTCCTGGCTGCTCCCTTCAAGCTGAGTAGAGATGCTCCCTTCCACAGCTGTTACTCCAGCAGGGTCTGCATTGCATTCAGCACAGACAGAACTGCTTCTCTGTTGGTCACTTGACCTAATGCTTTCACCATGATTCAATGCACAAAGTTGGGTAACTGGCCCCAGCACACCTAGGAAGCAGAGACAGGAGCCTGTGAAAAATCCCTTTTGTTTTTCTTCAGCATGATGAAAGTTTGATTTGGAGGAGAAGGAATGTAATTTTGTTATTTAGCAAATAACCACTATGTGTGTCATACAAGCAACACCTGCTATGCCCATTTTCTCAGGTGCTGCCAGTGCAGCATTCACCCACTACCCCCAGGATGACATCAGGCTTGCAGGAAATTTGCTTCAGCAGTAACAACTACCCCTGAAGCATCATTTCCATCTCCTGCTACTGGAGGTGGCTGTTAGTTCCTGTCCTTAGGAGCTATGACTGATCCTAACTCAATCTATCTCGGTTGCTGGGGTCACCTTTGCAGCAGCAGATGGTTCCTTTGTACTGGGATTACATCCTGCTGCCTGGCCGTCCTGAACAGAGATGATGACAGACCTCTGAAAGTGATATCTTTCAGAAATTCAGACAAGCATGGTCTTTCAGAAGATTGCAGCAGGTAAGAAAAGCACAATTTTACAGCCCGATAGAAAAAGTAAAGAAACTCTAGGGCTGGGGAGGGTGGTTTGGAAGTCAATTTTTACCAGTTTCTCAATGCAGAGCAAAGGTAAATGCTTTTAGTGGTGCAGCTGCTGAGGTGATGATTACAAACACAGAGAGTGCAGGCTGGTTTGGGCTTTGGAAAAATGTGGCTGTTTTGAGAAAACAAGAAAGTGGAGCAGAAAATATTAGGAGGTCTTCTGTTACTTGCCTTTGTAAGATAGAGAGTTTGAAGGGTGCCAATATTTGATATAGGACTGAACACAAACATCTTGTTTTGACCCTCCCCATCCAACTCCACAGCTCCTGCAGCTGCTGTGCTGTATCAGTGTGTGATCTGAGTTTCTGGTGGGTAGAAGAGGGGTGGCTGGTAATGGTTGTGGCTGAGCTCTGAGTTGATGGACAGATCTATTTTCCTGGGGTCAGTAGATTTGCTATGGTGCTCAGAGCCAAGTCAATGATGTCTGTACCATAACATTCTTGGCATCTCATCTGATAGTCCTGCAGTGTGTAATTAGCTTTAAATTGAGAACAGGAACTGGGGGTTTGGTTTTTCACTTTTTTGGTATGTTATGGGTTTCTGTTTGAGGGTTGGTATATCTCTATAAATTCTATTGTGTATTTCTATAAATTCTATTCACTTTTGGGCCAAAGTAGGGCTGGACACTTTGAGAATTTCTCTCTCTCCTGGTTCAATATTGATTTAGCTCCAGGAAAGGAAAATTGGAGGCGGATTGTTAGTGGGGAAGAAGGATAAAAAAAACAAAGCTCTGTTAAGAAGAGCACTTTAAAAATATAGACAAAACCAAGAGAACACACACAAAAACTCACCTTACCCTGACTTTCCACTGATTTCAGTTAATGATGTTTGCTGCATACTCTGAGTTCATCTGTTAAAATGTTGTTTTCTCAAAGAGATATCACTAAGAGACAATTTTTGGAAAAAAAAATATTGAGATACTTGCTTTTGGTACAATAATTTCAGAGATTTGACTTCATGGTTAACTGCTGTTGTGTGTGTGATTCAGGAATGAGGGGACTATTTAGAGCAGGAGTTTTGCTGTGTGAAGGTTTTTGCTTTGTTTTCCCATTTTTGCAAGCGAGGGGAATTGCCCTAACACTCTCACTGCCACTAAGTCTATAGCAACAGCCACTTTCACGTTGCTCCCAAAAGTAAGGTTTGAAGTGCTACGAGTCCAAAAGGATATAAAATATTACAATGACCTGAAATATGAGGAGATGGCAGATGTTTTTTCCCCAATAATACCTTTGAGGCAAATATTTTCATTTAATTCTTCTCCCTTTATTTCTTTTTACAACACAGTAAACTGTAGACCAATTTGTCTGGCACCCTCACGGTTTCTACTATGTTTGATTGCTTGTTTGATACTCCTTTGTCCTGAATCTGCTTGTTAGCTTACTGTAACCACAATGCTACTGACAGTCCCTGCAGTGAGAGAGCCAAGCCTGTGGCTGTTGAGCAGCCTTGTTTTCCCCGCAGAGCTCGGGGAGCAGTGGGGCTGTGACACAGGCACGTGGCTCAGGCTGCAGGGCCTGAGAGCAGCTCCACCATGCCCTGTCCAGGCTTTGCCTTGCCAGAACTAACCCGGGTATTTCTTACCTCGCTGTCTGAAAGGTGCCCTGGCCCACCTGCAGCGAGCACCACAAAAACAAACATGAATAGGCCTTCTCTGCACCAATCCTGCCCAGCTCACAGCAGTTTTGTTACTGGAGCAGAGAGTGCTGCCCTTCACACAGAAGAAAGGAAAGCTCACGACGTTAATGACTATGCTAGAAAACAGCCAAACGAAGGCTGGAGTGTCAGGAGCAGTTTGCCATATAGGGAGGAGGAACAGGAAAAAGATGAATGTTTTTAATGGAGGAAATGCCATCGTTAGAATAAATGGTCAGTGAAGTGCATCAGTGATTTGATTTGCCCAGCTGTCATGAGCTTCACAGACAGGCTCTCGAGCACTGAAATGAGCTGTACATTCCCCAGGCCTTCCTGAATGAGATAGATTAAACCAGCTGAGCAATGAAAAATGAGTACTGAGCTGTGCTAAGTTTTCACTGGTGATGTTGAGGACCATACCATGAAGCTTCTGCCAGAACTAGTCAAGAGTGATGTTTCTGCATTAAGGAAAATTCAAAACTCTAACAGGTTCTTTCCAAGGATGGAAAGTAAAAATGTTCATTTTCATGAAATTAAGTATTACATAGCCCAGAGAAGATATGTGGGGAGAGGAGAGAAAGCTGTTCCTTGCTCTCAAGCCATTACAAGCTTTACTGTTACAAGTAAAAAGAAAGAAATAGGTGTTTCTTCTTCTTTCTGCCTATGCAGAATAAAACAAGAAGTTAACAGCTTCATTTTAATCAGGCTAAGGTCAGAGGAGACTCTTAAAATGAGCAGAGTAACTGGAAACCATCACTGAAGGGCTGCAAGAATAGGTGAAGTGAATGACAGCCAGGAAAGGCTGAAGTACAGGTGGTTCTTGAAACAGAAGCAGAGACCTCTCAAGAGTATTCAGCACTTTCTTGCTTTCTTTTATTTTAACCTCATGGAAGTATTTTATTCTTGATTACATTTAATTTTAAATCTCAGAAATGTCTGAGAGAGTTGGGAGTTGTTGCTTTATGCATATTTAATACAATAACATCTACCACATTACCGTTAATATTCCAGATTTACCATAGAAATTGGGGTGATTTGTTTAGCTATATTTAACTACAGAAAAAGACATTCACTAATTGCCCGTGAAAATTCTAATTATGTTCTCAGGAAATGTTCAGACACTGATCTTCCAGGGTGATAGATCTTTGTTAATATAAAACACCAGCAAATTTTAATTTAATTTTGCATGGCAAAATTAGATCCAGCTTCTCAAAAGTGAGCACTGCTATTAGGAACCCAGCTTGAAACTTCAAACTCATGTTTGAAGAATAAAGTCTGTAAGCACTGTGCCACCCATAGGCTATAGCTGAAAGTCAGACACTGCAGAGGTACAGGAGTGACTCCAGTTATTCACTGCTGTCCCATTAGTGGTGGAAATACAGACCTACAGTGCAGCTGGAAAAGGGACTTCCTAAGAGAACGAGATGACACCACAGGTTGCAGGCTTTTTTTTCAAGGCCCACATTTGCTTTATACCTTCAGGTTTTGGAACAGATATGTCTGAAAGGCCAGCATCTAAGATGCTAAGACAGTTCCCCAGTGGTGATGTTTTTCTCAGTGTTTGATAAAATGATTTGTAAGATTAGTATTTTTCTCAGCTAATATACCTCAGTGTTACTAACTTTTCTCCAGGAGCCTGTTACCTTTTGGATGGATGTGAGCTTTAAGGTTAAACACCAGCTGATTCAAAAGAGGAAGGAGTGAAACTGTGTTGCTCTGGTAGGGAGTGGAGAAAGGAGAAATCCTTTGCCCTTTCAGCTGAGGGAGGGCTTTGAAGCTGCTGAGTGACACTGCAGCGCCACATTGACTCTCTGCTGGGCAAGTAGGACCTCGCAAAGGATCTTTGCAAAGCAGCTGGCTTAAAGCCAAGGCTTGGTCAAAGGAATCTGTCTTCTAGTATTTTTAGGTGATTTATGTCTCAGTCAGAAGCAGGGCAGTTGGGCTGGCTGGTTTCAAAGCCTGGCTGGAGGATAAGAAATGTTGCTTTTCCTCATGCTAGAGGGCCCCTCTTTACCCAGTAGCTTGCGTCTGGTTTGTTGAAGCCAAATTTCACATTGAGGCAGAGCAGCCTTCAAACCATTAAAGTTACAAATCTCTCTTTAGTTCGCTTTCTTTTTCTAGAGCAGGGACATGGTGGTCCAGTATATGAGAGCTCCTGCCCACTAAGACCCAGTGCATTTAGTCACTGAGTCTGAGGTTGGTAGATGGACTCCGTGTCCGCCCATGTGGAAGCACTAAGTTAATTCCTCAGGCCAGCAATTTGCTGTTAGCTTCATGTCTTCTGCCATTTGGGAATTGCTTTTTCACAAGTAATGCTGGATTTCTTGCTGGAAATCCTTAACTTTGTGTGCAGCAGACCGAATTAAACTGCATCTTGTCAGTGAGTTAATGTACTGAGAAATCCCTCTCCACGGAGCAGTCCATGGCCATCCAGGAGAAGTAGGGGTGCCCTGTGCCCACACCCCAGGGGATGAGGGCCCTTGGAAAGCACTGCCACCCTTATCTCCATTCTCAGTGCCTGCGAGGCCACGCTGCAGCATCAGGGGTGCATGGCTGGCTCAGAACAGACACTTCATTGCAGGGAGTCCTTTGGGACTGACAGCAGCTCCGTGGATTCCTGGGTACAGCCTCCCACTGCCCAGAGTGGCAGCATAGCTGCAGGAGGCAGCACAACTAGCCAAGCTCAGGTGAAACCGAGCCAGAAAACATTAAATCCTGCTGTCCATATTCACCCCTCCACACATCACATATGCTCCAGCTCAGCAGGTAACTCTGGCCCTCAGATTAAAACACTTTTGCCAGATTTGCCCACAGCCCAGCAAGATCCCTTACGCAAGACCAAAATCTGTCAAACCAAAATATTCCAGGTAAATTTAGTGAGATATGGTTTTTTTTTTAAATTATACAACTTGCCAGGAAAATACTTTTGAGGACTTCTCATTTAGTGAAGAGTTTGCATTTCATTTTCAGGGTAATGCCAGCTTCTGACCCGAGATGACATAGATGACATATCACAGGTAGATATAGCAGATGCCATGGCACAGAACAAACTGGTTGTACCTGGTATCACAGCTAAGCTTATTTTACAGAAGCTGAGAAGATAGATAGATAGATAGATAGAGCTGACACAGTGAGAACCAAATGTATCAAAATAAAATTTATTCTTAAAATGGCTAGTTTACACATAACAGCAAAGGTTACATAAGGAAAAGTGCAATGAGTGGAGGAGGCTTTTTTCACCTTAGTATTTAACATGTCTCTGCACTGCAAGTAGCTTCACACTCAGGCTATTATACTTCTTAGCGATGGACAAAAATGTGATTTATTTTTTGATGTTAACACCATTTCTGTATAGCTAAAAGGTGTTCCAGCATTCACACCTGCTGAGTATGTATTGGACAATCTCTCACACAAGTCTTGCATGAAACCCAGATAACATTTAGAGTTTGACAGCTCAGAAAGCTAAATTATAAGCATAGCGATAAAAAATATATATTAGTTTACTAAAGTCTAAAAAAAAAAAAACTTTAAAAAAGGAGGTAAAATAAACCAGAACAGTTTTCTATGTGCAAGCCTATATTCAGTCTAGAAAAAACTAATATCGGCCCTGCTCTTTTAAGGATATTAGCTCTCACAATGTGCAGCTAATTCACTGTCTTCAATATGAAGGACCTTGCCTATGTTACTTGTGAAAAGTCATGGCAAACGTTGCAATTGGGAGCAGGATACTCAACCATCAGATGCTGTAAGGTTAGATCAGGTGATGAGTGGAATCGCCTAATGGTACTACTAGAGGAGAAATTCACAAATTGCTTTGTTTTGTTGCATCACCCTATTTTTGATGTATTAGGGTGGCTTTAAGTTTTTTTTAAAGGCACATTTTTAACATTGCAAGGCAACCATCTGCCTACTAAATAAGTAGGATGGTGAAGTCCAAGTTACATTTGTTATCAAATGCAAGGCTTCACAAAGACAGTAAGAACACAGATGCCTTCTTAAAGCAGAGGTCACTTCTACTACTCACTTTGCATTATTTTCTTTAGTCTCCTTTTTATCCCATAGATCTTTCTCTGAGATTTAGAAAAGCAGCTTTGGAAAGAAGTAATTAGAACACTGCACATCTCCAAGTTATGTAGCACATTCTGCCTCTTCCCCTTTCTCCACTTTTCCATTATCCTTTCCAAGTTTCTTAAACATGTGCTGTAGCCAGAAATCTTTGCCATTTATCCCTACCTCTCTTTGCTACAAGCACATAGAGGGTCACAGCAAGCCCCCTAACAGCATCTACCGCACTCCTGCTAGGTGCAGAATGAGTTGTGACATTCTGTTCCCATCCTGTGCACACACACACACACATACTCTCACCAGTTACTGCAGCTTGCTGAAACACCGTTGCCTTCCATACTACTTTGCAAGTCTCTCTCCTAGTGACCCAGGAGAGCTGACAGCAAGAAGAAAGCAGCTCATACTTGAGATACAGGCAAGCCACTCCTACAGAATGCAGCATACACGTGAGTTGCACCTTGGTTTTCTTTCCTTCCAAGGTTTGACTAAGAACTTCAGGAGCATAATACGCTTTAACAAGTCCCACAGTCTAATGACCTTGGATTTGTTTCAGACGGCAAACAAAACCTGCTGGGTGGTTTCACCATGCAGTATGTGAACCAGAGAGCTAGCACTGTTCTTTTACCAAACAGAAGGATGCTTCCTCTGTAGTGTGGATCACCAGTATGGTAATGAACTTTCAATCTGACCCAAGCTCTGCCACTGGGGGAAGAGGCCGCTGGACAACCTCGGACTGCCCAGATGATCAGGTTCTCTCTCTTCTCCTCTCCTTGGAGTCTGACGATCTACATGGCCTTCCTTGGCAGATGGTATCCGAACACCATTAGGCTTCCACTCTGTGTGTACAATTTTGTAATTCTGACCCTCATTATTGTCCCAGAAGGTATGTTCTCCACTTTGGTAAGAAATGCAAAACTCTATCTTCTCTTCAGAGGAAATGGCAGGAGGAAAATCAATGGTAAATGAGAAGGTATCATTTTCAAAATCACTGTAAACATTGTTCATGTACACACACTCAACATCTTTGTAGGTCTTCCATGTGTCAAAAGTAATACGAACCTGAACCTTTTTTTCAAAGCTCACGTTTTTTACTTTCACAGTGCCTGACAGCACCTTCTCTTGCAGGGTGCAGGTCTCCAGGCAGACCAGGTTCTTCTGCAGAAGGTTCCTGAAGTCCAGGTAGTCAGCTGAGGGCTGAGGGAAGCCCAGAATCAAGTTTTTCTCCTCACGGAGTTTTAAGTTGGATGTTATGTCCTCGATGCCTAAGAGGTCAAACTGCAGATCCCACACAGGGGGCTCCTGGAACTCAGAGAAGGTGTGGATCACTGTCAGGGACAGCCCCTTGGAGTCTGCAAACACAACGCGCTTCTTGGCTCGGGCTGGCGAGTGGCTCCAGCCGCTCTTGGGCTCTTCCGAGTCACGTTTCACATGAAGGCACGGCCTGAGAGGTTTGAGTCTGTTCACGAAGTTGTGCCTTTGGCAGTCCTCGAGGGGGCTGAGAAAGCTCTTCAGCGGTGGAGAATGGGCCATGCAAATTCGCATGGCCATATCCACAGGCATGATGGAGCTGGGCAGGGGTCTCGGGTCCAAGATCTGTATCATTCTGAAAGGAGAAGAAGCACGGGTTGTTATCACTTGTTACATCAGGTAAGAAGCTTCTCAAGAATGCGCATTTGCTTCACCCATTCTCTTCATTATTCACGGCCTCATCTCTGCAGAGCTTTAAACAATGCAGCCTAAATCAAAATTGACAGTTCCAGCTAAGGAAGCAGGGTGAGACTAGTCAGTCGTTTCTTGCCAGTCCTAAACTTCTTCAAATCTACTCTCCTTTTTTTATCCGAACCTCTGAAAAACAGATTTTAGTGAAAGCTAATTGAACATTGCATTTTTCTTGAAAATACAGAAAAGAACATTCTAGTAACAAGTAAAACAGATCCAGTTAAATGGGTAAGTGCTCATCCACTTGAGCTTTTTTCTTAGAGACACTGAGTGAGGTCTTAAAATTCCAACAAGCTGGATCAGCTGCTTCATCTCTGAGCACAGGCAGCACTATATTAAGCAAGTTGCCTGTCCCATCAGAGCATCAGATGGGATTCTATATATCTTTATGCAGAACTATCATTCTGTGGCTCTGAACAACTACAAGCTGATCTTTTTAGATACTTGTTTGGTTGAATAAAAATACTAAAGCACCTTCAGAAATATTTTTATGAGCTACAAACCCAGATCTAAGTAACAGGGCTCTTTGCACAGTTAATGTCAACTGCTAAATCAAGCAGGGGAAAAAAATGGAAGAAGTGAGGGACATATTTTTCACATGCTTAGGCTTCAAGAATTGACTTTAAAACAACTTCTAATAAAATCCCTAAAGACCATGCTGAAAGTCTAGTGCAAGTATTCAATAAGAACGCTACAGTTTTATTTATAAAGAGTTACTCATAACCCTCCCTCTCAGATGATGGACACCGAAGTTACTGTGCGAGGCCATGACCCACTCAAGACCAGATAGCTTGAATATTTCTAAAAAAGGGGCTTCAGCTACAGCACATCCCTGCTGAGATGGATGCAGTCCTTGCTGTAAATGGAGAGTTTTGTTGAGTTGCTGAAAGGCATTTGCTTTGCCATTTAAATAGATGGCTTTCTGCTTCCCAGAGCTCACTGGTATTCCAGAGC
>VWZN01017195.1:404880-424533 GCA_013396955.1 Regulus satrapa
GGGGCCGGGCCCGCGGCGGCCGCACGGGCTGTTCGCCTGCCGGGGATGGCACACGTGCCCCGTGTGGGGCCGCTCCGGGCCCAGCGGAACGAAAGCCGTGTTAAATTACAGGCTTCTCTGCTTTCTCTTGGAAGGGAGCTGGGGCCCTAAGCTGTAGGGTAATGCTCCTCGGTCAGAAATCCATCATCCTGGAATATAACTGCCAACTGCCTCGGTGAAAAAATACTTTGGAACTTTTAATGTGAATGGTGCTGATGGCCGTTCACCTCCCACACCTGGTGCGCTCTGCACTGTCTGAGGACGACAGGTCCTGCTCTAGGCCCCACATTTTATCTATTACTGCGTTTTTCCAGAGGAACGGGACAAACGCTGTTTTTTTTGGCAGCCCCTGCAGCATCAGCCGTAGCAGTTCCGTGGCACTGCTGGTGCCATGCACAGGTGACAGCATGCTGTCCTCTGCAGGCTGGGAGGAATCCACCTGGAGCAGGTTCATCCCCCAGCTCCTGCTCTTCAAAGACCATGTCCTGGTTGCTAACTTTCTCTCTGGATCTTCTGTGGATCAACAATTCCACTGCCACCTTCTTGCTGCTCAGCTGCTCTTTCCCACGGGTGGTAGATGATTGCAGTCAACCTATAAGATATGGGAGGGAGTCTGTGAACTGTGACTTTTCTGAGTTCGCAGCTTTACCAGTAGATGAGACCACCTACAAATGAACAGCAGGAAGTCCTGTGTTCTACATGAAGCAAAGGACAGGGATGAACAAACAGTAAAGGATTTTTCCGTTCTTGGTTTGTGAGCAATGTAAAAGGAATTTTAAAAGATCTAATGTAAAAGAAATTAAAAGCTTTAACACTTATGTGTGAGAATTTATTAGAAAATAGGGTGTGAGCATAGCAGATGATGACAAAGACTTCAATCTTGGATTCAATTAAACTGAATTTATATAAGCAGAGGGAACAGTCTGGAAAGACTAGGGGCTCCTGCTGACAGATGCATGGCACATGGATCAGTATCTGCCTCTGTATATATAATGAGAGTATTCATAAGACAGTAACACTTCAGTTTCTTAGTTCTGCCCCTTGGTGAGTGAAGTTCCTGCTTTTTGTGACATTGCATGACAATAAGTGTCACCCTGATGAAGTCTGAAGCAGTAACTGGCAATGCAGACAAGGCTTTGGAAGGTCCTGCTGTGTTCCCCAGAGCCAGTTACCCAGGACAGCCTTCCCTGGTCTTCTACTCAAGTTGCATCTCTGCTGCTCACCTTCTCTTCCTCTCCTTTCCCTTCTCTTATCTTTTGGTGACTGCTGGCTCCCTGTCAAAGGCAGATGATATTTTCTCATTGTCCACAGAAAGTGATAGAAAACAGCGTCTGTGTGTTGGAAGCTTTGCTAGTAGCCTTACTAGTCACAAGTTTATTCCTCTTTTGGAGGAGCTACGAAGACTTTCAGCCCCAGCCACCTACCTGCCGTAAGCCAGGCCAAATGTACCCATGGGTATAAAGGAGGACTGGACTCATGGCTTACCAAATCCCTTCTACGTACGCATTATAAAAAATTAGTAAATAACTCTAGAGTGTTTTGAGCCTGTGCTACTTGAATCTTTGTCCATGCAGCTTCCCACACACACTGTTTAGCTGGGCTGCTGTGTTATCAGGGATCACTTGCAGCTGCTGGGGCTGCTCTATCACACTGTCTGCAGGCCCTAAACAAGAGCTGCTTTGAAGCCTGTGAAAAAGGAGATGCCTCAAGGCTTTCCTACACATATTTCTATTGCTACGTAGTAGCTCATTGTATTGTTGCCGCTATAAAATATTTTTGCTCCTGCTGTGTAAAATACCTGTGTTGCTCAACTTGGAAAATATCTTGAAAGATTGTTTAACGTGATGTGTTTAGCAAAAAACCAGTAGTGAGATCCAGAGCCTTTCATGGGCAGACCATTGCCCAAGTCAGTAAATACAGACTGGATTCGGTAACTTTGTGCCTAATTGGTAATCTGGAGCACATTCATGGCCCTGTACCTGATGTACGTGTCCCAGTTCCTGATTGCCAATACAAGCAGAGAGTGTTGTGCAGAGCCAGGGAAACTTTCCTCATCCAGGGAGGCGTCCCTGCATTGAGGCAAACTGACAGGTTATCTGAGATAGCACACAAGTTTGTCCTGTCAGGGATGGTTCCCTAGCTGTGCTTTTTATAGAGGACTCAGGTTTCCAGATACTTTGGTTTGGCATCCTAAAATGTAGGTCTGTCTGCCTTACTTTTGAAATAGTGCTGCTAAAATGGGAGCAGAGGGAAAAAAAAAAAACCCTCTACTGTCATGCTGTGCATTTGACAGCACCTTGTGGCATATCAGGTTTTCTGACATGGGTAAATGCACAATGGCAGAAATATATTACTGGAAAAAGCACACTAATTTTAAAATCAAGCCCCATCATGCTTCTATAAGAAGGAATACCAAATCGATCACCCAGACTAGTTGTCTTTTCCTAAAAAAAGTGGCACATTAGATGTAGTAAGTTAATTGCAACAAGTTATCCATAGAAAACACGTTTTTATAATAGCTACCATAGTTTCACTAAACCTTGAATGTATGTTTTGAAAAGCCGTTTGCAGCCTAGATGGTCCAGATGCGATGTAAGGCATAGGTTCTCTTTCAGGGAGCTCATTGGGGTTGCTCGGTGATAACCCACCAATTGGGTTCACACTGTTCTCTTCAAAGACAAAGATATGGTATTAACTTTACAGTGAGTGCTTTTATATGCAGACGGTCCTCCGGGTGTTGCCATTCTTCGCCTCACCTGAACTAATCAAGACCTTTCAATCAGCAGTTCTGCGCGGAGATAATGAGTGACTGTGCCTTCCTCTCAGCTATCACACCGCAACGGGCTGCTCTGGTCATCTGTTTGCTGGCTCTTGTCGTTTTATCGGAATGAAACAACTGATTTTTTTTCTGCCTCTGTTCCGAAATTGACTAATTAAGCAAGGATTTTGTGGTTTGCTATGAATTTATTACTTCCAAGTCGCTCTGCTTCTTTGCTATCCTCCCCCGCAGCTTCAGGAGGGAAGAAAGGAAATACATTGCAGTGGAGGATATGGAAAGAGTAGAGGAGCTGTTAGCATTTCATTAAAGCCTTTTGAAGCAAAGAAAAGCAAATATTTCCTCAGAGCAAAGTAAAGCCATGACCACCTTTATAGGTAAACACATCTAGAGAGAAAAAAAAACTGTCTCCATTTCACTTGCATAGTAATGCATCTCTTGAGAAATCCTTGCTGTTTTCTGGGTGGGAGAGCAGTGCTAGCTTACAGTTACAGTATGCAATTGAGCAGGGAAGCTTTTGATTTGCTTTTGGCCTTGAAGCTAAAACAAATTGCTAGGCCAGTGGCACTACACTGGTGTCACTAGAAAACAGAATATGCCCACCTTATTTTGGCTGCACGTATTTTGTTCCTGCAGCATCACACACCACCTGTGAATGAGACAGAGCTTTAGTGACTTTAAAGAACACCTGTAGTACAAGGGACAATTTTGTCACACAAGGTTTGCAGCAGCCTTTTTCCCCCTTGAGTTCTTCTGGTCGATATTTGTTCTCTGCTACTAAGACTGATCTTTGTAATCTGTGAATTATCTAATGAAGTTGGGTTGCAATTTTCTATGAATTGTAGATGATTTGTCACTTTGAAAATGTATCGTGGCAGAGAAGTGTGTGGCTGTCTGAAAAAGTGACACAGAAAAGGCAGTAAAACATATCTCCGGCTGCTCAATGTTTAGTGTCATGTGGCTATATTAATGGATATTTTGAGCAAAATCCCTTAAACTGATTTCAGGCAAAATGCAGTCTTTTAGAAGTACAATTGCTTTGCTAGTGTGTAGTAGATGAAATAAAGACAATGCCACATTATTTGTAAATTGCTGCAATGTAGACTAAAAACGGAAAGAAAACCAAAAGCAGGAATAGCACAAATCTGGGTATTAATTCTTGTAATAACCTGAACTTCCTATGAAGTGTTTCACAAAAGAGTGCAGAAAACAAATCACATACATATATTTTATACATGAGTATAAATCTGACTTATAAATACAGACCAGATTAACTTTTGAGAATGCAAAGGCTTCCCTAGATATCTGAAATAAATGCAGTATTTCAATATCGCAACATTCCTTTTCTCTTTTTTTTGGTGGGTTTTATTTTTAAACACACACCTGAGACAGTTGAACCTTGATAATCTGTGGCCAAATATTTTATAAATATAAATCATATTGCTATGTGTAGATAATCAGTGTTTGTTCTCTCTTTTTTTCCCTAGGCCCAGATGAAGGAATTGCCTCTGCTGAAGAATAATCTTTTCCAAAGAAAACAGTAAGTGAAATGCTGCTTTGTGCAATTTGATTTATGCTTAATGTTGTGTTAAGAAGCAAATGTTGGTTGAGCAGACACTTCCATCAGCTATGTGGGCAGTATTCTCGCTCTCTGCAATCTCTCAAGGAAAAATGTGATTTTTTTTATTTTTTTTTTTTAAATCCACATGTGCAGAATTCCCTACAGACTTGCAGGAGCCACATGATTATTCAATACGATTACCAATCCCATCAAATTTATGTTGTATAAAACCTTCATCCTGAAGAAGCATTGCTATATCTGACAGTGGCCCAACTAACATCTTCAAGATGTTCACACAGAGTGTTTAGAAGCCCTTGAAGGGTCTGAGTAACACTCCTTTTCTTGTTCTGCCACCCAGGAGACAGGATCCATTTCTGTATTTTAGGTTCTCTTACAAGGTCCTTTTTGTTCTGTGTATCACAAGGGAAGAATGAGGCTTGGAAATCAGTAGAGTGAAATTCTGTGTCAAGCTTTTCTTGGATTTTCTGTGTGGGGAAAAAGCTTCCCTATGGCATATGTCTAAGAGATGAATGAATGAATGAATGAATCTTTTCTCTTTCAAATTTAGTTTAATTTCTAACCACTTCAGAAAAGAAATTTGAGTTTCCCAGGACTGACCTAGTTATCCCTTTTTGGGTGTAGCATGCATATGTATATGAACATCTATTTCCTCAGTTTCACAGGGGTCAAATTTCTTGCATACATTCACTTCATTTTTAGATTTGCTGGAAAGAATGAAGCTCTTCAATCCAAGTGCTGTAACATCATCAGTGTTATGTTAACATCATCCATCCTGCAGTGGAAGGGGAAATAGTTATGGCCCTGAGTGTGGAAAGATTTGTGGTCTAAATAATATATTTTCAATAAATTGGTTTCTTTGGGTTATTCTTAGACGCTGCTTCCCAGAACACAGATGGTTTACTGTCAAAATGTGATTGCTCCATATATGCAATAATGTTCCATATATGCAATAATACTTGAAAGCAGTAAGTTTTGCAAAATTTAAAATTATTTTAGTTAGCGAGAATAATCTTGCATCCTTCTCTGGAGAATTGCAGTTACAGAATAGTGGAGGCTGCAAGAGGCTTTCTGATGTCCTGTAATCCAGTCTCCTCCTCAAAGCAGCAGTAGCTCAGCTGGACGAGCTGCTCAGGTTGCTTGTCCAGCTGAGCTTTTAACTCCTTCAAGGGCACAGCCTCTCTAGACAGCCTGTGCCAGTGCTAACAACTCTATTAATTTTTCTGTTTATCTGACTGGAATTCCTTTTCTGCAACATGTGACCACTGCCTCTTTTCCTTTTGCTGTACTTCTCAAGGCAATGTCTGGCTTCATCTTCTCTCGAGTTCCTCTTAGTAGTAGGAGGCTGCACTCTGACCCACCCTAACTTAGCTTAACTTAGCTTTCCTTTTGCAAGTTGAGTAAAGTCAGTTCCCCCAGTCTCACCTTCTGCAGCACATTCCAGGCACTGACCATGCTGGTGACCTTCCACTGCTCTTAATGCAAACCCAATATTCAAATTCAAACCTAACCCCCACACATCCTTCCTAGCTGGTACTTTTTAACCACTTTGTGTTAACCAGGTAACTGGATGGACTTAGTTCATTGAACAAAACACAGCTCACACCCTAACTTCATCTACCCTTCGCTCTGCTGCAAAGGCATGGCTCTCACCTTGGTGGCACTGACATGCATTTCCTGGTCATAATGTACACTTGCAGGAGTTGAGGGCTTTCCTCTGAAGAGGAATCACCGAGTGTGTTGGGGGGGAAAAGGAATTCTGGTTTTATTCCCAGACTAGGTGAAAGCAAAAAGCTTCTCTTAACCCAGATTGTAGTTAGAATTTTTTTTCTTTTTAACTAAGTTCTGATGTTTTAAGGAATAAATGTCCAACATGGTGCTTCTTGGAAACAACATTTAAAGAACAAAAGTCAATAAAGCAAACCTTTCTCTTTGCCTCCAGCAAAGAGTTCTATCAAGGATCTCTTTGCAGAGAATGAGATGGGACCCAAAATAACACATAGCATTGGTGGAACAGCATTCATGTCATTCTCTAGGCTAAGAAATACCCATCCTGAAGTACTCGATCCTTTTTTATGCACCCATATATTTCTCTGCAGTATATTTATGTATGCAAAGATGCATACCTGTAACAGGAGAAGCTCAGAGAGATGGAGTCCAGTCAATGCTGCTTTCAGCCTATTTGTAGGACAGGAGCTGCCTGTCACCAAGCCAGGGCCTGACTATATCAGCTGGCTATTATGGGAGAGGAAGTTGTGGTTCTGTCCTTTGGGAGCAAGTGAGGGAATAGAAGGAAGTAAAATATTTGCTCAATAAATCTTTTTCCATCCCATTTAAATTTCTAACTTTTAAAATTTTTCTGTACCCCAAGGGAAAGAAAAATTACTTCCTTGGTAGCTTTTTTTTCTCAGGGTGGTAATAGAGAGTAAGCATGAAAAAAATAAACTCTAGTTCTGTATAAAACAGGTAGCACATAAATTATGTATTAATTTTATTACTGCCGTCATATATTACACATTTGTTACACATTTATTATACTTCTCAAGATAATAGCCATATTCATAATTTATACAGTCTGTGTTTGAACATCCCACGAAGAAAGAATTTAAGAAGAACTTCTCTGCTAGTCATAGCACAACAAAGTTGAAAGCAGGATGGGGTGTGGGTCACTGGAATGTCTCTGTTTTAGAAATTACGCCCTGTTATCAGGGCTGCTAGTTTCAGAATCAGGTTATGCATGCCCTGCAGGTATAATACCAGAAAATAAAATAGTATACTTGGCCATTTTATGTAAAAACCTGTAGGTACAGATAGAGGAAGAAAAGTGATGATTCATTATCTGTTCATCCAAAAAGCAAGAATGCTGATTCACACACTACACCCTAAAGCTTCACAAGTCTAAACGTATTCTTGATTATAGTCAAATCATCTTTCTAGATGCTGTGCACAGGAGATGAGCTATGCTTTCTGTCAGTGATCTTGTTCTAAATCAAAAGGTCTAAATCAACCTTCGAGTCAGTAGCATATGTCTCTTCTAGTATGTCCTACTTCTACCATCCCATTATAAGTTTCGCAAATGATATATAGTACTTGTTTTGTCCTCTGTGTTTTCAAAAAGCACAGAGAACTTTAAAAACACATAATATAGTTGATAGCATAGTACAGCTTCTTACTCCAGGCTTATGCTTGTGCCCTGTTTTTTATGATAGCCATATACAAATATGAAGGCAAATTAATCCTTTTTGCAGGAAAAAGTCGTTCTGTCCAAGACAGCTTCCTGGACTCAGATGTTTATGGGTTTTATTTTTGTATCAGTTTGCCGAAGTTAGCAAAACATTTTTTTCACCCATTTTTATCAAAATAAGACATTAATCTCAGTTTTGTTTAAACTGTATAAACTATTAGAGTTGGGTGAGAAGTTGATAAAAAACAGTCCTTTTTTTGGTCATTTGTTTCCTAATGAAACTGCGTGAGACCTACTCCGGGGTAAGCACATCAGACTGGTGTGAAGTATGAATAACATCTACCACATAAATATAAAAACTCCCTACCATGATTCTCTGGCTGACATTTCTAATTATACTTTCTCAGCTAAGGCAATAGTCTCTTGCTTTCATGGGTCTTTGAGGTCCTCTGTTCTCAGGATCATTTCCTTTCTTTATCCATATGAATCTGAAAGAGTGATTATACTCCTGAAGGTCTTTCACCCTGAACAATGTTATCACACTCAGTGTGTAACCCTTACAACGCAACTAATAACAAGGGTGGCAACTCCCACTTGAAACTCCTACCAGGCTTTTCTTGATGGGGCAAGATGATGCTTAGAAACGCATTCAGTGGGATGTGTTCCGAGTTTAGGGACAATTATGCTTTCACTGTGCATCATCCCTACAGCCACAATAGTTTGCAGAAATTTAACAGAGCACGGGGTTCCTTTGAATCCGTGGGTTTCTGTAGTTCAGATCCAGTATGCTATAATCAGATCAAAAGGCAAAAACCAACTTCAATCTGTTGTAATGCTGAAAAGTAATGTCATAAAAAACTTTACCGTTTCATGAAATGTTGCCTAACATTTATTTCATCTGTCTGTATTGTCTGTTTATGGAAGAAGGGGTGGTTCAGCAGACTAGCTGAGCTAACCTTTCCCTGCAGATTCACACTGGTCTAAGTTTAACAGAGTTTAACTCTTTATCAAAAGAGTTAGACATTCAAAGATCTGAATTAGAGCAAGACTACAGCAGGAAGGAAACATGGCTTACGGATAAACCAGGCTGTATGTACTCCAATAACCTGTAGCCAAAGTACCATAGAATTCTTTGAGGTGCTGCTATGTCACCCAGTATTTTAACTCTCCCAAACTATATTGGGGCTCCATTGTTGAGATATAGTATCAAATCTAAACTCAGATTCCTTCCTTTCAAAGTCTTCTGAGTAGATGAGTTCAATTACCTGCTGAGACTTCACTCTTGCAGATCATTGACTGCTCAACCACCTTAAATTTGCCTTTGGTAGCCAGGCCCAGAGGGCTGATGATGGGATGGGTGATGCAAAAAATGTACACATGGATTTTGAGTGGGTGAGAGAGATACAAGCATACATCCTGAGAAAATGCTTAGTATGCTCTTTCTTAATCTGAAAAGCAGGGCACTGATTTCCTGTCAGGGGACACTTTCGAAAAGGAATGTCTGGAATTGCCTACTAAATTGGGTTTAACTTGGAGTAGGAGGCAGAGAGCAGGAGGAAATCATGATGGAAAAAAATGGATGTCAGGCTAGGAAAAAATTGGGCTAGAGGTTCTGTGTATCTAGAGGCTTTCTTCTGTCTCTGAGCAGTTGCTATGACAGAGCCCTATTTTTATGGGGTCATGCATTTTCTTCAAGGGCAACCCAGAAGGGAGCACTGCCAATTCATGTTGGTCCTTCTCTCCTATCAAAAATATCATAATAAAATTTAAATATAACATGTGCCAAGAAAGAACCAAGCAAAAATTACTTACATACATTGTCTAAATATGAAGGGAAATTTTAAGTCTTTATAAATTCTATATTTTCACTGCAGGTAAGTGTTGTGCAGGTAAGGGGTTTGTAGACATATTTGAGTTTATCTAAACATCATTACTCTGATAGAAATTCAGTCTTGGATGTTTTATTAAAAAAAAAAAAAAAACCAAAATCTTTTAGTGTCCTTGAACAGTGCTAAGCACAAGGTCTCTGATTCAGAGGAGATGCTGGCCACTGCCCTTCCTTGGCTCTATTTCCTTCACCTTGTACCTCAAGTAATACACTGCAAAATTTAGGAAAAGGTGACAGCTAAAATGACATGTGATATTTAAGAAGCACGTTTTCCTGACATCTCCTCCTACCCCCCCCCCCCCCCTCTTTTTTTTGTTTTTTTTTTTTTTTTTGTCCCTGCAGTTAGAGGTGTGCTAGTCACGAGCATCTAACAGCTCTGTGTGCCAGTCTTGGGGCTGGGCTCACATATCTGCACACAAACTCTCCACAGGGAAACACTTGTCCCTGGACTGAGGCAAGGCAGGTTACCCAAGGGGATAAAATGGGGACTCAGTGTGCCATTCTTGCCCAGAGGACACGAGGGGAAGGGATCAGATTCATTCTTGCTTCCTCCCACGTGCAGCTAGTGGAGGACAGGCAAGTCCCAATTCAATGACCCTTTCCAAGAAATTTAAGGTCATGTCACAGGGTTTGCTGAAGACAGAGCAGGACTTGAGATGAACTCCTTTGTCCTAAAACACTACTGAGAGCAGTCGTGTTCCCAGCTGCAGCTGAGAATCAGCTTGCAAGGTGAGCAGCCTGTGAGCTCCAAGGTGGTGCCTTGCAGAATCAGTGAATCAGCCTTACCATACGCTGACACACCAGGTACCAAAACGAGATTAGTGTGTCAGTGGGTCTGCTGCAAACCCGGGCCAATTTGGTAGCACAAATTCACAATTATTAAAAGGAAAGGTTCTATACCATATTCAGAAGCAACTTAAAAATAGGAGAGTGTTAGTTTCACATAGATAAACTTGGAGGGCTGACATAAGATAATAAAAGGTACATAGCAAAGGAAAAGAACATTCAAATAAATCTCTGCAGGTCACTGTGGCCCTGCTTTGAATTCCTTCCAAATTTAGCCTGGAGTATCCATGGCCATGCCAAGTTGCTTTTGTATGCAGCACAACAGAACTGGTCAAAACTAAATTTCAAACAGAAAAACAAATTCCATTATCTCTTTCATAATTTTTTACTTCTTAATCACTTTATAACTTAGAGCCTTCCAATAGCTGACAGAAAATTTGCTACTTAAGAAGTTGTTTAGAGATCCCTGAATTGAAAGATAGAATATGAAGTAAAATCCAATCAAGGTACCAAGAAACTATGGAAAATCTTTCTCTGTGACTAGTCCCTGGAAAGATTGTTGCTGTTTAGGGTTGTTTTTTTTTTTTGTAAACCTATTTTTCCTACAAGAGAAGGAATATAATTTTTCCTAATAAGTAGCCAAAAAGTACAGATAATTGTCAGTCACCAATGAAAATATTTCCCCCTCTCCTCCCAAAATTCAAAAAATTCTTAGACTTTTTTTATATGGAGTTTTTTATTGTTTGGGATTCTTGGTTAACATTTATGTAAATAGATCCATTTAGTAATTTAAAATGCTGTGGTGTTTTGCAAAAGAAAAGGGTACAAATTATCTTGTGTGCAGAATTACAATTTAATTTGTTAGCCGTATTTCTAATGCAGTTTTTAGAATAACTGAAGCACTGTTTGGGTCTATAAAAATCAAAGTCTTTTACTGATTTTAAATTTCTTGTTTAAAACTTTTTGACACATAATTCACATTATGTTTATGAAGGGTCCCTAACCAATGGACAGAAGGCAGGGTTTCCCAGTGGTACCATGTTCTATGATTTATCAGAATGCTTGGCATCAGAATTAAAAAGAACTTTAGACTTTGCCATTACTCGCAATAAACACATACCCAGCTGGTTTGCACAATTCCTCCCAATATAGACCCAGAGGGACTATATTAAGCCTTGTCACAGTTTGAATTTGGAACCCCTTGTCCAAAGAGTATAATGTCACCTAAGCTTTCACATTTGTGCTGGGAACAGCTAGAGCTGAAGCAGGGGTTTAAAAGAGGACACTGGCAACTTGCCTGAAGAAAAAAAAAAAACCTAACTGCCAATAAATCTTCTGCCTAAAGTATCTGGACAAAGTGGAACTTAGAAATTAAAAAGATTCGGTAACTAGGCAATGTCAAAATAAAAACACACAGTCTTGGATTCCTTGTTTCTTTGTCAAGAAAAAGTATATATCCAAAGTAAGCCAGTAACTAAAGGTTAAACTCGGTTCCTCTGGCTGTGCCAAGCTGATGTCTGTCCATACATACAGATCTTTATCTTGAGCAACTCTGTGAGCTTGGCCTCTGTGGGAACATAGTTTGGATTTCATCGTTTCTGATCAGACTAATAATAATAGCAAGGCTGTGACTACTCCATTCTGCCAACAGAACTGTTTAGGTGGTTCTAATATCCCTTTGCAGAACATCTGCTTTTGCTTCACTCCTTTTTCATTCTTGAATTAACTCTTACCTCACCTACAGTGAACTCTTCCACCATCCCAACTGGGTAATTACCTCAATAAAAAAGACAAGGTAGCTGTATAAATGCTGTTTTGCAAGAAATGCAATGTAGTGCACAATTCAGACAGCAGTGTTGTACTCCCTGCCCATCCTGCAGCCTTAGTGGCCCTGTGCAGTGTAAGGCACCAGCTCACACCATGTCTTAACTCAGGCTTCCAAGTCAGCATCTGCTGGACAAGGATATTGCTTTGGAGCATGGTCTCAGGGTGGCCATTAATGCATAATTTGGATTTAACCACTATAGTTTCCCATAGCTTTTTTGAACAATGTAAGTAGCATGAATACTTGTTTAATTTCTTACTGTACTGAAGAATAATATCTTCTGATTTCTGGTTCGTCTCTTCAGGGACTTGTTAAATATTCCTTTAAAGAATGTTACGGACTCAGCATCAAAGTACATTATAAATCTGTCCAGAAATAAATAACACAGTGCTGAGGAATGTTAGCTAAGGGAATCTAGAGTAGATTTATTTCCTTCTCTCCCACTCTTCTGCCAGTGCAGAGGCAAAGCCTTCAGATTCTTCTCCTTTCCTAAAGGGACTGGCAGTTGACCAGCTAAATTAGCAAAGCATTAGGTATGTTACTGAACTTCCCATAAGCAGGTCTCTCTATGTAAGTCAACATGACTACTCCAAATATTGCAATACTTTTCTAGACAGAACTATGGCATGTGGGGGGAGAAAAAAAAGCAACTCTCTGAGCTCTTAGCCAAGGTGGGCTACACCTGTACCTGTACAGGACTGCTACAGGACTCTGTGAGATCTCTGCTAAAAGCAGACCAGTTCTCCCCCAGAAAATGGTGTTACTGTGCTGTTAGATGCAAAAGACAGTTTCTACTTCACGCTCTCTAGAAGGTAAATCCAACTTCCCAGAACTTGCCTCTCTGCGTTACCTGAATAGATGCCAAGTGAGAATTGCTCAGAAAAAGTAAAATTTTATTTTATTATTTATAATATATATTAAGTCCGTTTTGCTAAAAGTTCTTTTGGCAAAATTGGAGGATTCCTAATACTTCCTGATTTTTCCTGTGATTGTTCTGTCTTGGATAAAATGAACACAGGCAGGTATCAGTTGGGGTAAACCTGCATTGTGGCCTCTCAGATCTTTGTGACAGCCCAGACTGCTTTGGATCACTCAATGTAGCTATAAAAAGGGAAACTGACATTCCTAATAGCATTATTAAATACTGCTACGGTGTAAAGTGCCTGAATGGAAAAGAAAACTCCTGAGCCATCTGTGCATGTGCTGTCATCAGTTCCACAGCGCTCTGCACCCTTCTGAATGCACGGCTGACTTTGCTGGTTGTGTCCAACTGATGAACTCAAATGATAACTTCTTTGCCTACTATTTAAGACCCCCTAGTAACAAGTGTGCATTCCATATATTTTTTCCGGGAATACCATTTATATTGGATCAAATACAAATTGGGCCAACTTGTATCCAGTGTTTATCTTTGCAGAGGATTGCTGTTTACAGGCTAAGAGGGCCACAAGAACATCTGGGTCCTGTCATCCAGATTGCAAGGGCTATTCTGGTCCACACTGAATAGTTTCCATGCTAGGACAGTTTTGAGTTCTGCTCCATGAGCTGTCCAGACAGCAGAGAAAGGATCACCAGTGAAATTATTTCTGAAGAAAACCAGTTAGTAAGCTAATGTGAAAAAGCTATTTCACTGTTAGATGTTAGATGATTCCAGGTCCCTATGGGACTTTTATTTGTGTGCACACATATTGTGTGCAGAGATAACATTTCAAATGTCTTTAAAGTTTTAAGATCTTCATCATGTCCACTTCTTCACACCCATCTAACCCTCCATTCAGCTGTTTTGTTTCCAGTCTTGAAGTTGTTCAGGTCATGAGGCAAATCTGGAAGTAAAATGGGCTCCCACTGGGCATCTTCTGGGGAAGTGAGGTAGGAGACTCAGTTAAGTACTGCTCATCTTTAAGACCAAAGGGCCTGGCCAGATGAGGCAAAGAATTGAAAAGGAAAGAGAGAAGGATGACCGTTCCTGGAGGATTCCAGAGAGATAGAATCTGAGATATATTTAGTTCTAACCCCAAGTAACCTTGCTGTTGAAACGACATCTTGTGTAACTTCTCCTCAGCAGCAATAGTTAGCATTTATGTAATTATGAAAAGTAAAAATTACCTATTTTTAATTATAAAGAAATGTGTTCAGTAGCCTCTAAAATAGAAAAAGGAAAACATTAAAATATGTTTCCCAGATAGCTAAAATCCTCATTACACAGCGTTACATTGTACACTAAAAAGTATTGCCATTTAAAGAGGAATTTATTAGGTATTAGGCATTGGCTGCACTGGCCATTTACACATGCTAAATAATCACATTCCCAGGATTAGCACCATTTACTATTTTTAGGCAGTCAGATTACATCACTGTGTACCCATGATCTTGAGAGTGACCATAAGGCAACATACCAACAATCAAGGTATGTTTGCTAAAAGAAGAAAATCAGTAATTTTCTGGTTGGAATGAAAAATTCTCTTCCGTGGACAAATAAAGACAAATTACTGCTATAAGGCATATATAAATGATGTAGAAGAAATCTCAGTGGCTTATAATAATTAGAGAATTTTAAAAGTAGATCACATAAATAATCCTGGAATAAACTGCCTGAATAAAGTGCTTAAATTTTTCTCTCTCTTGCTAAAAATAACAAAATCCAGAGAAAGGCTGTGTATACACATAAATGAATGGTATGTTGCCATGCAGTTATCTCCCTGAACTGTGATGGAAACCAACAATAATTAATTTGCTAATATTTTCCCATCCTTTAAATGTATAATATTGACAATAAACAAAGCTAACAAATTTACTATTCTATTTTAAAATTGCTTTACTCATGGGTTTTGTGTGTGTGAGAGAGAGAAAATGATGCCAAAGACATTTTACTTTTAATATGTTTTAATAAACTCCAGTGTAGACTGGTTACAATGAATTTAAGGAGTGGGAAAAATCCTCCCAAAGGAGAAGTTTCTAGTTGCAATGTTGGTTTAGCTCCATGATAACTTATGCTTAATAGGATATATACACAACTGTGTTCACTTCTCATAATCCTCCTTTTGAAAATAAAAAAATGTATTTATTTTTATAGGTTTTTACTGAGAATTTCTGACCATTAGAGTGTGACTCCAACAACCATTTGAACATGTTTCCTATTTTCTATCACTCAGTTAAAAATCTGCATAAATATATTGTTCACAGTAAGTCTTAGGATTTTAATGGTTTCGTGTTTGATTTTAATACCACTGTAATGACATTCCTTCTTCTCATCACAATTCCTCCTCTGAATCACTGCCATGGACTTTACTTTTCAGTAGGAGCCTTCCATTAGAAATACTGAAATTCACTGGATTTGACAATTATTGCTTCATGGTGAAACCATAACAACTTCTAAAACTAAGTAACTTTTTCTTAGGTTGAAGTCCAGAATAGCCTGTTCATTTTTTCCCATGGACTGTGTAGCTAGCTGTTCCAAGAAGGCATCATTTGAATTGTTGAGGAATTGCCTCTCAAAGTTCTGTCCTGAAATAACAGCTATGTGCAACTATTTGAAGAGGCACACTACTACTTTCTTTTAAAAAAAAATTACTTTTAGTTTCTTCTTTGCTTTCCTTCACACTGCCTGCTCTGTAGGGTATTTATATTCTATAGGTAACCAATTAAGGTATCCAAATTAAAAGTATAGGCTTCTGATGCCATCAGTGGAAAGAGGAACTGTGCTTCAGAGGGCAATTAGGAGTACAACATTGAGAAACCTGCCTGCTTTGACAGTTACTAGGAGGACCTGGACACTTCTGTTAAATGCCTAGGACAGATTGTGAACCTGAACTTGAAGCCTGAACTCCACAGGGCATTTTTAAATTTTTTGCTTTTAATTGGGACAGAAAACAAATACGAACATTTTCTAAAATAAAATGTCACTCGAACTGCAATTTATATTGCATGGAGAGCCTCTTGCTACTTTTTGGTTGCTCCTCGGAAATGTTCTCCCCTAAGATGATTTTTCAAGAGAATTGCTCTTTCCCTATTACTATCTCAGTCAGTTCTATGCAGATTATAACCTAATTCACCCACCTTTTTTTTTTCTTTTGAGTTGCTTCAGAAAAAAACGAATTTCATAGTTGGACAGATATTCTGGTTGGCCTTTAATTGCTTTTAGCATTTTCATATTATTGTATCTACTTGAGGTACAGATTAATCTGTTTTGCTGGCATCTCCAGTCAATGCTGCTCTTTGGCACTACTGCTCCTCTGCTGCTTGTGGTTTCTTCCCAATAAAAATAACTTCCCAGGCCTCTGCCATGTTCCCATGCTGGTATCCTGTGTAATTCTGCTTTGCAGGCAAGGAGCCTACACTTTTAAAAAAGCTCTCTGTCATCCCAAAATGTTCCAGGCACTACAGAAAAACAAGCAAGAGCTCCCTTTAAGCCTTCTAGACATGTTTCTGTCTATGAGTTTTTGACAGAAAACTGGAACAATTTTAAACAAATCACAGGCATCCTGGACCAAAGGCTTTTTCTCTTTTTTTCCTGTGTGATCTAGTTTCCATGAACTCTCATTCACTTATTTGTGCTGCTGGTGTCTGGATCTTCTCCCTAGCACTAAAAAGAATCTTCTCTAACTGCTGTCACCACAGCTGGTCATGAAGCTGCTGAACAATTATCTTGGTTGCTGCATACACAGGTACAGTATTTTGATAGAAACTATTACTATTGTTAACAACTCACAGTGTATCCCCATCTGCCGGGGGGACCACTCTCCCGCTCTGAAAATCTCAGTCTCTCAACATTTCACCATCTCCACGTCCTCTTTATTTTTAATCCCTTTATTATTCCAGCACAACATTTTATAATTATTACACTTTACCCCCAACTGCTGGTAAAATAAAGGTGGTACATGTAAAACATTGCTAAGTACATATGGGTAACTAGCAGAGAACAAGAACCAGTTCCTGCTTGTTTAAGAGACATAGTCAAAGTGCTTGATGGATGACGTAAGAAGGAAAAGGGAGAAAGTTTCTTTAAAGATCCAGTATTACATACATTCACTGATGTACAGCCTGTACTGCTTTGATTTTGCAGTGAGCCTGAATTTCTTAAATTGATCTTTTTTTCGTTTAGAAAAAGAAGCTTGCACTGAGAAAGTTTCAATTTATAATTATAAAAATTTAGCAATAAACAACAGATGACTTCTGTTTCTCTCCAAAATAAACCATTTTCTTTATAAGAGGGTTTTATTATTTCCTGATGTACACATTAATTATCCATGGTTTGGGCTTTTTTCCAAGTCTCATCTGGAAATACTTCAAATAAATATTAAATTATTTTCCTTTTAGAATAAGCTGATTTTCTGAACTCTTGGAATGTTCTATTTATTCTAGCATTTTACTTTGCTTCCAAGAGCAAGGCAAGCCACTGCAGGGACCAATTAGAAAGAACTGGAAAATCCTCATAACATGAAGGGCTGATGGCCGAAAACCCTAAATCTGATGGACTGCCTTGTAATTGGCATGAACAATGTCTCTCCCCATAAGTAAACCTTTATCTCGTAAGCAGAAAGGAAAAGCATTTCTTTTTAAGGCCGCTCTAGTCTTTCCATACCCAACAGTCCCTCTTTTTCTTTCTTTTTCTGTATCTGTTTCTATTTCCCCCCCTTCCTTTTTATCTCCTTTCCTTTCCTGCCCTCTAGTGACCAACCAAACATTTTTCTAAGCAAACCGAGCACACTTCCAAAACACTTCATGTTTCTGTTTGGTGAGGTTATGCCACCAGAATAAATACACTTCAAAGGTAGAGGCCATCGGTATATCACAAATTACACTAAAAGGAATAACAGTGAAATGTTTCTAAGCTGTTTGTGAGCCTCTCAGGATGGGGTAATAACAAGTGGGTTACAAAGCCCCTGCTGCCTCTAGAAAAGTCCCTACCACACGTATGGGGTCAGATTTGGCTATGGTTTTCCAACCATACATGCTATTGTACAGAAGAAAGAAGAATACTATTGGATTATATAGATTATTTTCTCATAAAATAAATAAATATATAAATAACATAAAATGGGGGGGCATATATATGGTGAATCTCAAAAGTCACTGTGAATACACCACACTCCTAAAATACGCTGAGTCTTTTGTCTCCTTTAATTCAAGGCAAATTGAATCCTGCTCTTACAGTGTTATATTTTTTAATTGTTTCCATTCATAAGGACCTGCTGTAGTTTCACACTCAAGCTATCACAAAGACACGCTGGGAAAGGAAATCAGGCTATAGATAATTTAGAATAATAGTATATGTTGTGTTTAGTAATGTGGAGAGGATGAAGAGTTTATTTCAGGCCATGCTCTTTGTAATTGTGTTCCAGCAGAACAGTGAAATATTGTTCTGGATTTAAAATGACGTAGAAGAACTGAGGAGCAGGATGTGTTTGTATGTACATATTTGCAGTTCCACAGATTTCCAGATACAAAGTCCCTTCTTTAATTTTGAAATGAAAGCAGTCAAGTTGGTGTGTTTGCTATTTCTGCTGTAGGCCCAGAGAAGGGTTTAAGAACTCATAAGCTTGCATAGTTTTCCCAGCCATGCCAATGGTGACAGTGAAAGATAAAAATGACAGCATTGCAGGTCTTGCTTTCAGCCTGTGGCGCCTGCGAGCAGGAAGGGAAGCTCTCATCATGAATACTTTGGAGGAGCTGGAAGGTCAGAGAGGGCTGCAGGCCTGTGAGCCACATTTGATGACAGTCTGTGCAGGAACACGACGGCCCCATGCAAAGCAGTGGCTGAATTATGTGTGTGGAACTCCAGCCTGGCTATTCCCTGCCTGCTGAGCACAGCTTGAAATTTAAATGGAGACACAGAGAAAAGCCAGAGGGATTACGGAAAACACACATGACCGAGGCGTCACGTTTGTCAAAGCACGCGGATTCTGCCCCGTGCTGGCTGCATCCTTCTGTCACACTACTGCTGCTGTGGCTGTGTGTGATTTACTAAACTGAGCAGGACACAGACACAAGCATCAGACCTTCATCCGTCACCAGAGCGTGGTGACAGCCTGGTTCAAATTGTTGTCTCCCCCCAAAAAATTCCTGTGCGCAGTTTAGGTGCATGGACCAGGGGGAGAAAATTTGTATGTAACAGCTTTATTTCAGGGACAGGGACGTTTGACACAACAGAAGTGCAGATGTGCTACATCATTTTCCTTGCACTTAAGTAATTTAATTTCCTAATGTAACAATAGTCTGCAAGACGAATTGATTGTGGAGGTATTATTCATCTCTGCATTTACAACTGGAAGGTACCGACCCTATTCAACTACCTTTTGCAAAGTAAGTGTTTTATTATGGTGCAAGTGAAAAAAAAAAAAAACCAGAATTATCAAGTGAATCCTCTTCTAGTCAGNTAATTATCAAGGGAATCCCCTTCTAGTCAGTCCCACCTAGGCTCAGGCTTCCCCATCGAGCCGAGCTCTTACGGGGCAGAGCTTCCTGGGTGTCACAGTGCTTTCCTATACAAGCAACCGTGCAAGGATCACGAAGCCATCGGCACCACAATGCGCTCTTACACATTTCGCAGGGAGGGCAAAATCCACGACCAGAAAAA
>VWZN01017196.1:281-13981 GCA_013396955.1 Regulus satrapa
AAACAACAACAAAAAAAAAGAGAAAAAAGGCAAAATTCATTTTATATTTCTCTACAATAAGTAATAGCTTTAAAAAATATTTTCTTCTGTTATCAGCATTAGCTAAATCTGTACATTTTTTCTTTGTTACTGATAGCAAACATGAAGTATTCGAGCAAGAACATGCAGGTCAACACACATTTTCAGTCCTGTGCCCTACAACAACCTGGATGAGTAATTCTATGCATGTGTTTTTCCAGTGTATGTAAGAGATGAAAAACTTTAACCTGCCTCATAAAAAACCTGAGATTTAATTTGAGATTCTGTCACTGAAGTACTTCATAATTCTGAGCCTTTTTCTCTTCTCCTTAGNACTTCTGAGCTTTTTTCTCTTCTCCTTAGGAGCTAGAAAGCTTAGGAGTAATTTCCACCACACTACCAAAGCTGCTGCAGAAATACCAAGCACTGCAGTTACTAATGACCTGAGATTTTTATGTGGAAGGAATTACAAAACGTTAAGCTATAAGTTTTAGCCACTTAGCAATATTTTTATGCCATTATAAAAATTACCTTTTGGATTAAATTACTACACAGGTAATATAAGTCACGCTTTTTCCTTGAAATATGAATAGAACATACATAAATGGTCCATACAGCCAATCCTATCACTCAAAAATTCGTCTGAATTTGCATTTATCTCTTTGCCTACACACAAAAAAATTGACAAGCCACAGAGAAAAATAACAAACATGCCACTAATAGGAGAAGGCGGGAGACATTTTATCAGAATATTTATTCCAGAAAGTCATAGGAGTTTGCTTACAAGAGAGCAGCTATCCCCACACTTTTCAAGCATTACATGCATTTTCAGAACAAGGCTTCACAAACAGAAGCACAACAAATAAAAAGGGCCAGTTAAATAATTTGATCTGAAGAGAGTTTTTATGTCCTTACACCTGAACTCTATTGTACTCACTGGCATCAGCTTCATTTTGAATCAAAAAAAGAAGAACATACGCTATAAACTAAGTTATTTGACAGGTAAAAACTGCTATAAGAACAATCACTAAGAGCACTAAGAACAAGCTAAAAGCTCCTTATTTTATTAATAAATTCTTTGGACCATGTTTCAGAATTGATCAGCCTCATGCACACCCTCTTTTCCCAAACGGTATTCCCAACTGTGATCCAGGTAGAATTAGAAACAAGCATTAAATAACACAATGTTTCAAGCAAGCACCACAGACAACATCGCAAAAAAACCCCCAAAAAACCCTAAAAAAAACCCCAAACCAAAACCAAAAAGCCCAACAAACAAAAAAGAAACTCTTTTCTATCTAAGCACAGTAAAAGGCTTGAATAGCACCTTGTTTTCATATGAACATTACTACTCAAGCTAAAGCAATATTTAAGAGAGAATGTATCCAAGACACAACAGAAAGTAAAATTCTAATCAAGCATTTACCCATCCATACCATAACACTAAACTTAACTAAAACAAAGGAAGAAGAAACATTACTAAGATCAAGAATATTTATGGCAACATCCGCCATACATCAGGTGTCTCTAACTTTTTAATTTCAAAGAAAGAATTACCTTCGGGCATTATACAGAGCGACTGCCTTCTTCAAAATCAAGAGGAGAGTAACGGCACACATTCGCTTTACTTGATTTTTGGCAACAGAGTAGCATGGCTCTTCAAAGCCAGAGAAGATCTGCAAAGAAAAGATTCAGAATGCAATTAATATTAAAATGCCAGGATTTTATAATCATAATTGCATCTAATACAGAAATCAGCATATGCTAATGCCAGAAGAATAATTATGTGGTAGTTGTCTGGGGTTTTGTTAATTAACAATGCTATCCAGTCCCAAGTCTGCCCAGATCTGCTACCCATCTAAATAATTCTGCTCATCATTTTTGTTTAAAATAACTGTTAATCATACTTTTGAGTGTTTACAAGTAGAAAAATTTAGTTCACTATAAAGAACTCCTTGTTTTTTCATTCACTGAAATTATTTTTCAGAACTGGTGGAGAGTGCTGATATAGTGACGCTGAGAGTAATAAAGTCTTAACAATGCAATTTATCTAAGAAAATCCAGCATTAAAATGTATACATGCTACTGCTATTGAATGGACAGTTCTTATCCAGCAGCTGTCTCCCACAGATTCCTTCAGGAACCAGGATCACATTCCTTACTTGAAAAATAACCTATTTTGCTAAGCCATTTGCCTACTTTCATAACACGTGTTAGATTTATTTATTCTAATTTTTTTTAAATAAACTGACAATGTTATCATTCCCAGCTGCATGCCACTGCATCTTTGCCAGAGGCTTCCTCTCCCAGAACTGCTTTTTAAACTACAATGAAAACTATAACAACCAAAATTATCAGCAAAGGTGACCTTTTTAGGCTACCCTAGCTCATTTTAACTGTGTTCAGTAAAGTAGCAGCGCCAAAGGAGAAGGAACCTTGGCAAAGAACATGTGGATGAGCTCTTGGGCTCAGGGCAGTGAAGCAAGTGCACAAACTCCAAACTGCAAACAAACATTATTTCTATCATGTTAATGCCCTAGCAAGCTTTCTGAGAAGATGATCAGGCACTATAAAGGGTGATAATCCATTACTAAAAATAGGCTTGCTGAAGCCTGAAAACCATTAGAACATGTAAACCATTTTATACCACCTATATTACTATAGGAAAATCAAAAACACTCCATCCCACATTTGAAAATCTTAATAAAGGAAAAAATTATTTTATGGTCATGGAACAGAAGACTTATCTTCCTCTCTTTTGTCCACTCCCTTGTAACTCCTATGCAAAATGCATATATATGACATTTTATCAGAAGCAAAGGTATAATAAAAGGGAAATAACCAGTGTGCTTAAGTGCTACCATGAAAAAATTGTAATTGAAGTGTCCTCCTCCCATTTAGCTATCAGCAGTCAGCAGCTAGACTTGAGCAAAATCAATTTATGAATACTTGCTTTAGGTCAGAGTAATGTACATTAACATGAAACTACTGCCACAAACTAGGAACACAACACAATAATCTCTGGTCTTATAATTTCTTTGCAACCATTAAGAAAAAAAAAAAGTGCCGTTTCTTTACCCAACATTTCATCAAATAATGCTGGGGGCAAAAGAACTACACTAATGCAGGTAGGACAAATTTGTATAAATACTCTTTAAAAATGTTTTAAAAAAACTAAAAGAAAAAGAAGGTAGAATTCACAAAATTCCACAGAACTATGTCAAGTGCCTTTCTCTAGCTGCCTGTCCCTCATGACAATGGAAGAAAATTAATTTTGAGAACTCTCTCTAGTCTTGCATCTCTGGACAGCTGCCTGACTGTGTTCAAAGTTACAGAGGGTAAGCGTGAAAACTTACCACAGTTGCCAAAGTTTCTTTTCTTTCAAAGGTCAGGTTATTGGTGACTATTACAGGCAAGGTCAACCACAAATCACAAATTAGCCTTTACGAATGTTCCAAATATTCTAGAATACTGTTACCATTCCGTAACACAAGTTCTTAACATAACCTTGGGGTGAAAGTCACACCAACAAGCTTCAGCAGAATGTATCCATACCCATTCTGTTCTTCTGTTTGCATTACCCCAACAGGCCATTAGCAGAGTATCAGGCTGTATTTACTAATTTTTAGCTTTAAACTCTTATGTAGTATTACACTGCTGAATTTATTTTCATTTGTTTTAATAGAGGTTCAACAACCACAGAGTTTCACAGCTACTGAAGACAGAGCTGATACCTATGAAATCAAATAAAACCACAAATGACTAATTCACCCAGATTACTTGTTTAAACTGTGTGACTTGCAGCAATAGATTCATGCTATCATATAAACTAGATCCTTCACACTATAAGACAGAAGTCTGTATGACCAACTACCATGAATTATCAGAATATCATTAAAAAAATAGCTGAACATTTGAAAATCTTCTGCAATAGCTGCCAGATCAGACAGAATACGGAGGCATAAATAAAAGAAAATAAATGAGATGACAAAAATGTAAGAATGGCACAAAGTATAAAAAGTTTCCATAATTAATTGAAAATATGTATACTGCCACACTAGGCAATGAAACACCAAATCCAGCCATGAATACATTAAACTGGTTATAATAAACATTTCACTACTCTACACTCTATTTACACTACAATGCAATTACTGCAATCTTTTCCTATATAATATAAACTTTTCAGCAACCAATTACTTTTGAAGTTGATCAATGCTTTCAAATCATGCTGTTTACAAGTATTGAGATGCATCTCAGTTCCGAACTTGCTCTGATACATCTCCAAAAGGAAATTTATGTCTGTTTACAGACTTTTTTTGTCATTACAGCACAGGCATCACAGGTTTCACAGCACCCTATGTTGTTATGTGATAATCCTATGGCTATATTAACCATCCATTTCTGCCCTTACATGCAAAATCCCTGCTTTTAATTACGAACGCTGACTGTTCCATGTTTATGGTACAATTCTTTCCAGCTTCACAAATTTGAACACTTAATCATGGCATTCAGAGCAGGACAAAGATAGAATTCAACATTAATGCTGTTTGGGTTTAACAGGACATTAATTGACTTCACTTTAGTCATTAAGTTCCTCTGTATTATCTTAATTGTTCATGCTCATGCTTCTGACATCTCATTTCCCGTACTTCCTTTATAATCTGGATTACAAACTAAACTTGAGCAAACAGAGAAACTGATAAATTTTTATTTACCGCCATAAAATTTACAGTGAACTATGCCGAAGTAATGGCTTTCCTTTAAACCAAGTGGTGTAAAATTCCATCCACAACAGCAACACACAAGAAGTACATTGTATCTTGCTTTTTGCTCTCAGGGAAGAGCAGGGAAGTACTGCTCCATGTCTGTATGCGAAGTGTGGTAGTCATCCATGCTTCATCTGCCAGGCCTGATAGAACCGAGAGGCCCAGACTCTTTTTTCCCCCTGCATGTACCTCCAGGTCAAAAGGGCCTCAAGCCTGAAAGCAGACAGAACTAGCTGAATTACCTGATCAGGGCAAGACTGTGCCAGCATTTCCATACATACTTCTGTGTGATCACCATCTGTGTGCTGCTGATAAAGAAGTTTCACTTCCTTTAGGCAGAAGCTGAGGCTACACTACAGGTAACAGCGTCTCCTATATGAGTCATAAATGTTACCCCAAATCACCAGGATCAGGAGCCTCACAGGACACCACCACAGAATTTCTGCCTGTCAAAAGGGCAATTCATCTCAGGCAAAGGCTGACAAGTCTGTGACATGCCTAAAAAGACTCAGGTGCTATTCCTCATTCAGTAAATATCTTATCAGGGTAACATCTCCCCTCAAGGCCAATATACCTTTATTACCTCTCGAGATGGAGTCAACTTTACAGCACATTATTAGCATATTATGAAATTGTGCTTAATTTCCATACCGCAAATTCTAAGGTTTGCCTCTGAGATGCTACAGTTCCTGTGATTTCACCTTTCAGAGCAGGATTTCTTGCTTCACCTCGACTTAAGCAACTGCACAATTGACAAAGGTACAAGACCAGTGTAGAATATTCCTTACAACTCATTTTGTTTACCTTCTATAAACCTGCCTTCTACCTACACTTCCTTTGGTTCTTTTTTCCTCACACTTTGAGAAGAGGGCCATTCTCAAAAATTGCTCACTTGCTCCAACTTGCAGACCCCACAAGTATTTTATAGCACATAAGTCAAAGGAAAATGAAAATAGAAACTGAAGCTAAGTGTACTGCAACTAACACCTTTCTCAATGTCAGTTGTAAGACTCTCTCTAAAAGGAGGCTTCAAGGATCTTTCCTTAATACTGCAACCTAATGCATCTAACCAGAAATACGTTAATTTTGCAGAACATTATTACTACCACCACCAGAAGAAAGAAAGAATGACTTCAGTGTGAGGGCACACACTCTTTAGCAATGCTTTATGCAACAGAAATGGCTGTGTTTCTAAAATACAGTGCAAACGCAAACCATTTTCTGGATAGCCAACTGTTGACAGGAAACATCCTTTAAAAGACACTTTAAAAACTGAGAAGAAAAACTAAAGGAAAAAAAACCCACAAAAACAAATCCCTAAGCTGTGTGACGAATAAGTAGTCAGGCTCCTCCTGACCCAGCTGCAGAGAATAATTTAATTCTCCTACTCCTCCAAAGCAAATTTAACGAGAAGACCACATTTAATCACCGAGGTATATATTACTGAAGGTGGAGATCCTATCTCCCATTACCACCTTACATCAAAGCCTATAAACCTCATGTTCAAGCCACACTGTAGTCTTAAAGAAAGGCTGTCAATCCCTGACATCTGTAAGGTGCCATCTGGAGCTCTATTTATATGTTGAGATGTGCATCAGGCACAGAGGCGGTTCCTTAATTACAGCATCTCCAACAGTCACTGTGCTCTTAGCAGTGCTCAAACTCAGCTGCTGGTCAGCAAAGGAAGCCTCTTCCACTCAACCCAAGAGCCAAACTGCAGTCTTGCAGAGCAGCCAGGACACATTCCTAAACCCCTACTTCCCAATTCACTAAAGAGGAATTTCAAAAGTCAGTAATTCATTATTTCATAGCCTAAGAAGCTTCTTCCCTCTTTTGAGATGAATCATTTCACCTATTACTAACCTAATACTTCAGTCACATATGGTCATCATATTCAGAGTGGCTCCTACAACTCTGAATTACATGGAAGCTCCTTATTCAGTTAAGCAGGTGCTGTAATGCCTTCAGAGATTCTCGGCAACATCAAGAGTGAAAGAGCAGATCAAAAGCAAATCTGGGCAGGCAAGAAAACACTGTGCATTAAAGAGTGGCTTGGAAATCGGTGTGGCCCAAAACAATGCAGCTTCTCACAAGTTCAGACAAAACTTAAACAGTGAATTCTAGGAAAATAATAGTTCCAAACACGTATGGCAACAAGCACATTATCAGGCAATGTGTCATGATTCCACATGGATGTGATTATAAAGCTTCAAATCTGATGGTTAGCCTCTATTTACACTGCCGTTATCACTGATTTGAGAAAGTGCCAAAACACAGTCCATATAACAGATCAGATAAAAGCTCCCCTCTTCCAAGAGTAAATATAATTTTACCCCATTTTTCAAAACCTCACATCTCTTACATGACAGGAAGTGAAATATCTGTGCCTCAGTTAACAGGTACAAGCCAGAAAGAAACCTAGGATTTCTGACAATCTTATTGCTAGGAAACAGCCTACAGCCTGTAGAAGTATCCCTTTCCTTTATTTCCTTTTTTTTTTGGTGTTTAATTGATGGAAACAAGTCTTTCCACAGCTGTCTGCACCTTCGTTTTTGACAAAGTTAACTGAAGGTTTTGTTAAGATTTTTCTTTTTTTCATGTATAATTTTGCCATTTCAAAGCATTTGTGGAGTATAAGCCTCCCTTGAATTACGGAGATTAATATATTCTCTTTGCAAAGATTGGTACTCTCAGGTACATGGAGTTTCAGGTGATTTTATCCAAGCTGAATAACTCCATGGTGGTGGGAAGGTTCTTCCTGTAGGTACATACTCTAAAATAATTAGCATGTAAAATCTTCCGGTGTTTGCAAACAATTCTGCAAGAAACAGACAACAAAAATTCCATTCCTTCTTGTACCCAACTTAGACAAGTTGGCACCAATGCTTCTTCCACTAACCCTCTCTCCCATCAACCAAGACCACAAAATCTGTTAACAGCAAGAACACCAGACTTATGAATCCCTTTGTTCAGCCAGTTCTTCTCCTGCTCCATTCCCTGCATCAGCTTTGAGCGGTGTAACTACCCATATTCCCATGGAATAAACTGGATGACTCTCATAACGAGTTAGAAACAGCACACTTCCCCAGGACACTGATAGCTCAAACTGGTTCCACGATCTGGTTCATTACATAACTCCACAAACCACGCTTCAACTAAGGCTGGAATGAGGCCAATGAATATAGAGGATACTCAACTTCAGAATCGTCATTCAAGAAGACAAGTGAAAATTTTCAGAAGGCATCATTCACATTTCTAACTGCCCATACCATTTTCAGTCACTAATAGATCACTTCTTGAAAACCTAGTGAAAAAAACCCAAACCAGTACCCTCTTAAAAAGCAGGCTAAGATAAATATTTGCAATTGCTACAGATGCAACCAAGGACAGAGTTTCTCAAAATATAGTCGAGGAGGCCATTTCCGCTGTTTTGCCTTCTTCAGATACAATATCCTAATGCTTTAACTTTTTTAAAATTTTACTTTATGTGGAAAAGAGAAAAGTATTGACCAGAACTATTAAAGAGCTAACATACAGAACATAAGACTGATTAAATGGCATTTACTTCACAGGAATAAAAACACTACAGATGGAAAAGGAAACCAAAGATTGACAATAATTAAATGTAAGGCAAGTAAAGATCCTTGTGATTTAATCTGACTGCCTACATAAAAGTCACAGGTTCCTTCTTAATTTCTATTCATAAGCAATCAGATTTTTTAAAAAACATTTAAGTTTCCTAGTAATAAGGAAAGCAACTACCATCTTGGTAAACTCCTTAATTGGTTTGCAACTTTCAAACTTGTTTCAAATTTTTCTTATCCTATATTGACTATAAAATTAGTATTTAAACTTTCATGATCTAAAGACAGAATTTATCAAATTTCTCTTTTTTAAGTTACTTATAATGGACACGTCACCTACTAACCTCCTCCAATTCATCAACCTTCTTTTATTTTCAGTCATAGCTGAAAGTAAATGATCAGCAAGATGCAGAGCTGACATAACCCCCACTCTCCTAGGAATACATATTCAAAAATGTCTACATTATTCTCAGGTCAGTTTATTAACTCTTCTTGGATATCACATACTTTCAAATCACCTTCAGATCTCTATTGGCAGCAGTGTGAAACAAGATAACCGCAATGTGCTGAGAAATGAAAAAAGATGCAGGATAGTTTGCAGAATATTAAATTGTCTCTAATCTCAAGAAGGTGTTTTCTAATTTTCATCTGCCCTTCTTTACCTTTCTGGAATATAAATCTTTGACAGCTTATAACAGCAAATAATGTGCACCAATAAATTCTTTCATGTAGTTTTATCAACTTAAGGACTATACAACCACCAAAGAAAAACACAACTTAGAACAACTAAAGTATTACAACTACATTCCTGCCTTATTGAACCCTGGTTGTGCTGTTTTAGAGCCATAACATGCATGTGAAAATGTTGTCACAATAGATTTGCTTTTTGAAATGCATAGGAATTTTATTGCTAAGCCTTTCATATAAAAAGGAAAGTTTACACACTACCCCTCCCCCCCTCATTCAGACAGAACTGAGAATTTTGAGTCATATTTTCAAACCATTCACTGGGTGAGAATCAAGTATCTTTCAATCAGTAGACAACACAAGTACTTGTAAAGAATATTTTTAAATACAGAAGTCAGCCTGAATTTACTAGCAGAATACTTACAATATAGCATAAGCACAATGTATTAGAAGACAGCTTCTAGTCCTGTTACACAATATATTCTTATGTAAGAATGTTCACTTCATCTGAATTTAATAAAAATACACACTGTGGAGGATGGAAGAAAAACCTGTATAAATAAAACCACCATTTTGTCAGTAGGAACTGTTTATCCTAAGCCAACTACAGTAAATAGGGGTCAAATTTTCACGCTTTTACGTACCAGCACTGGTACTTGGCATCAACTAACTCAAAATAAAGTTTGAGATAAACCACTGACACTGAAAGTCCCTGCAATATCAGGGAAAACTCATCATTCAAATGATAAAGAGTAAAAAAGTACTGCAGGTATAACTACAACACTAGAGAGCATGACATGTTCAGTCACAGAACTAAATCAAAATACCATTTGGGAACTTAGAAACAGCTACCTCAAACATTCAAAAATCAGACCTCAGCAACATACAATTCTTACAGAGTTTGGATTTTTGCTTCGCTAAGGGTGGTGTGATTTTTTTGAAACCATGATGTAACTAAAACGCTCCCTATAATTAGTTCTTCAAGACTGCATTCTACCTCTAAAATACATATGATTTTCAATCTGTTCAGAATGAAAACAGCATACTGACCTGTCAAACACATCTTCAAGAAAAATAATGAAGATTGATGACAGATACAGATATATACAGATACTAATGCCACCAAATCCCTCCAAACAAAAGCAACATGCAATCGAAATACTGAACACACTATTTCACTATCACCACCACAGCTTTCCTACTCTCCTGAAAAAGCAAAAGTACTGTTTCAAAAGAAAGTCTTAAGAGGAAAGAAACCATGAGCTATCTTATAAAGAGAAAATAAATCCATGTTCTGTCAGTTAAAAATCCATTAGAACACTAAGTAGGCAGAGTTGCTCTCAAATATTCACACACCATTCTTCTCATTGATCCTATAGCATTACACAGCAAGACAGATGCAGGACATTTGGGACCCAACCAGTCAACAAAGCAGTTTTACATTTTACTTTCTATTAACAAATAATTAACACAGGTCAGAAACAAATTCATACAGCACTCAAACAAGACTTTTTTGTGCTTATTTGTACTCATTCATAGAAAAGAGTCTACCACATTCTACCACAGCTTATTTTCTAGATGCACAAACTACCAGAGCTTTATATATAGCACAGTGTAATCGTTTCACCTTGATGTGATAAAGACATCAGGCCCAGCTGCAAAATCTGTTTCCAAAAGAAACTGTCACCATCGTGGATGGACATAAAAAGCTACACTGAGCTGGTAGCTTGCGCTCAGAACCCTGCTTAAGCATGGGCCGCCAACCTGAACAGCAGAAGGAAAACACACGCCTGGAGACGGACAGGAGACAAGCAAGACTTTCCCTGGCAGCCCCGGCGTTTCTCCTGACCAGCTCTGTCACGATCTAAGAAATGTAAATGTGCTATCAAAAAATTGGGTTTGATATTTCTATTGACAACTTTCAGTAACTAGTACCGAAATATTAATCATGTATTACTAACAACATAGTTATGCTTGAATCCTCTTAGAAAACACAAAACATATCCACTTCCAGCCCTGCTTACAAATAGAAAAGACAGAAAGAGCTGGTACATGGCTATGATGTCTTTCAACTTGCCTTTCAACTGAACTGCATTAAAAAAAACTAAAACTTAAATTAAAACCAAATAAAGAGTGGATCTGCACTATGAATTAACTCATAAATAGACAAGTGACTTTCTCAGTAACCACAGAATGCTAATTAACAAAAAAAATTGCTAGCAATTTCTTTATCCCATTAATTGTGCTATAGGTTTTTACAACATACAATTCATGCGAAGATCTTTCAACTTGTACACCAAATTCATTAGTCTGGCAAATCAGCTAGAAAACAGACACTCTGTAATTCTTGCAATTGGATTAGTAATTTACATATTAATGATTTTTTTTTTTTGCCTGTTTGGTATCACTGCATTCAATCACATCCTGCAGTATAATACAATATTATTATGTAAGCTGGCATCTTGTAATCAAGTGTTTGCTACTCGGTAATACTGATTAACGAGTTTGCATTAGAATGCTAACTATTAATAGGCTCCTTGAAAGTAGTGAGGTATAATTTTCTTTGTCCCCTCCTCATCTTCAGAATCCGTTCATATAATGTCATTGAGCTGTGGACCAAAAATCAGGAGCACAACTTTCCTGAGCAATATTCCAAATGCAGAAGGAGACACATGACTGCTTGGGCACTGTCCAAATGGCTGAAGTCGCTCGTGTAACAACTGGGTACACACACTACGATTTCTCATCTTAACTTCTTTTAACTTTACCCCAACATGCTAATGAACCCATACTGTGCAATTTAAGTCTTCTCAAGACCCTCACACCACTATAGGCCAGTCTTTCACAGAAAGTAACTGCTAGTTTAAAAAGCAAACAAAGACTTAAAGACACACTGATAATTTACAGAAAAATTCCTTCCAATGATTCTACTGTAACTGCCACGCTTATCAAGAACAAATCAATATGTGCTAGTCCCTTATCCCCAACGTACACTCAGGCGCCTATTTAACCAAAATAATTAAAGTTCAGTTAGAAATTGTTTTCCACTTTAGTTTCTGCAAGGCTATGCAACAGCTGTGTTCAGACAACATGCAGGGACACGCAGTTTTTTAAACAGACACCACAAAAGACCTCAAAATAACCCTTGCCCTCTTCTCCAGTCAGAGCACAAATCTGCTGCACACACTTCTAATTATAAATAGAGTAACCTGACATGGGGAGAGAGACAGCCCCTTGAACACGATCTCAGAAACTACTAACCCAAATCTGTGCTGAGCACAAGCCTAAAGCAACACAACTGCAGCTAAGATAGATTGCTACTTTACAATCCACAAAACACACAGCTACTTGTATAGAGTGGACAACAATAAGGTACTTCCAAAGTGCACTTAGGTCTAGCTTACAAGAATCCACTATCCGAAAAGATTCCGACTGTATTTCCAGCTCTAAAACTGGCACAGATGAAGTCCCTTACCATGTGTTCCTCAGCAAGTAATTTTCTTTATTACTCTCAACATAATAAATTAAAGCCACATAGAGTAAGTACAGATATATCTATTGCACACTTTAATCTGAATTTAATTATGCTAGAATATCTAAATTCTTTCTTGTTAAAATTTGCTTCTTGGCACAACAGTTTGTATCAGACCACAGGATAAGAGTGAGGTAATTTCTTTATGTGCTTCATCTTTTAAAATTTTCCCAAGGTACTACATACTAAATATTCTTACAATTCACAAGCTCAATAGGCTGTGAACTGTAAGAAGCACAACCATAATAGGGCATGTTTTCATTATTATTATTATCTAGCACTTCCATGGTGAATGGAGATGAAGTTTTTAGAAGGGTATGTATGGGAGAAGACAAGGAGCAAGAGCTTTAAATTGAAAGAGTGTAAATTTAGATAGGATAAAAGGAAGAAATTCCTTACTCGGAAGATGGTGAGACACTAGAATTGGTTGCCCAGAGAAGCAGTGGATATCCCATCCCTGCAAGTGTTCAGGGACAGGTCGGATGGAGCTTTGAGCAACCAGGTCTAGTGGAGGTGTCCCTGCCCATGACAAGCAGTTTGGAACTAGATGATCTTTAAGGTGCCTTCCAACCCAGACCATTCTATAATTCTGATTCTATTTACAGCATTATTCCTCACAGTACTTCCCAGCTGTATAAAATTCAACTGTCTGAAAGATGCTTTTCCATTCTTGTTATTTCTCCAGCACTGCTGAGGTATCTTTTACCATGCATAAACACACATCTCCAGAAGTTTAAGTCCTTCCATAAACCCAACAGCACAAACTATTTGTGACACATACATATGTGAATATAAGGGGGGAAAAAAAAACCAAAACAAAAAACCCAAACCTCAACCTCCTCATTCTTTCCCATGAAGAAGTAAAGGTGAAAGCTTAAAATATGAAGCACAAAAATGGCTCATGGCCAGGACATACCATGTAATTACTTCATACAAAAACAAATGACACAGGAGAAAAAAAGCTACGGTTATATGAGGTATAAACTAACATTTCTGGGTTTCTCGGGACCAGACATGACTTTTTATTTCATGCCTGGAGGATGTTAAGTAAGAAATATGAGCACTACAAAGGTCAGTTCATTTATATTAGTATTTCTACCTCTGGATCAC
>VWZN01017196.1:14425-28376 GCA_013396955.1 Regulus satrapa
GCGCCCTCTGCCCACGGCGGGGGCACCGTCCGCCGCGCCGGATTGCTCAGAGCTGCATCCGCCCTGGCCCTGAACTCTTCCAGGGATGCGTTCGAGATCTTCCCAACTTACCTCTGGGCAGCCCGTTCAATTTCTTCACCGCCGTCACACCAAAGACTTTTTTTCCTAGTATCTAATCGAAACCTACTCCTTTTCACTTTAAACACATCCACCTGTCCCTGCATGCTGTTGTAAATAGCCTTGCCCCGTGTTTCCTCCCAGCTCCCTTGAGATACTGGAAGGCCGCAGTCAGGTCGCTTCGAAGCCTTCCTTCTCCTTTCCGGGCCGAACAATCCCAGTGCTTCCAGCCTTTCCTCACGGGAGCAGAGCTCCATCCCTCTGATCGCTTTGACGGCCCCCTCTGGTCCGTGTCCGTCCTGGGCTGGGACCCCAGAGCTGCGTGCGGTGCTGCAGGTGGGCTCGGCCAGAGCTGCAGAACCCTCTCCATGGCCCTTTGATCCAGCTCAGGACATGACTGGCTTTTGGAAATCAGGCCCTTGGCCTTACCCGAGTGAGAGGTTTGTTCAGTTTTATTTTAATCTGACATGACAAGAGATCAAAAGTTTAGGAAAATCTGCAGAGAGGTTTAGATACCTGTCCTGTTCGTTTTGAGTTTTATTGTAAAGAACTATACTGAAATAACTTATGTGCTTCATTGACGTTTGGAATTATAAAAATAAATCTTTAATAAAAAGGTGGTTTTAGATAACTTGCAAAACTTTCTTACACTCTGCACAAACAGAAAAAAGTCAGCTTCTATTAGAGAAACTTACTGAACACTTTTGCTATGAAATGTAACTTACAACTACAGTTCCTACTAAAGTTCTAGGTATCACCTGTCACTTAAAGAAAGTGAGATCACCATGGCCTGTCCAACCAAAGGATGTGTCTATTTCCCAAACAAACTGGATTTTTTAAAGACTAAAAGTTGTGACCTGCTAGCAAGGATAAACTGGAAAAAAATAAAAAGAGAAGGATTCATAGCATGGGAATCAAGGGCCTTCTGTCATTATATTCTCTTTCCTGCCATGGGCACTGACTGTTATTATTTCAGCATTTAAGATGATGGCTGTTTGCATTTCCAGTTGCTAGGCAGAATTTAGCAAATGTTGAATTCATCCCTGAGCTAGCAAGTGAGGGTTGCCCTGGGTACATTAGCTGTCCGGGCCGGACTCCCACCCGCCAGGGAGGGTCCTCAGCGACATTTTGACACAAAGCAGCCCACGAGCTTAGGGTGGGAACTGACCTCTTATTCCTGTCTGAGAAAACAAAAATAAACCTCGCTCACATTGCTTTTGGTTTCTCTTTTATTGCAAGTTTCTTTAGAGGCTTAGCCCACAGAACTTTTCTTTGGGATGAGGACATTTCCACATAAATCAGAGAAGAGTGAATTTGAGACGAATACAAGCAAGAGGCTTGTTTGACTCGGAGATGCAGGAGAGGATCACAACGTCCTCCAGCCAAGATCCCTTGAGAACACCATACAGCTGGATTGTACTTTCTCTGTGCCTAGCTACACGCACCATAGGCAGCAGGTAATGGCAAAGCATAATGCTGTGGCCAGGGATTCAGATTTAGAATATACTCTGCACATAAGAGGATGATTGCAAAAAAGAGTGCAAGCAAGGCATGGTCCCACACACAGGAAAAATGCTGAAAAGAACAGAGGAGGCCACTAGGTTGAGTAGAAGGATGGAGGATATCTCCTATGAGGAAAAGCTGAAAGAATTTCCTTTGTTCATCCCAGAAAAGAAAAGGCTTCGGGGTGACCTAATTGTAGCCTTCCAGTACCTTAAGGTACTTGTCACTAGCTGGACCAGACTTATGGTTGTCACAGTACACTTGTAGTAGCCAGGCCTGCTAAGTTGGAGAGCTTCCTGCCTGTTTGACACATTAAAGGCTATCTTAAACAGTCACAGCCTGCCCAGATAAGAATTTCTTGACCTTTTTAAGAAAGCCCCTAGTTGCCACCTTGTGGCATCCCATAAACAAGTCCTCCCCAACTGTGCATCTTCTTTTGTTGGGAGATGTGTCCAAATTCCTAAAGACACCTTTGGCACTTCAGATTGCAACAATAAACAAAGCTGGGAAGACATCAACACTCAAACAGATGTAATGAAATGGGAAGTGCAATGCAAGTTCCTATCAAAGCAATTCAAGGCAGCTTTCTCTAATATAACACTGATTATGTCAAAGCTGCATTATTTTAGTTCTATAGACGTCAACTCTGCTTTTTGCATCTCCTGGAATGGCTATCTTCTTCATAATTTTTTTTGATTGTGATGAAGGACTAATCTTTAGTGTGAAAGTAATGATATCCAGATAGAACTTGACAGAACAAGTAGCATACATGCTATTATCAGGAGTTAAAAAAACCCCAATAAAACCAAAAAACCCAAAACTTTGAGGTTTGATAAGACTGAAACACAAATAAGACTCATTAAAATTCTCCTGAGGAAAAACTACTGAGAGTGACCTCCTGAAGTTTGAGAAGCTGAGACATTAGCAAGAGAAGCAGCAGAATCTCTTCGAACACTAAGCCAGCAGTGCCGACAGGGCTCGTAGTTTCCTGGCAAAGCACCTCTGCCACTCAGGCTTTCAACTATTATACAAAATGAGGCTTCAGGCACTTAAGCATGGTTCTGGTTTTAACAGCACATGTGGGACAACTGTTGATTGATTTGAGAGGCAGCTCAGGCAGGACTGAAGCAGAAACATCAGTTCTGAGGAGTAAGCAAAGTGCTTCTAGCAGAGCAGGTTGTTCTGGCTTGTTGTCGTAATGTTTCATTATATGTTACTTCCTCTCATAGTGTTCCAGAGCTACTTCATGCCATACAACTAATTACAGGGTTTTTTCATGAGCCTGTCTGAACAAAACCTAAAAATTAACATTGTATCTAGCACTTCTATCCTAAAAAAGCAGCATTTTATGAGGAAATTTTTGCTCTAGGATATATGAAAAGAAAGTGTTGAATCAGGGTTACTGAGAATTTGTCCCATTTTGAAAGTGCTGCACAAAATTTAGGTTATTATTGTTTCAAGATACTGTTTAGTATCCACCTATATATTTTTTTCACATTCTGTAAAATAACCAAGAAGGTTGAAGGACTTTTTCACTGTGTACTTTTAATTTTGGGTGCTTAATTTGGCATACCAAAGAATGTGTCTCTTAAAGTACATATTTATGCAGCTGTAGTCAGAGAGCAAAAACAGCAGGCTGCTCTTTAAGGGAAAGCAAACTGGGAGTCAAGGCTGGCAACAAGGGGCACAGTCCCACAGTATCAGTGAAGTCTGGTGACAGTTTTTCTGTAGAATTTTTATCTGCGTGCTACTAACGCAGCCAGTACTGTCAGTGTTTATTTAGTTCCAAATGGACTTCAAAACCCACATCTTCCTTTTTTCTTTAGCTCTGCTTGCCAGAAATTCGCCCTCTGTACTTCCGCTTCCCTTACTACTGTGTCTTGGTTTAACCCCAGCCAGCCACCAAATACCACAAAGCTGCTTGCTCACACAGCTCCCATCTGCAGTGGGGAGAGGAGGAGAAGCAGGAAATAATTGTAAAACACAATGTGGGTTGAAATAGAAACAATTTAATAATTCAAATAAAGTAATATAATATTAATAATAATAGAGACAACAAAAAGAGAGAAATAAAGCTTGAAACAGACAAGTAATGTCTAAATCAGTTGCTTACCAGCCACTGTCAGTTGCCCAGCCCTGCCTTGAGCAGTGAGGCCCCTCCCAGCCTCAACTCCCCCCAGTTTATGTATGGAGCATTCTGTGGTATGGAACATCCCTTTAGTCTATTCAGGTCAGCTGCCCTGGCCATTCTCCCTCCTGGCTTGTGCACCTGCTTACTGCCAGAGCATGGGAAACTGGGAAGTCCTTGNGAGGCCCCTCCCAGCCTCAACTCCCCCCAGTTTATATATGGAGCATTCTGTGGTATGGAACATCCCTTTAGTCTATTCAGGTCAGCTGCCCTGGCCATTCTCCCTCCTGGCTTGTGCACCTGCTTACTGCCAGAGCATGGGAAACTGGGAAGTCCTTGGCTGTTGATAAGCCCTGCTTAGCAACAACTAAACCATCAGTATGTTATCAACGGTATTCTCACACTAAATAAAAAAACCCCACAGCACTGTGCCAGATACTAAGAGGAAAATTAACTCAGCCCCAGTCAAAACCAAACACATTGCTATCTTTATCAATTTTCCTTGATTTTTGTTTTGTTTGGACATTTGTTTGTTTTTTTCTTTTTCCCCTTTGTCAAATACTGGAAACAGTTATATTCATTCCTCTGCTAGGTAAGGCTTTAAACTCAAGTTCCTTCCTTCTCTGTTGATGCTTTATGGCATCTTGCAAAGTAATCTTCAACAAGTATTTATTTTCAATTTAAGTCTTCATCCAACTAAACAACCACTTCAGAAATCAATATCTTTTAAAGGACAAAATATTGTTCTGACCTGGAATATGCAAAGTGAACACCAGTCTCCAACAACACAAGTGCTTCTGCGTGTTTTGAGAGAGACTTCAAGTTCTTCAATTATTTAATGTAGCCTGGCAGTCCATAGCACACACCAAGTCCTAGTTCATCTCTTCTGCTTCTTTTTGAGAGCACTGACTGGTCCATAAGCAATCACTAATTTGTTTTTGAATGGTCAGTGACTCAAGAACAGCTGATGCCATTTTGAAAGCATGACACTCCCTCTGACCTTATTATGGATCATTCCTAACCAGTGATTTTAACACTGTGTGGCTTCCCAATGTTTCAGTAGTTCTGACTACACAAGTTTTGTATTCATGAGTGATTTTTCTTGTTTGCTGCCAGAGGTCCTTGCAGGAAGGGAATAGTTAGGTTCAATTTAACATCTAGGTCATGAGATCATTTCTTGGTCCTGTGCAGAAATATGCAAAGGAAATTTGTATCTCAGATTAAAAAGTCAGAATGGACAGAACCTCAGAAGTGGTAAAGGGCAGAAGCTCTCATGGGAAGACGCACAGCCTGAATAAACTTATAAAAATCCCTTGTTGTGCAGTTTCATTTAAGAGGCTCCATTTGTGTAAGGGACCTTCCAATACCACCACTTCTCCTCAGCACTCAGATGATAAGTACAAGGTCAAACAAGCATTACAATGCAGACTACATAGAACAGTAATATTGTTAGTAATATTTATAGAAAGTTATAGCTGTGTAAGCATTTCTGAATATCTAGTGTTACTGAGAATAGAATTTCCATTCTTTATTGTTTATTAGCTTTTTTTTTCATATTAAAACACTGAAGTCATGTTCATGGAATCATAGAATAGTTTGGACTGGAAAGGACCTTAAGGATCATCTACTTCTAATCCTCCTGCTATGGGAAGGGACACCTTCAACCTGACCAGGTTACTCAGAGCTCCATCAAACCTGGTCTTGAATGTCTCCAGGGCTGGGGCATCCACCACCTCTCAGGCAGGCTATTTCATAATTTTAAAACCTTTATTGTAAAAAAAATTATTTCTTAAAGCTTCTGAGGACTGGAGTCAGGGAGACTCCAGATTTTGCTAGCAAGCAAATTTGTATTAGTCATAGGCCTGTATTCCATTTTTCCCCTTTTAAAGGGATTTGCTCACACTTTTCCAGTCAGTGGGAACTTATGTGGACTGCCATAACTTCTCAAATATGATGGAAAGTAGCTCAGCCACTTTCTGTGGTAGTTCCCTCAAGATTCATGGATGCAACTTATCAGGTCCCATGGACTGGTATACCTTCACGTTCTTCAAATGATCTCAAACCTGCTCTTCTGCTACAGCTGAGAGCTCTTCATTCTTCCAATCCCTGTCTTTACCTTCTACAACTCAGGTGATGTGGCTAGAGCACTTGCCAGTGAAGACTGAGGCAAAAAAAAAAAAAGTATTTTTTTGTGTACCTCAACCTTTTGAGTCATTGTTTGAGTACCTCAACCTTCCCCTGGGTAAATAGCTCCTTCATTCCCTTCTGGAGAGGACCCATATTTTCTCTAGTCTTCCTTTTACTACTTATGTACCTATAGAAGCTTTTACTGTTGTCCTTGAGATCTTTAGGCAGATGCAATTCTTTCAAGGCTTTAGTTATCCTAACCTGATCCTCAGTTGCTGGGATAATTTGCCAGTACTCCTTCCAGGTTGCCTCACTTCCACCCTCTGTAGGCTTCCCTTTTCTGTTTTTGTCCAGGAGCTCCTTGTTAGTCCATGCAGGTCTCCTTTTTCACATATAAAATTGTACTTTTAAAAAATAAGTTTAATTCCTGCTAAAAAAAAATTAATTATAGATGCAGATATTTCAGTTAAAGAAATTATATCAGGAATTTGTTTGGCCTGTACTGCTAGAAACTTGATGCATTTTTCTTTTTACAGTCATTAAAAATATATTGTCCCCATTTACAAAACAACATTCTAATGATCTTTTTGTTCACAGATGACATACTCTGATCCTCCCATCATTTTTCATCACTCACTCTCCTGATTTAGTAACTGTAAAGACAGAATCTGTAAACCAAGGGATACAAGCTTCTCCTTTAGCCCTGTATGCCAGTGGACGTGTCTCTCACTAAAACCCGAGGAACAGTCTGGGAATCCAGATCCAAATGGCAGTGCTGTGCCAGGAGCAGGGATTTTGGGGATCTCCAGCTGAAACCACAGGCCACAAGCCAGCCAGCATCCCAGCAGCTGGCCTGCAAATGTACCTCATCAGGCATTCCAGAGAGTAAAACTCAAATGCTTCTAGACTATGTCCACTCTTTCTATATTTAACTTTTAATGTGCAGTCTATTTTTAGAGGCTACAAAAGTATGGTTATATTTAATCTGAGCTGCTAATTTAGACATTTTGAGGTTTTTTATTTTTTGTTAATAAATACTAATTGCCTTTTTAAAATAAGCATCTAAATTCCCCCTCTCCTTCCTTCTCCTTCCTTTCTAGTAATACAAACCAAAACTCTTTAATATATTTTAATAATATATTTAAATAAACTACAAAGAGCTTTAACCCAAATAAATAAAACCCACTTTGTACTTACATAAAGATGAATTGCTAACTGAAAATATACTCTATTAACATATTGAATACTATTTGTCCTTTGTGCTGGTAACTTATAGTATTCAGTCCTTTTTCTTTTACTGCTATTTCTGAATGGAATAGAAACAAAACCATCTTCCTTTTTTTTTACAACTTCCGGGGTCTCAATTTAAAGAATTAGTCACTGACCTCAATTAACAGAGTAAACTGAAATGATGAACTAAATAGACTGAAATGGTGATTCTTTGCATTTCCAGAAGAGACTATACCTTTCAGATATTCTTACATACCCTGCTGCATTATTTTTAAAAGTTACTGGAGGAGTAGACTAATTTAAACTAGGTTTTAAATAATTTTCAAAAAAAAAAAAAGAAAAGAAAAGAAAAAAAAAGGACTAATTGGAGTGAACTTGCATTCATTACTCATTCTTAGGAGCTTTTTTATATTCATTGATGAGATCAGGCGTGGGTGCTGGTAGAATCCTCTTTCAGAGCTTTGCAGCTTTGGAATCTGCTCTTCACTCAAGCTTTCCAACATAGCAGCTCAGATGTCTGCTGGGTTGATTGCATCATTAATGTTTCCTATGCATTTTTAAAGCATGTATATGTTTTTAAAAGCAGATTGTTCAAATCTGCATAGACAGGGAATTCTTTAGATATATGGAGATTGTGGTAGGATATTTTGCAGTTAGAAATACCAAGTCTCTTCTTAAATTAGTGTCTTTCTAGAATAAATTTCTAAAATTATCTAATTTAGTACATTTTTATGCCAATGTATGAAGGACACATGCAAATCTCTAATAATTGCAAATTACTCTCTTCTACTGAAATAAACAAGTTAGAAGTAATAGAGATCAATACCTTTCAAATTATTTGAGCACAGGAAAGAAAGAAAAATTGTGTCACAACTGTAATAGCTAGTCTGGCTCACTGGAGGGCCTGGTGATGTACATTTCCAGGCTGACTGCTGCAATGTTGGCTGGCTTGTGGCTTGAAGTTTCAGCAAGAGATGCCCAAAACTCCCACTCCTGGCACAATATTCCTGCTTCCTTGAAGATTTTTTTTTTTTTTTTGTACTCTAGGTGCAAAACCAGATTTGCACATAAAGCTTAGCATTGTTTCTTATTTAACAAGGAAGAAGAAATTAACTTCAGTAAGCACTATGTGCTTTACTCAAATACATAATTACAGTCAATAATCATTTACTGGTTGAAGTCCATTTTCACAAAACCTTTCTGAGCAACATTTACTGTTCTTAATCCTTCAATCTGTATTAGCTGAATTACACCATTTGCATTATAAAGAAAGTGTGTTGTAGACATCAAATAAGACTATAGATTAAGGAGTTTTATTTATTTTCCTGTTTTGAACATTGCCCTAATATTAATACTTCCAGTCTTCTGAATTTTCCCTGATTTTCACATTTTTATTAATAGTAACTTTAGTGGACCACAGCATAAAACCCCAAGTTAGGTCAACTTACTTAAATTCCCTCTCTTTCCAGTCACTTTCTTAATTAGCAGAAGATAACTTTCGTATCATTAATAGTTTTAGCATTTTGTTGTAAGCTCAATGTTTAGTTCTAGGACTCTGGGGGGAAAAAAAAAGAGCAACTGACCCCTGCCTTGACTGGCTATGGACTATGTTTCATAGCTTTGAGTTCACATTACTCCTATCAGTTTCTCTTTTCCTCTGTTTTCTTACATAATACCGATTAGCTTTGTTGCTGCTGTTGTTTAATTTTGAACTGTATTTTTTTTTTTTTTTTAATAAGTGGTGAATCTGGAAAAGCTCTTAGCAGTAGCTCTCTCTAGATTGTGAAATCTGGGGTTTTTATCTGCTTACTAAATCCTTTTGAAGATACTCAATTTTCATCTACATTTTAAGTGACATGTGTGTTTTAAATTAATTTTTCTCAGTACTTTGATCTCTGGAAAGTTAGTCAAAAGTAATTTCCAAATTTACATATTTACATCCCTTAATCTTAACAAAATTTATCTGTTTTGAATAGAAAATAAAAACTGTTGGTGGTTACTGAATAGCCACAAAGACTCAGTTAATCTAGATTTATCAAAACAAGAAATTGTTGGGCTTTTTTTCCAGCTTAGTTATGAGGTTATTCTTTAAAGACAGTGCTGGAGAAACTATCATAAGTGCTAATTCAATTTATGAGTTTGCTTAGGATGCAAAAGAGAAGAAACCTTGGTCTGTCCCAAATACTTCTTACAATCTGAGCCTGCCTAAGTTTGGTTTTGCATTATGCTCTCCAATGCCATATAGAAATTCAAGGATTTCGTGCAATTATCTGTAATTCAGAAATTCTCCAGACTACCATCTCAAATAGCTCTTTTCTTTTTTTTCCCCCCACACAGCCTTAAGGTCATGGAGCCTATTAACTTTTTTGTGAAGTATATTCTAGCATGAAAGAGGGGTGTTCTGTGATTTCACTGCAGGCAGCTAATCTAAGGGTGAGCGCACAGTGCTATGCTCGATGTGGGTTCTCAGCCCATCAAAGCAGAGGGGAACTTGCTTTACACAACTGTTGGAGACATCCTGTGGCTCAGACAAGGCTGCAGAGCCAGCAAAGGGGAAATCCCCAATGCACCAACCCAGCCTGAGCTCTGTGTTCTTGCAGCTGTGGCATCAGAGTGCTGCTACCAACTTGCAGCTAGCAGAGCCAAACCCTTGACAGGATGTTATGGTGTCTAACGAAAGGATTACATTTCTGAAAGTCTGTGATAAAAAATAATCTCAAATTGCAGATAAAGATTAGCTAGAGTATTGCACAGGTGTACTCTGAAAAAGCCAACATGTCCACATCGATCTAGAAAGTACTGGAGGCATTTAAACAAAGCCAAAATTATAAAAAAGCACATGGAAGCTCTTGCTCTAAAGAACAACTCAGCAGTGTGTTTAACATTGTTGTTAGAGAGGAAAAAAATTAGAAAATATTAAGAAGGAAAAACATGAGGCACAAGTGTGAGCAAGCAAGATCCATAAGTGGAATTATGCACAGAAACATTATTCTCTTCACTGCTTGGTGATGAGAGGAAACCCTGGAAAATCTCAGAAGATCACTTCATAATTTCAGTTCAGCTGTGTTTGGGAAGTACCCCTCAATCATCAGGTAAGCCACACAAAGATTTCACAGTGAATTTTGTATCATCTTTATTAACCATTCCCCTGTGGCAATTTGTCCCTGAAGACAATTTTTCATATTTCACTGAAGCCTTAGACTTTTTTGCTCCATATGTAATAGAGAAAAAACAAACAAACAAACAAACCTGCTTCTTATATAAGTGCAAAAAAAAATTCTAAAAGCAATTTAGTTTTGAGGTCTGAGCTGTAAGAGTAAGCCCAAGAATTCTGTGGTGTTACCAAAGACAAGAAGTGTATTTCCTCTCAAGCCTCAATGGGCAATTGGTTTAGGTCCCAGTACTGTCATTTTGTCATTTTATAAAAATATTTGTGTATCTAGGCTTTTTCTGTTCACTCTTGTGGCTAATAAAGCCAATATAAAAAATGGACATTTGCTTGTGAAGGGCATGAAAGTTGTCTTAGAAAGCAACAGTGCTTTGTCCCTTCTCTGCAAATGGTCCAGAGTATATGTCCAGCAATAGTATGAAATATAATGTCTTCAAATGCTCTTCCTCTTGGAATTTCATTTGCTATCTCCTGCTCCCTTTTCCAGAGAGACATAATCCTTGTTCTTGAAACAGGTGCAAAGAAGAGTACAGAAAATTACCCACTGTATCATCAGATATAGACACTTTCAACCGAAACAATAAACTGCTTTTTGTTTTTAGACTGGAGAAATAGCAGAGTATTTCTGCTGCTGCTAGCTTTATGTAACAGACAAAACATTTTCTCTTCTTTAAAGGAGCTTCTTGTGTGCTGCACTAATAACTGAATAATGCAGTCTAAATTTCCCTGGATACTTTATTTGCTTTATTGCTAGGAAGAGTGTTTTGCAGTACTGAAACCACAACACTAGAGGTCATTGCTAGTCTTTACATCTTTAATCTCTCTGAAAGCAAGTATTGGAAGCTCTCAATTTGGTGATAGGAGTTGCTTTTGAAAAATTCTTTAAACATGCATGTGATGTGAAGTATGTCTGGGATGAATATCCACTTTTGATGTATGGTTTCATAAGTTTTCACACTTCCTTTTGGATTTTTTAAGAAATATTTTTTTTAAATTGCTCCTTTATTTTATATTTTTTGGGAGTAAGACAGCCCAGAAGAGACAAGAAAATATATACCTTAAAAAGCACAATGGTCTTAGCAACCAGCATGCCAGTCCTGTGCAATTTATTTATTTCTCTCTAATTAGTTCTTAAGTATTTTCATGGATGGACTTAGTTTTTGATATTTTTAATTAGAGGACAACATTAGGAATATCTACTGAATTCCAATGCAGGATATAATATGTAGAATTTGTGAGGCTGGGAGAGTTTTCAGAAAGTTATTCTAACTCTATTCTATTCCTTTTACAGTCAAAAGATTGCAAAGTTTTCTAAATTTGTTTTATTATTTCCAAAAAATATATCCCTGAATATTTCTAATGCACTAATAAACAGCAAGCAGAAATTTAGAGGTCCAATGCAATGTGACATCAAATGCTCAAGTATATCCAGAGATATTTTCCTAGAAATGTCTACTTAATTTCACAACAGACTGAAGTTGTTGAAACTGCATAATGGATTCCAAGTTATGTTCCAATTGAAAATTACTGTGCTCATAATTCAAAGATAACCATAGCAAAAAATGCAAGGAAATGACACTTCAAACTTATAGAAGAAATTGTTTTCTTTACAGAAATGGATTGAAATACTTTTCTAACCTTGAGCTAATGAAATTTTGTTAGTTAATAAGTGAAGAAATAGGAGCAGTGTTTTCTTGCTCACTAAAAACTGGTAAATGTCATTGGTTATTTATATATATACTAAATACAGGAAAAAAATAATTAAGAAAAGTAATATTAAATAGGCTGAAATCTTTATTTTCCTTACCCTTTTGAGTTCAGTATCTACCTTAATCCAGAATGTTGACTTTTCATTACTCTTCCACTAACTGCCAAATTATTATTTTAAAATGATAAAATGAATTTTTTGTGAGGACTTTTTTTTTTCAATCTTAAATTGTATGGACACCAATCTAGATTCCTTCAGCTGAACCTGTAATAATATTTCTGCCACTTTGGAAGCATGAGAAGATGAATATGAATCCATTATTTTTACAATTTTAAATCAGTGCAGCTTTTACCTGTTCTTCAATTGTCATTATTATCATTCAAAGAACAATTATTGGGTCTTTGTTGTTTTGTGGTTTTTGAGTTGGGTTGTTCGTTGCAAAGGCAACTTTTTTCGATATGATTTTTAAAAATCACCCTTAAAAAATATTTTTCATGTTAATAAATTGCCCATGTGTAATTTTGGGTTACTTAACTTCACTATACTGCCTTTTTCCCTTTGAGTAACATTTATGAAGTGAACAGGTAGTGAACATTTGGCACCAAACTTACACTCAAGAACAGATATTAATGCTCTGCGTTAGGTTTGTCATTTTACATATATGGTGCCACGGTTCCTTGAGGCAAATTTTACCAGGACTAAATAGATTAACATAATCTCAGTTTATTAATGTTTGTTTTAAAATCCTGTTTCCTTTTGGATGTGTGAATATACACTTTACTATTCATAATAACTTGTGCAGTATTTGCATGTTGTGAAATGAAAACTGAATTTGGTCATGTGACTGTGGCAAGGACATGTAGGTGTAAACAATATGATCTTTCATTTTGAAAATTAATAAATAGTTCTTTGAAAAGGTGATCAGATACTTTCAGTGAAATATTTCTGATTAAAATTGTAAACACGGGTGTTTGTGAAGACTAAGGCTCAAACATATAAGCTATGAAGATGGCTCTGTTCTTCACTGTGCAAACTGGAACACTGCTCACTGAAATACCTCACAAATATGCCCTAAGAGAGCTTGACTCAAACCTGCCATGTTTGCTTTCTTACTACTTTATTATACAGAAAAGATGAACAATTCATGAGGACATAAGAAATATATTTAAAGCATGTTCTTGTTTGGGCAATTAAATTTTTTGTTGTTTGGGGGAGGAGGTTGGGGGTTTTATTTAGCAATATATTCTACTGGTTTTCTTCACTAAATGCTGATTTCTTCTGTTCTAATTGACAGACTTATTTTGACTGTACTTGCTTGTAACCCTTAAAGCCCTGATACAACTGAGACCTGAAATCTCTGCTCCACCATGTTCCATAATGGTATTGAACTTTAAAGCTCTGTATTTCCTCTCCATTTCATATTTCCTTGCTGGCTGTGCACATTCAGCAGTATAGAATTTTCAAGATTGGGTAACTAGATGGACAGAAGTAAACCTTAGGAATTACTTTCTGATTAAAAGTTTTTAAATTAAGTTGGGAAAAATAGTGTTTCATTCTTCTGTGCAGCATTCTTCTTCACTAAGCACTTGCAGAAAGTATTTTTGTACACTAGATGACAGTGAAAGATAGTAATTGCAAACAAGATTTTGATAGCTGATAATTGGAAATACATTCTGTAAGGTTATCTACTATGAGCACTGATGTTATTTATGGTGTTAGATATTTTGCATGGAAAAAGAAATATTATCAATGTTGTCAGTTTTGATTAAATATGTTTTTGGTTTAGTATTTTGAATGTTAATGACCTATTCATATTTATTTTCTTAGAAAGTTGTGGCATGTTCAATTCAAAGAAAAATGGGACTACTGCTTTTGTGACAAAGCTAAGACCTGAACCTATACAACAGAAGGAGATGACCCATTCTGCACTTTCTGAAAGAAGAGGTTGATAACAGGAAAAAAAAAAAAA
>VWZN01017197.1:3533-11033 GCA_013396955.1 Regulus satrapa
AAACCCAAAACAAAAACCAAACAAAAAAAACCCACCCAAACATTATTCTAAAAAACTCCTTGTTTGAAACCCACCGCAAAGCAATAATTTCTTCATATTGCAAAATGTTTGAAGAATTGCAAAAGAACTCCTTTTCCATCTGTAATGCAAAATATATCTTTCCTTTATGAATTGATAAGACAGAGAAGAATCACAACATTTTCACCTATATGTTATAAGTTTTAAATTAGTAGTATTTCATGTGCCAGTTAAGGGCAAGGATCTATGTCAAATGTCCTCTGTACAGCATTGTGAGAAACTTAGGTGGACTAACTATTTGCAGTGTCACTGTTGGAATAGTTGGAAGGTTTTAATTGCAGACAAGCTTTGAATACCCTGCTGTGTCAGATCATGTAGATAGATACGTAGGTAGTAGATATTACATAAGCCACCAGGAGCCGTGTAGTTACTTAGATATTCCGTAACACTTTTATTTACCATATCAAACATGGCATTTCTCAGGACTGCACATCACTTGTTCTAGGACTTGCAACTTTTTCACCATTCTCTCTTTTTGCTGCACTTTTGAAGAAGAGTACCCATGCAACTATGCTTAATGCACTGTTCTCCTTAGCTTCTAGGCATAATCCCTGTGAGCTTTGCATCTCTGAAGGGTCCTACGTGCAATATGTGAATCACTAACTGCCTCCAGTATGTGGAGCTCTCACAGTGGTGCCTCTCGGCATGTGCAGTAGCAGAACTTCTGGCACTTAGGTGACATCTTTTCATCCGGGGAGGCAAAGCTTTGGATTGCTTTCAGAGACTTAGAGGTTGCAGTGCCACCTGGTATTTTAGGCACTTAATTGCTGGTTTGCAACTTGTCTGTGGGAACTGAGACTGTCTTTCAAAGGTGCTTTCAATGTGTTTGTGTTGTACAATAGAAAGTGCTGTAGTACATACTCATTCTGCCTGAGCTGGTAGTGATCCACACGAGTACTTCTGCGTAGCACAGCTGCATGTCCGTGCAGAGACGCTCATTTTGGTACTAATGCTGAAAAGCCCTGCTGAGTTTCTGAGCTCCATTCTGCAGCCTGCTTGAATGCTGATAGTTTGTGTTATATTTAACTGCAGAGTTTAGTCAAGCCTTTAGACTTCCAAGTGTTACACTATGGATTCTGAGGAGCTTCAGTGTTCAAAAAATTTATCATCTCTTCTGTCAAATAAATACAATTATTTTCTTGATAGAAATCTTAATTTCTTGAGAAGAATGAGGAAAAAGAAATAAACCAGCCATTTTGTAATAACTTCTATCAAAGTATTTATGAATACTAACCCCAAATAAATTAGAATCCAAAGCTGGTTAGAAGGACTGTAAATAATAATATGTAAGAGAAGAACTGGTGAATCCTGTATCCTTCTGACATGTCTGCTCTTATTTTATTAATTATCCAGAGTACTCCTAAACAACATGTTAATGCAGTCCAAGGAAGATACTAATTGGTTAGAGGTGTCAACTCTAACAGCAGTAAAGAAATGAGAAAACCTTTCAGCACATGATAACTATCTGTTCAGGGATGAGGAAATGAAGATTCTGTCACCATTAAATTAATACTATAAAATGTATATATAATCTCTTTTGCCATATAGTTTTATATTTTAACCATATATAAAGTTATCTGAGTACCTATACCAATCACAATAGAGAGACCAGTCACACAATGAAAAAAAAAATGGACTATTTTTTCCTCAAAGTAAGTTAATACACTTGAGAGAGGGTAAATTGAAATGCAGGAACCCAGACAAAAGAGACATTGGGGTGAGGAAATGACAGTGAGGCACATTGCACTAGGTCTTAGGCCACCTTGTTTTTATTCCTGTCTCTGCTGCTAGCTTGCTACATGACCTTGATCCAATCAGTTCCTTATTTTATGCCTCAGTTTTTTCATCTGTTAAAAAATGGGGATAATGATACTGACTTGCTGATGAAAAATGCTTTTTAAAATGTGGGTGCCATTATAAGCAGGGTATCAGATCACCAGGTCGGTAGTTAATGGTTCATGAATTTGTAACTATAATGTAAAACTATGTAATTTGTAACTATGATTATTCCATTTAAATCTGAGCCTTGTTTAACCAAAACAAACATGATGGGCTTCAGTTTCAAAAGAGATTTTTTGGGAGGGTTCAAATGATTTAACATATATGAATAGTATGAATATTAGATTTTGAGATGAGGTGCATGTTTTTAAAACCATGTCTAAAGCTGTTTGGAGAAGATGCTCCGAAGTGTTTTGATAGATATAGTGTAAGAATAAGAATGAGTTACCAGAACAGTGTTATCTAAGTTGATACAAAGCTACCCAAGTTAGCTGTGAATGATTTGATTTGCATGTCTTGTTGCAGCCCTGTGCAGACTTTCTAATGCAGTTTTAGCATAGACTACCACACAAAGTTTGTCTTGGCTAATATGAAGGATGTGAATGCTGTGTGGAAGTTGGAGCAGTGATTGGAGCACAGGCAGAAAGCCTGGCATGTCCTTAGTTCAACACAGCTGCTGCTCTTGCTGAATGAGTGTGAGAGCTGGTCTGTGCATGCACAGGGAAGTTCTGCAAACACATCTGTTGTGTGCAACAGCCAGAGATGGCTTGGGTAATGCCTACAGTTCTTCAGGATATCCATTAGCAATCTTGGCTATTGGACCATGGGCTTGTGATGGAATTGAGGTAGAAAGGACCCTCTGGAAATGATGGATCACCGTGTCCCACTCAAAGCACCACTCACTGAGAACAGGATGATCAGGGTGTTTCCTACTTGATTTTGATCCTTGAGACTGGAGATCTATTGCAATGTCACTTCACTGTGAATGTTCTTTTTCTCTCATCTGATCAAATGTTGATGTCCAAAAATGGACTTTTGTCTGTTGCCTTTTTCTTGTCACTGTGCCTCTAGTTCCACCTTCCACACCTTACCTTTGAGGGTCCTTGAAGACGGTAAAGGCACCCTTATATAGCCTTCCCTTCTGGAGGCTGAACAAACCTAGTCTTCTGAAGCTCTCCCTGTTTACCATGCCCCTCTCCCCTAGCCACCATGATGGTATTAAAGTGGGCTCCTCAGAGTCTGTTTTTGTCTTGTGCAGAAAGCCTGTAGCACAGTCATATTCAACCGTGTGTCTGGACACAGACCTGACTCTGAAAAGATGTTTTATATCCTGCTGGCTCCTTACCTCCAGTAGGGGGTTCTTACTGCCCGGTTGCAGGACTTTGTACTCGTCTTTTGGTGAGATTCCATTTGAAGTTCATGATTGTCTCATTCCCCTGATTTATTGAGCTACCTCCAAATAGGATCCCCATAGTGTTGCACATCCCTTCCACACCCCCAGTTTGGGACCATCCATACATCTACTTGGGTGCACTCCATTCTATTGTCCGGGCTGTTGACCAAGGTTCTGGACAGTACTGGTCCGACTACTGATCACTAGGAAGCATCACTAGTATCTGTCTGCAGTTGGTTTTTGTATAGCTTATCTCAACAAACATAAAAAACCTGTGTTTTAACAAGCAGTTCTCAGCTGCATGTGGGCTGATGAGCAGAACAGAGCTTCCATAGTGAATCTGCAGTACAGTTTCTGGCCCCAGAGAGAGCTCTTCTGCATATCAGAGATTATAAATCTCTCCACAGTGTGAAACAGTCTTGCCTCTAAGAGGCTGCAGTACAAAAATAGGGCAATTATCCAAAAAATGTTTGCATGCAAAGATATAAGGATAGGAAAAATAGTGTAATATGACATCTAAACAGAGGAAATTACAGAAAAAAAATGTCTGAATGTCAATTAGAAATGATTACTGAGAAGCATGTGATTATATGATGGTGTGTTCTGCAAGAATTGTCTGAGTGTTGTATAGTCAATTTCTTTTTCTCACATTTGCTGAGAAAGATATGAGATGAATCTTTCTATATCAATGTGTTTTCTAATAATTTTGTATGTTTGGAACTTCTGATGTCTGTTGCTGTTAAATAAGTTCTTTGCTGCATTGTTACATTCTGGTTTTTTGGGCTTCATACTAAAGTCTCAGCCAGAACAGACTAGGGGTGAAATACAGTGAAAGGTGGGATCAGAGATAAACTGCTAAACACAGATATGGATTTCAATTATCATTATTATATATCTTTGTTTATGGAATCTATTTTCTGGCTTTTATATTATTATCATAGTGTAACTGGAATAGTTTTTTTTTCAGGATTATTTGTAATTTTTAAATAATATTTTTTTCTCCCTAATGTGAAAAGGGAAAAGAAAAATGCTATTAGTCTGAAAAAGGAGGCTTCTTTTTAATAACTGGACTTGAAACATAAAGGAAATCCACATTTCTGCCCAAATCCTGTTAGATAGTTGCTCTAGTGAAACTTGTAGGTTATTTAGCTCCTGAGTGGGCTGATCTGGTGCTGCTTGGGATGGAAATCTCTGTTTGTGAGTTTAATACTGCATACACTCCAGATACTCTATACCACTAAATCAGTGTAAGTCTGGTCCAGTAGCATAATCTGTTTTACTCGTTAAAGTAAAAAGTTAACTTTTTACATGTATTTCCCTGCTGTTCTGTCTTGATGGCACTCTTTTCTCCTAGTGCTTTCCTTATATAATAGCTCTTGTAGTTAGTTATCATTATTTATTTAAGTTGCCTTCAAATTAACACAAAATTAGCTAAACCCACTTCGAGGCAAAGTGTCTGGCACTCTCACTGCAATGGAGTGCACCTGTTTACACTAGGCCACAATTTTCTCCAAATGTCTGATTTAAAGAAAAACAGAAATGATAATTTCAACTACTCTCATGCCAAATCCTGTCAAAACATTTTTGCTTCTGCACATCATCATTATTCGTTTATGACTACATGGCCGTGGGAAAAGCTTTTCTTAGTTAATTACAGACATAAAGCCTGCAGAGGGAGCTCAAACCCTTGTTTATGTGGACCTCACTAAAATAGCATTTTTTTTCTACAGACAGTGGAGAAACTTGTTATTTAAATATATCAGAAATTTCTCCTTCAATGTGTAAGGCTTTTTTATTTGGAACCTAGCTATTTTGGAGGTATACATGAGAGTAAAAGCCTTTCTGAAGTGACTGGAAAGAGTGCGGATTTCTGGGACTTGGTAGGTGGCACTGTTTGAAATATCCAGAGCTGTAGCAGCCAGACCTCCAAGACTTTCTTTTCAGTCCTCATTCTGGATGGAAAATAGCTTCAGTAGGTCACTGTTCTGTCAGGTCAGAGCCAAAGTAGTGCAGAAGACCAGATCGAACTCTGTGACTTGGAGCTCAGAACAGGGATGTAGAGCTGAAGTAAAGCTGAGGACAGTAATAGATAAGCTGAGGAAGCTGTTGCAGAAGTTCTTTAGGGAAGGATAGAGAAGGCCTTATTTTCTGTGGGAGTAGATGACAAAACTTGTGGTTGAAGGAGATTTTTAAGAAAAATGTGATTTACATTGCTGACTGTGATACATTTCATTGTGAATGTCTGGAGAGGAGAAAGGTACATAAAAATACCGTTAGAACAAACCAGTAACGTTGCAATCCACTGTTTAAAAAAGTAAAAAGAAATAGGCCCAACATATGTAAATCTAGCAAACAGATGAATCAGGGTGATGGTGATGTTGGGAAGGATGATACTGTGCTCCTTAATCCTGCCCTTGGCAGGTGCAGGCAAGGGCTGGGATTGGCCAACACCATGTCCCTGTGCTGTCCCAGGGGTCTCCAGTTGCAGAAGGCTCCTGCCCTGAAGTTGTGAAGTATACTGAACCTTCAGTCCCTTTCTTGGAGATGAAAGGAGAAAGGACTACATTGTTTTCTCTCCTGTCATACATTTTGGTCTCTGTATAGCCAGAGCCTGGGAACCAGCCAGACTTGGCTACTGTGAAGGTAAAATATGTCCACAAGTTTGCTGTGTTTTGAGAGTCATTTAATATAATTAAGGATGGATAGAACCATTTTAGTGGTACCATTGAGGTTGGTTTTGTTTGTTTTTTTTGTGAAAATAGGTTTTCCCTATGATTGCTTGCTGTACCACTGGCAGTGGGCTCTGGGACATGCTCAGAACAGCCTGAAGGAAAGACAGGTGCTTGTCACTGGCTGCGAATTGCAAAGGTCTGTTAGCAAGAACGGAGAATTGGTTTTGGTGGGTTTTTTGTATTTCTGGTGAAATTAGTAAATATTACTATTACCAGAATCAAGGAGGAAGATGGTTTATCAGTTCATACTGAAATACTAAACTGTGTTCTCAGGGGAAGGATTTCACCACTTGCTCTGGCTTCTTCCATACCTTGTGTATACATGACCTGCTTGTGGCCAGGACTGGGTTAATTTTTACAGTAGCTCAGGGAGTGTGGCCAGGGCAAGGAGGTTATTCTCACATCATGGCTGGGCGTGGCAGAAAAGAACTCTCTTCTGGGTCCTGTAAAGATGGCAGATGGAGTTGTCCAGTATTGTTTATTGTTGTGAGTTTCCCATGTAAATCCTTTCTTTTTTTAAACCTTTTGTTATTAATTTGTTGCTGTTACTGTTAGTTTTCTTATCTCCTTGCTGTTTCCAGTAAATTGTTCTTATCTCAACCCATGCTCTTTGCTTTGTCTCCAATTGGAGATCAGGACAGGGAAATGGCTCATGGTTCTAGTGGGAGTACTAAATTAAGAATACCATTCCTAAACCACGACAATATGATAGAGAGGGTTTTTTATGAGTTTTTGTTTGTTTTTTTTTTTAGTTTTTTGGGGGTTTTCAGTGGGTTGAAAATAGTATTTTCAACCCAAACCATTCTACAGTTTTTTTCCCCACATACTATTCATGTCTTTAATTTGCTGGAACAAATCTTGAAAATCTCAAGTGCTGTTTTACTTGGAGAAAATTATTTGGTATACTAACAGGGTTTTTTGTGAATGAAATTGTTGATAAATGGTTATTTACAAGAACAACCAGTTCAATCAGTGGGTTGAAAATAGTAAACTGAAACTTGTTTTTCTTCTTTGTTGTATCTTTAGATCTACAGTCATCCTAAGTTCCTCCTGGTACATCCACATTGATCTCAAGTATTGGGAGGAAATCTAAAGCAGGACTTTAGACACCTCTCTCCCTCCAACTTGTTCTAGTTTATTTTACTGCCAAAACCTCTCAGAGGTTTGCAAACACCCTAGATCAAGAACATATTTGTAGTTTATTGCAAACAGAGGCTTTTGGAATATATTTGCCCAGTTTGCTGTTTCTAATCTAGTATCCTTGGTCACATGCTGTAAAGTAAAAACTCCTATTAACCAGTTGGTGCCTGACCATCTGTGTGTTGTAGTTTAATGGCAACTTACTGTTGCAGCAAAACATGATCCATCCTGGATTCATATGGATAGAGGGATTTATATCCACATGACTTAATTACAGAATGGACAAGCTATTAACTATTCTTACTGGCTCAGTCTTTCAAAACAATAATAAATCGATGTAGAATAAACACTGCACTCCTAGTAAGTTGTTAAATTCTT
>VWZN01017199.1:15479-32979 GCA_013396955.1 Regulus satrapa
AAGAAGAAATAAAATAATTTCTTATGGAGAAACTAGATATGGGTAAAGAAAAAAAGTTTAATTACATCTAATCATATTTGCAGTGATTCATGGTGGCTATTTACATCAAATGATTTTTTAAATATTAAGTACTAAGTCCATTTAAATGTAATAACTTGTATGGCAAATTTTCATTTTTATTTCAGAGCCCTGCTATTTTAAAATTTGTCATTAGAGCTAATAAGAAATTATATTGAAATGACTCCGTACATTTAAATGAAGCATAAATCAATTATTGAAGCAAGGAATTTTTTTCATCATTTTAATGATTATTGGAATAAATTTAATCTTGAGATGTTTCATAATGAAATCTGTAATAGTAAAAAAATTTACATGAACTTAATTTTTAACTGCGTACAAAATATTTCTCAGTAGCAAAACATTTAAGGGAGTACACAAAATCCAGAGTATTCTAGACAATGAAATATATAACCTAGGCTAATTTGCCCTATCATGTTGCAATTCTGTATCTGATTTTTTGTCAGACAACAGTACTGATTAATTATTTTACTTTTTCCTGCTGTCTTCAGAAAGAACTGCAAAGAACCAAGGTGATTATAATCAAGTTTCTAGTAGGAACAGATAAAAGTGCTCAAAGCCTGGGAATTTTTTAAGAGTGGAACATTTACACTTATTTGCATCTCATTTAGTAGAAAATGAGAATAGCTGTAAAGTGGCAGCAACAATATCTGACTAACGTATTGCTGTGAGAAGGGCAGAACAGTGGAGGCAAATGAGGTGCCCAGGGACCATTTCATTATTCCCAGTTCTTTGTAGCCAGGCAGGCAGAGTTGTTTGGTCAGAAGACAAAATGGCTCCACTTGACAAATTAAGGACAGGGCCAGTCACTGACAGAGACCTCTCCAACTGAGCTGAGAACATTATGGCATCGACACTCATCTCCTCTCCTCTGCCAATGCTGCTGCCACCATCTGCCTCTCATCGAAATGGATTTGCACCTTGTTCCCCTTAGGCACAAAGCACTCCTCCCAAATAGGTCTGCAATCCACTAACTTCTTGTCTATCTTATTTCTCGTAATGTGCACTCTGTTGCAGATGTCTCTAAAATCGAATAGGGTTGTTCAGAGGAAGATGAGGATAGCTGGCAGGTACTTTACCCATTTCTGATAGGAATGCATATACATAAGTAAGGACCAGGCTGTATGATCCCAAGAAATTTGGATTTTTGCTTGCCTTGAAACCATACAGCTGTACTGTGCCAAATTGCATTGTACCTACTCCTTCTTCAAAGGCTATGGTCTTTTTTCCAAAACCTGGTACAGATTTTTTATTTTTTCTTCTATGAACTTTCCAACTGAGTGTCATAGGCATTAAAAATAGTGGTGGTTGAGAATAATACTGCACAACCTGCCCCTATAGAGACAATACAATTCCAGAACCTCTTTCTATCTTCAATGCCCTTTCTACCACAAAGACATCCTTTTCAGGGATGGATTCAGCTTCTACTGGTTAACAGTACAATGAACAATTAGCATCCAGATGTTATTCTTGGGTTGATATGCATTATATCAACTTTAATATCTGAGGTTTTTTTCCTTTTCTTCTGAAGAGAACACTGTGTACCTGTAGTTTTACCCTTAACAAGGTGATCAACTTCTTTCAGCTTTCTTTTGGTTGAATAAAATATTTGAGTATGGATATAACAATGCCTCCTCATCAGAACATGCATATATATATGTTTAAGATGTCCCATATTTAATTGGTAATAAATGCTAAAATACAGCCATTTTTCTACTATAAATAGATTTCTGTAAAGCAGTATTTTTTAAACCATTTTTGATTTTTTTTAATAAATACATAATTATTCATTGTATCATCAATATAGATACAACTACAGCAGAAAGGCACAAAGAGGAAATTAATATTCATAGTCACATAAGTTCTACTGTCCACAGAAAGTTCCCAAAGGGACAATGAAGTAACAAGGAAACTTAAATTCCTTCTGTCAAATACAAATATAATGTAGACATTAGACTCCTGCAGACATCCTGTGATCTTGGCACATAAAATCTGTGTTTCGCAGGAATGGTTTGCTTGGAGAGAATTTAGAAAAATTAGTTCTAGGTTATAGCAATCCTAAATACTAATAAAACAAAACTTTCCACAACTTCTGTAGAACCAGAATCTACTAGTCTCATGGTTCTTGTGTTTTTCTATCTCACAGATGAAAACAGTTGCAATTTTAGAGCTTTAGTCTTGTTTCCTCAAGAGAAAAAGGTGATCCTGTGTATCAATGTCTGTTTTTCTTAACCATGTATGATTTTTAACTTAGTTTGACCAAATTTTAACCAAAGTTGACAGATGTTGTGTAAATACTTCTCCAGGTAAAGTGCCTTGCCTGAGGGAAACATAACATACTTACCCATGACAGATGCAGCAAACAGAGGATGAAACCTTTGCAAACCAGCTTCATTATTATTCTGCCTTCAGAACTGAATCTTTTTTGAAAAGTGCAGGTTTATTAGAGTTAGCAGAGATACTGAATCATTAAGACATGGTTTCTAAGTTGGACTGTAATAATTTGATCTATGATGAAAAAAAAACTCTGTATTTTACATTAGTTTTCATTCAGTTGAAATAAAACATAAAAAGACAGTTGTACCTAGATGACTTGTCCCTTCTTTTTAACTGAAATGTATTCTGATTTCCAAGTTTATTTTAACCAAAACGGTGTACTTATGGATGATCTGCCCTATGTCTCTATTCACTGTGTAAAAAATATTATCTCCTTTCATTTTATTCAGTCCACTCCCTACTATCACTGGATTGCTTCAGAAAACATCATCACAAAGACGATGTATTGTATCCTTTTGAATCCCTTTGAGTCATGCTGTCTCCATTTTTCTTATTTATAGTGCTATTAAAAACCCCTGTTTTAATATTACTAACACTATGTTGAAGGAAATAAAAGGCTAAGTATATGTAACCCTTTAAAACAGTCCTTTGTACAATGTTAAAATCAAACTTGACTTTTAATAGCTCTGCAAGAGTCAGGGCACTGAATTCCAAGTATCTTTGCTTTTTAATTCCTTGTTTGATGACAGAACACTTTTTTCCTCCCCCATTGGGAAAACATCTTCTAGAAGACAAGAGAAAGAACCTGGAGGATAATCTTTCCAACAGCGTGTCATGGATGATTATTGTAAATGAGAAGGAAACCTCCTGTTTTGACATTGGGCAGCCACTAGAGGAGAGCTAAAAGAAGACACCAAAAAATTGCTGAGATACACAACTCAGATCAAAACTCTATAATTGTTAACCGATATTCTCTTCTCAGAAGGCATGCTCAAAACAAAACAAAATAAGTCTGCTTTTGACTAGATCTTGTCCAGCATAAGAGCCTGCGGTATGTCAATATGACAAATGGAGAGATGGCTGCAAATGGCTACGTCAGAAATGCCTGTGGTGCATATAAGCTACCAAATCAAAAGAGGTGGTCACTGTCACTGGCCAAGAATTTATTTACAGCCAAGATTTAAAATTAACAGAATTCATATTAAAGAAAAGTCATGATTTACAGGATACGTATGCCTTGAAAGACATCCTTAACCCAAAAGGGGAAGAAATGGTGAAGCTGGAAATCTTCTACTAAAGCATTAAAATCGAAAAGTGAAACGAAAATGAAAATTTAAATATTTTTACTCTACATAAATTTACCACATCTATGAATTCATCATTCCAATTTCCCATGCAGATGGCATGAATTTTCCCCAAAAAGATTAAGGAGAGTATCTTCACAGTAATACCTAACTGCATACCAATGATTTGTAAATGATTTGTAAAACTTTTCTTTTATAACTATTTTTTCTGACATTCAACTAACAAATTCTAAACCCAGTCTTAATCACTGTGTTACAGGAGCTGGGATTAATTAGCCAATACACAAACAAGTGGACAGATGTGATATAGATATGTTACATCCAGTATTTATATAACTCTTCCCTAACTTCTGCTACATTTACATTGTAATTAACTGCATGGCTAGACTGCCCAATCAAGTTCTAATTGATCCTAATTTAGTTAGATAAAGATAGATAAATTAAAATTTTTTAATTTACAATTTTTTTTGTTTACATCTTACTCATGTACACTAGAACTCTTCTTTTTGTATCTCTGCTACTCTGATAGCAGCAGAGGTCAACCCTAACTCCAGATACTTCCACTGGGATATTCTATTAGGTTGTCATGGGCAACTCAGGTTGCTTAAGAAGTAAGCAGAAAGAGAATTCTTCATCTATCAGGACTTAATTAAGTTCAGGGCACTTAATTAAATATTCCCTACTCATACCCCAACAGTCACCTAATCTATATGTTTCATATTAGATTGAAGCAGAATTTTGCTATGTTTTTTATGAATAGTTTGCCAAATCTTGTCCACTAGGTTTTACTACCTTTCCTCTTCCTACTCTGCAAAGCATAGGTTTAATACCTGTCTCTATCACCCATAAAGAGGAAAAATTTCCATGTTTATTCCCAGGAAGCAAAGTAATTAATGTGGTCATCTTTTCCATAAAATGTATGTAAACATAAGAATTCATAATAAAAAGAAAAATAAAGACTGATGTAAAATTTATCAATCAGAAGAGGTAAAAAGAAAAAAAAAAGAGTAAAAAGTCTAATCAGATTTGCAGTCCTTANTGCAAGTTGCAAAACACTTAATTTATTCATAAAAAAATTGAGTGTTCTATTTTACAATGTGTTAATCCAGAGGGATCAGAAAATTATTCTAATAGTGAAACATTTAAGTATTAAGTACTGTATATTTTATTGATTTACATGACAGGTGAAAATATATCTCAGTTATAAGGCTGTCAGAATAAAAGAACCTCCCACAGTTTCTAACTAATATACATTTGGGCGTGAAGAAGTTGGTATTCATGCAAAAACAGTTTAACCTCTGAACATTACAATATTACATGTTGACCCACTTTTTTCTCTTCTTTTTTTCCTTGAGGAGGAGCTAGATCCAAGATACACTTCATGTTTTCTGCTCTCAGAGAAAATTATTTGGTTTTTCCATGAAAGTCAGTTCTGGATCCATTCCAACCTCAACCACGCTGCAATTCAGTGAAAGTTTCCTCAAGTTTAGATCTAAAATATGAACACAAAGCACCTGACCCTAATGATTTCTTTGTCTTCATTAGGCTCTGGATGACAGCGATGTGCAATGTATTTGTGCTAATATAACTGTACCCTTTGTTTCTGGGGTCAGAGGAACACTGTTCTCATAGCCTCTGTACAAAGACAAAATGAGTAAAAGATCTGATGTTATATCAATTGTGTCTATATGTTTGCACTGATTATGAAGGAGCATTCATTTAAATGTAATATCTTACTGATATTACAATGCTTTCAAAGGTATTAATCATGTTTGCTAAAATATGTACTGGAAAATGTAAAACTCTTTCCTATGTTGTTGACCTATCTTCAAAAAGGACTAAGTATTCAAAGTCTTTAAACTCCCTCTCATATGATAGTTCTGTATCCTCCTTCCCCCAGCTCTGGCATGGGCACTGTGTCACTTTACTCAGACACTACAAGGCACTGAGGGCAGGTGGCCTTATGGTGGAAGAAACTGATCTGAAATATATAGACCATGCACAATTCAAGTTGGTTTATGGATAGTTATAAATCAGAAACAAAATCAAATCCACTGCTGAACAATCCAGACACTGGGAAAACAAACAAACAAAGACTGAAATTCATCAGCTAGATTTTTTCATACAAGCCGTTCACCCAGCTCTATTAAAGCTGCTGGAGAAATCTCATAGAAGAAACCCATTAAGCACTTCAAGTGTGTTATTTTCGCTCTGGGCTCAGAGAGTCTTTTTCTGTGTCATTGCACTGGTCCCACTCAGATGAAACAAGCAAATATAGAAATATTGGCAGCTTTCATACTTGCTTTTTGTCCTAAGCCCAGCGGGTGAACGGCACTGAATTTCCGTGTTTGTAAGCTTTTCTAAATGAGCCTAAAGGGTCTTGCTCATGAAGGTTGAAATATCTGGCAAATAGAAACAACTCTAGATTGTAGCTTATAATTAGAATTGCTTGAGCCAGTTCAAAAACAATGAATCAAACCAGAACTTAGTCCAGTGAAAAATCCCTCCATTTCAAATAAGGCTGCTTTAGATAATTAAATATTTAACATTTAAAAGTTCAAACGCAGCAAAATATTTTTAGGTAGTATTTTCCTTTCAAATTATGAGTTCTGGTCTCCAGTCATGAATTACTGTTCATTTTGTGTCATCTGTGAAAGAGACAGCTTTCCCGGAGAAGTAAGCCACAAATTACTACATTTTACAGACTTTGGCATTGTGTCGCAGAGGAGAATCAGGTTGGACAGAATATAAATAGGATGAATGTATAAAGAGGAGTAACATAATAAAGACAAATTCAGTGAACTTGAATCAGAGTGCAGTGTTCAAAATCAAAAAGAGAATAAAAATAATAATAAAAAAATCACCTAAAGCAAAACAAACAAAAAAAATTTGGGAACATTAATCAAACTGTAGGAGATGAACAAAAATTATGGTGGATCTGCTGAGATTTGAGAATGCAAGCAGGAATTGAGGGGAAAAAAACACAGAAAAAATTATTTCTATATATTACTTTATACCTTTGTTATTTTATTACACAGATGAATGCTGGCTCTGGGTTTAAAAACTTTTTTTTTTTTTTTCAATCCCAACACAGCTAAAGAGTGATATTGTACCACTCAGATATAACTATATCCAAATGCCTTATGAGGATCAAACAATAAGCAGAAGAATGAAACATATTGACACAGATGTAACAAAGACATCCCTAGGTTTGAATAATTTCTCTTATTTCTCTCATTTCTCAACTTTTATATGATTTTTTGTAATGTACTCCTTTCAGCTGCATTAGAAACACCATTTTTGCTACCATTTGCTCTGTCTGCCTTTTGGCATGGTCTAGGAAGTATAAATACATGAAAATGGATAAATAACAAAATTAACAGAATTAAATTACCATTTCAGTTTCCAAAAGATGGTCTCTCCCAGTCACTTTTTGTTTTACTGAAACATCTTCATTTATTACAATGAAATTTGAGGCTGGATTCTAGAATAAATGAATATACAAAGTTTCATTTGATGCAGGCTCCTTAATCACATTATCAAGGTCAATAATGAAAAACCTTAATGTGTGTTAGTTCCCCATTTACCTTTTTGCTACATACTCTTCATTAAATGCCTATGCTAACCCTAACTACTTTCACGTTTAATTTGAAAACTGTGAAAGAGAAAAAGATATTTCCATTAACATTTTTGAAATCTTCTCATCACATAATTGTAATACTTTTCATTCTTTATATAGTTTGCTAATAGATGCAGCCAACTCATGAATATATACAGTGATAAATAGCAATCCATGTTGTTCACTATCTGTAAATCATGAGAAAAAAATGGTTCTGAGAAGCAGGACTGTCACTGCTAGCCATGGGGTTCATGCTATTTAAGTTAAATTAATTTATGTCAGCTATCTGAAACTCACAGAACACACATAGTCTTTAGAAGCACTTGTTTAGAACTCACTCTTTACTTGATATTCTAATGCTTCACTGTGATTTGTGAATTTATGAAATTTCAGGCTCTGCTAGGCTTATTTCCTGAGCTATGCCCGCAATCACCTCGAGCTTTCTCTGAGAAGTCAGAGGAGACTCTCTTGAAGGACTCTCTACCCACTTTGATGGCATGCCTGTTGTTTTGTTTACAGCAATAGTCATTAGCAAACTGCAATACATGCACTTAGGGGACTGGATAACAAGATGTACTTGGAATGCAGAGGGAAAAACATGGTGTGTTTGGGGGGAATATATTTTTTCTTCTCAGCAACAGATACAGTGGTGGTAACAATAAAAGTTGAAACTGGTTAGCAGTTCAGTGGCTCATCAAACTGGAACACTGATCTCATTTCCTGCAAATCATTTTTCCCACATGCCTAATGGTTTGATCATCACTCATTTTTTTAAAAATTACCTAGCCATGAAAAAGCCTGAATCCCTCCCTTATAGTGAACAAACTCTAAGGAAATAGGGTTTAAGAATTTTACATATCTTCTGAAAACATTTCCAATCCCTATGAATCAAGAAAAATTTTCTTGTGTAAACCCTCTGTATAAGCTGCAGTACTTAAAATGGTTGCCTTGGTAAGAATGTAGAAAGACTAACACATAAACATAGCTGAAAATCTGGACAACTTTTTAATTATCACAGGTGATAATACCTTTATCCAAGAAGTACCACTGCCACTACTAGCTATGATGGTAGTAGTCATGGTGGGAGGAACAATCAAGAGAAATCTCACGTCACTCCTGGTCAAGTATCTCTCATTTCAGGTTACCAATTTTCTGACAGTTTATACTATTTGATAAAGAGTAAAAAAAAGAACTCAGACCCTCAGACTGAAATCTACTATTTCTGCAATATTGTCTTCTCTGACCTATTCACAGATGCTTAGAGACTATTCAGTTCATTCTCATGAATGAAGAGTTGCACTTCTTTTTAGCTGTGTAATATGAGATCTCTAAATTTTATTTGTCTGCACACTCATGCGCATTTTCTGCCATTCCAGATGATAATCACGCATAGTACGACTTTCCCTGTGCTGAAACCTTTTATATCAGTTGAGTTATAAAATGAACATCAAATGCATAGAAAAGTTTTCTTGTGTTCTTTTGGAAAATATCTGCCCATAAAATGTCTAAATAGCAAGAATTTGTTTATCCCATCCAAAGAATTCCAGCAGTGACTATCATTAGAATGGAATTAATAAATACAATTAAATTTTGGCATTTGTCCAGGTACAGCATATCATGCTTGCTACTGTTTATGGCATGCACAATGCAATGTTGGAAATAAAATTTAGTATTTGTAAAATAGAGCTAGAAACCTCTTGCTGTTATATATCTCCCATGATACATTAGGTAACATGGTATTTTAAAGCCTCTCAATTAATTCTTTTCTTTCTTCAGGCAGCTTTGGTCTTTGATAATGTGTTACAGTAAAAGTAATACTTACCTTACCCTGCAAGGATCTCAAAGAGCTCTTCAAAAGAAAATAAGTACCATTATCTCCATCTTAGGTAGAGAAACTGAGGCAGAAACAGGGTGTGTTAATACCCTATGGCAATAAACAAGCTGGTAAGAACACCATCTACACCTCCTAAAATTTATGCTCGTCCTTTTCTTGCTGAGTAACATTGCTCCATATTTTTTTCTAAGCAATCGCTGTCTTTCAGTACATTGTCTCTCACTATGAGTGTTTGCAAAACACTGTTTGATCACTGTGCAGTCACTATTTGCAGCCTTACTCCTAATCTCCACATAATCTCTTCAGCCATACCTGTCTCATCCAATGTATCACATTCACAAGCCACGGAACTTGTATCAGAGAAGCCCAGACCTGAAAAAGTCATCACACCGTGTAACTGTATTACCATGAAATTGTGGAACTTTTCACAAGAAACAAAAGCTCTTGATGATTCCTAGAGTTAGTAGAGTGTTTTCTCATTGGCAGCATTGAATGAGAAGGATATCTGAGGTGGCACAAAGCATAGAGGGGAAATTTATATAGAAGCAGTGAAGAGACTCTTGTAACACAATTACAGTGATTAGCTTTGTCAAACATAATTCTAAGAACCAAATTATGCAGAGAAATGCTTTTTTAGCACCTCTGCAGAACAGCAAAATTTAAATTTTTTTCTGAAAGAGATTTTCACCCTCTTAAGGAATTTCAGTATACATTTTCTGGAAAACTGAGGTAAAAAGTGCACTTGTCACTGACATCAGAAAGAGTAATTTTGCTCCATGATAACTAATAGATAAACTTCACAACCTGTGCTCTTTTGGTTTTTAAATTCTATTGGGAAATATTATTCACATGGTATCTTCATAAATTGGTGTTCTATAGTAGCAGCAAAGGTTTCTGCACAACTAAAGAGTTTTAACACCACATAGAATATTGCTTCCTATTGACTTTTTATTATCTTTTCAATCAGATTAATGGCCAGAGAAATTACTAGAACTGACATTTTGAATAATAAAAAAAGCCAAAGGGGTTTTTAAAGTTAGAGACATTAAAAGGTATGTTTGTTTGGTTAGTTTTTTCTTAATAACTGAGTAGTTTTTTGAAAACTGATTACAACTAGAACTAGAACATGTAAGATTTTGAATTTTAAATGCCATTTCACACAATTTTAAAATGAAATTTCAAATTTAAATGGCTTAATTAGTGAATATATCACCTTATGGGTCTAGGAGAACCTACAACAGAACTTGTCCATCAGTTACTTTGACAGTATTAGTGACAGCAAAAAAATTTAGCAGTTCAGGTAATTTTATAATTAATCTAATGGCCTTTCTCCCTTTCAAATATAGGTCATTGCAGTCATCAAGTAATCATAGCATCATGCAAATTATTTAATGGTCTCATATGCAATAAGCCCTTTCTCATAGTTTTCAAATGGGCATAAAGATGAATATTCTAGGAATATATCACTCTTTCTTTGTCCGGTTCTTATGCTCTTTACTGCACATCTACTCCTGGCCACGGTTTCATCTGGAATATAAGGACAGCCTTAATATGATCTGGCACTGCTGTTCTTATTAGAGAACATTATAGAAGAGACAGCAAATTGTTAAGCAGTATCAGCACTGGTCTCTCTGTTGATGATACCAAGAGCTGAAGAAGACCTGAACTGCTAAAACTTTGTTCTCTACACATGGCTTGAAGCATGCTGGGACGAGAGGGAACTAACATGTGCTCTACTCTTATAAACATTTTTTTTGACCTGTGAAAAAAGCAAGCTTTCAAACAGTCATTTTTCAAGAACATCAAATACATGTACTTTCTAACTGAAGAGACAATTTTCAGCACAAGTACTTGGGATTAGCTATTTTCTGGGATTATTTGCATACATATACAGTAACTAGGGCTTTGTAATACTATAAACAACTGGTAAAACATAAAATAATAAACATTCTAAAAACAGAGGCATCAACCTGCTTTCAAACCAACTCCACATAAAAATGGCAGCAAGATTGGCTGCCAATACACCTGAAAGTCAATAACATCATGCTGTGTTCTGCTATTAAAAATAAACTTTAAAAAAATTCAGAGACAAGGGTAGAATGCTCATCATTAGTCTTGCATCTGCAAATGCCCTGACACCCACCCCCAACAGCTCAAATGCCCTCAGCTTTCACCCTTAGGTCTGAGAAAAGTTGGTTCCTACACAAGTAAGACCCAGGGTTGGAGTTATAAAGGTGTTTTGAGCTGGAGCACAGGTCCAGCAGTCATCCTGTGAGGAGCATATGCAGAATCCTCTGTCGTTACTTCAGGAAATGACAAGGTTTTGGCATCATAATTTAACATTGCAGTGTGGTCTCAATCATTTTATATAACATTGTTTTACCATTGTCTTGACATAGTAAAGTGGTCTCCATAGACTTACATTGGCATAATTTTGCCATCGTCTTGACACTGTAATACAGTCTCTATAGACTTGAATTGAATTTTTGTCATTGCCTTGAAATTGTAATGTCCTCTCCTCAGGCTTGTCTTCAGAAGCACATCCTCACCATTATGCCATCCTCATTCTGAAACCACTGTGCACTTTATCTTTTAAACTTTGAAAAAGATACCACTTGAGAGCTGATCCTTGCATGTAATCAGTGACTATTTTAAAGCTCCTTTCATTTTTTTACAGGGTTTGAAAGAATTTCTCAAATCAGAAGGTGTTCCAAGAAAATCCAAACACTAATGTGCTGAAAGTATATGCAAAATGCACTAAGAATTTGTACATTTAAGTTATAAATTGTCTGGATTTTAAGAACATCTTAGGTTAGTCCAGGTAATAATGGTCTTGATTCTGTATCCTCTACTCTGTAAGACTGCTTAGAACCCTTGACAAAACAGCATGAATTGGTAAAACTAAGTGTGCTTTGCAAAACCACTGGATATTTGCAGCTCAAGATCATTTCAGATCTCTGGTTTTTATGATGAGCAACCAGGAATTTTCTGTCTTATGTTGGATAGACCTGTCCAGGACAATTTAATTATAGGGATTGCTACTAGTGGTCCCTCTTCTTAATAGTAAAATGCCGAACCAAGATAGCCATTCAGCTTTACTTCCTCTGAACAAAAACCACAAATCAAAGTACTTTCCTTCCTTCATCAAGATGACAGCAACACTCCACATGTAAATACCTTCTGAATTTTTCCTCATCTTAAAAAATGGCATTTGAGTCTTTTTACTTGCAGTGTCAAACATAGGGTGAAATAATACTTTAAAGAAGAAATAGTGTTCAATATTTGCAGAATACTTACAGTTAAGTGATGCTGACTACTGAAATAGGAAATTCTTTGCTTTTTTCATCAACATAAGGTATGTGACTCTTTGGGATGGTGCTATGCCGGGCCAGGAATTGGACCCGACAGTCCTTGGGGGTCCCTTCCAACTCAGCATATTCCATGATCCTGTGGTTGCTGAGGAAGGTGTTTCCTCTCTAGAGAGTGTTTTCTTTACACTGCTTATAGAATGAAAAGAAAACTGATTTATGCATTGGGCAGTCTAGAGACATTCATTTGTAATCAGTCAACTGGCCTGATATTCAACATACCGGTACTCCTCTTCCTCATTGTGCCCTGAAACATGATCTTACAGAAATGTAGGGAACTCTTCACTGAACTCCAGCTGAAAGAAACATCTTTAACTTGACAAAGTATAACATTTTTGGGAACATTAAGCTCAGCACAATATTCATGCAATCTTTTCCTTCGAAGGTGCAGATGAAATGGCTTTTGCTTTACTAGTAGCAAATTGCAGGCATAGAAGAAGAGTGAAGTTAATTTTAATGATGTATGAAATGATTAATGTCATCAGGAATAAAGAGACTTTGCCTGATAATTTTGAATGCAGAAATAATAGAACAGAATACTGACATTCACAAGTTGATGTTGTATCTTAATTAAAACTGAAACGTAATAAGATGGTACCCCTTTGTTATAAAGGGTGAGTCAGACACCTAAACACAGGTGCTTATGGTCAGCCAGAAATGTTTGGGTGCTCTGCCTCTACCCACTCTGCACAATCTGGAAGGGTACAGACTTCCTGCAGGTCTTATCTTCTATCTGTCAGCTCTTGCAGAAGCCTTGCAATAACCCAAAGCACTCCAAATGGCCCCAGATACCTGTGTTTCTGCATCTAAATCACATCCTGGAACCTAAATTAAATTTAGATTATTTGGGCTTTCACTGACTTATGTCAGTGAAGTGAAAACAGCAGGAGTAATGTTAATGGGCTTTTGATAGCATGTAAATGCTGCTTGTGGCAAGCACAATTTATGCAATTTGCCTACTAAAGGTGGTGCAATATTTTTTTTAACAGAACTTCAGAATAAAGCTTAATAAAAGAAAATAGTTGAAAATGATAAAATAAAATGTGTGTTGTAAATAAAAAAAAAAGCATTCAGGACAATTTTAATAATTTTCCTATTCTTTTAAAAACCTCAATGATACAAAAATGATTTGACCTAAAACCTGCTCTTTCTCTCAGAACTTAACATTCACTTTTCTTTGTATCCAAATAGCATTTGTCATAATAAGATGCAAAGTAACTGAATGCTATCTAACACAATATGACACAATACAGTTAACAGAATGCATTTGAAGAACAACACTCTTTTATTCTCAAATCAGATAGCCACCGTCATTTCAGAGAACAGGTATCTAATTATAAGTATGTGTGTGGACTCATGCAGAGCAGACAATGAGATGTCTTGGCTACTTGGAAACCAGCAGATACTGTGGTTCACTGAATTTCCAGATTATTGGAGGGCAGTTTGTCACATCTCTAGATATTTTTTTAATGAGTTCTTTTTGCATTTACCAAGCTCCATGTTCATTGTTTGGTAAAATTCTATTTGTTCAATTCCCATCTAATACTGAACTTTTCCAAGCAAAATTATCTAGTGTCTGAGGATATATATATATATATATATATACAGAAAATTTAGCCTTGAAAAGATTTTCTACAGACAAATTAGACCAATAGCAGTAAATTTACGGTGTTGAATTGAAACATCATAACAAGAAAGATGACCGGAATTATCCACTTAGTTCAAGTAGTGGCAAAATAGGACACCAGAGAGAAATTTATGGTAGTTTCTACAATACCTATTATCCTATTTAGGCCCTGATCCTATAATTGGGTTTGCCCAAGTGGATCTGATTGCAGGACAAGAGTTATATATCGTATGCTTTTCAGGGTACAGGCAATTGGGATTTTTTTTTACTGTTTGAGGGAGTTTTTAACGTTATAGGTGAGGCCTAGAGCAAAGCAGATGCTACTGAAACAAAAGATAAAATATTGACATAAGTCAATACAAAAATTTTCGTCTTTTCACTGTATAGTGAAGGTCTATAGATATATTGTATCAGTACTGGCTAAGAAAATAAGAAAACATTGAAAGATAAAGAGTGTATCCAGAGAGTTTGGGACCTTATTTCAGTCCATGGTAGAAATAGTGAGGGATTCCTACTTTAATAATAACCACAGTTTAATACTGATTTATCAAAGCATCTCTCTGAAATTTCAGCATGGGCAGACCAGAATCTCTGACTGTAAATAGTAATATTTAATATCTCACACTTCCCTAAGACTTTTCAACCAAGGATGTTAAACTGTTTTACAAATATTAATTAAGGCTTAATTAAGCAATTAATCAACTGTGTCATATTACTTTATAATTATGATTTATATTGCTCCCAGTGTGTGGTAGGCAATTTGTAGATATATGAATGAATCTTGTCCTGAAATGTAGAAATTTAGATAATGTAGCTTTTCCTTGTTAATCATGACCCACAGAATCAAATATTTCTCTCTCATCATCATCTCCAAGCTCTGTAATGTGACCATCACCAATTAAGAGCAAACATCTATCTACCTCTGTGTTGGACAATGTCCTACCCAGGACAATTTTTGTGGTGGGTTCCATTCAACCATCTTTATGTCTCTCCCAGTTTATATTTTGAGCAGAGGTCTGAAGCTGGGAAGTGTTGCAGTGACTGTGGCTGTGCAATCCAGGCATTTTCAGCTTTTCTGAGATCACTTTGTTCTGTAGTACCTTGGGAAACACAATCAACACCACAGGCATATCTTAAAAACTTTTCCTAGAGCAGTGGGTTAACTGTGCTGCAGTGTGAGTGGCCCTGCCCAATAAATGTCTACCACTGAGCAGTGTAAACTCCCTATCGCTGCAAAAGACCAACAACCTGATTTAACAGTGTTGTGGAAACAGCTGCATTTTTCCAAGGAATGCCTCAAAAGAAATTTGCTTCCATGGTTTCCCTCTTTTGTAGTCCCTGAAAAGTACATCTGACCTCTTTTTTTTGCAGCTAGTCTTCCGCACAAAAGTTAGCAGAAAATATTGCTCACACACTATTGGTTCTTTCTACAGTTGGTTAAATAATACAAATAAAAGCACGCCCACATGAATACATTGCCTGGGATTCAAGGGGGACTAATTTTAGGTAATATTCCCAACAACCAATTTAATGATGGCTGCTTGGTGTCCCAGAAATACACAGGTCACGGTGCATGCATCGAGGGATGCAAGGCCTGTGTGGGGTTCAGAGCTGCACTGATAACACCACAGCTGTCCTCCTGTGCAAGCCTGAAAAGCACCTCCCACCACTGAAGCTTGACAGGTTTATTTTGCATGTTTCGCTTGTTGGGGGTTGGTTTTTTTTNTCACATCTCTTCAGATGCTACTAATCCAGCAAGACATGTCTTCTCAGAGCTATGAAGACTTAATGGAGATAGAATTTAACTGGGACTAGGAAGAAGGGTTTAGTTCCTCAGCTAGCTTAGATTTCTACAATCATTAGCCTGCCATTACTTAATATTAATCAAATATTAAGCTTTTGCTTTAATTTATCAATCAATTTTATTTAATAAATATTACACTTTTCCTTAATATTTATCCCAGCACAGTCCTACAAGGCACTGTCAGGATGTTGTGAAAATAGAATTCATCTGTGATTGTGATGTTTTCCCTTATTACAGTAGTGTTCAAGGTCACACTAGTGAAACAAATTAAAAGGCCATTTCTTCTAATCAGTATGCATCTTTACCACTTGCTATTAACATTTTTCCTTAAAAAAATTAATGGGTATGTTTACCATTTCATTTAAGTGCAATGTAAAAAACCTTGATATTTTAAGAGGAGTTAATTATATCACGTGGAACAGATTTGGATGTGGTTAAATAACAATTTCTTAAAGGCTTCTATAATTTTAAACAAGTCTGAAAACATGTGAGTGAAAAAAATCCTAAATATGCACTAGAACTTGTAGTGATATCAATCTGCCATTAAAGAGAATCTGCATTTGTGCCTTGCTTATATTTTGAAACTTCACACTGTAATCCATTATTAAAACAAGAATTAGAACATAAAAATTTTCACAGCATTCTTAGTATTGAATCATCTGGATATTTACTATCCTTGATGCTCGCATTGAAAGGTCTGTATGCACATCTGAAGAAATAAAAACTGCCTGTTTTTAAAGGAATTGAATAGGATCCTGAAGAAACAGAAATTGAGGCACCTTTATTGATGCTCAAAGGAGGAAAAAAATAAAAACAGTGAAACTGGTTACAAATCTCCCTTCATATCAATTTTAAGGCTAGAAATTCCTGCAGATACTGGTCTCCTCCTAATGGATGATATGCATGAACTAGGTCATTTGCTACTATGCATTCTATCTCTATGAACTTCCTTAGGCACTCTTCCTCCTCTTTTTATAGAGTAAAATGATGCAGGGATCAAGACATGAAGCAGGGGATTTTAAACAATGCACTTGAAATTCCATGCTTTGCATTTTAGGGAGAAAGATGATGAACTGAACTAAAAGAGAATTAATATATTCATGATTTCTAGAAAATTTCATGTATATATCAAGTCATATGTAATATATTAGTTTTGCTTTTGATCCAAAGAGATAATTATTACTACTAAAATATTCCTGCTTAGTTAACAAGATATTTTAATGGGCTTTGAAAACCTAAAGGTAAAAGGCCAAAAGTCTACAGTGAGCATCAGGACATGGAGAAGATTCTCGAGCAGATTGACTGCCTTGATAAAATGAGGTTCTATTTCTTTATGTCTGTATACAGGCTGTTTGTGCTCACGGGTAGATAATTTGGCAATGTAGCCTGCGGAAAATTGAAAAGATACAATTAAACTGTAAAACAAGATTTTACTAATTCTCATTTAGGCTTTAGTAATTCTCTCAGCTATAACAGTGAATCAGTCTTTCATGTCAGTTATACCTGTGGATAAACAGGTCAGAAATAGGAATTTTATTTTCTTTTTCTTTAAATACTACAAAAGTTCTACATATGGCAAAGCAAAATGG